>VXBX01002274.1:205485-237337 GCA_013400415.1 Scytalopus superciliaris | reverse complement strand
AGAGGAGAGGAGAGGAGAGGAGAGGAGAGGAACAGAAATTGTGGGTGCCCCATCAGTGGTAATATTCAAAGTCAGGTTGGATGAGGCTTTGAGCAACCTGATGTAACAAAAGATGTCCCTGGCTGTGGTGAGAGGGTGAAACTAAGTTGGAAAGGACCTTCCAGAATTACCAAATCAATTATGATTGATATCTGAGTGGCCCTTCATAGAATATATATGATACATTATTATGCGTGCTGTAAAATGTTACTGTTCTGGATGAAATTATGTCAGCAGACTGGCAAAATTTGGGATCAAAGTGTGTTCTTCATGCCTTGCTGTATAGTAGATAATTTGATTCTCATCAGTATTGGAAAATTCATCTTCCACTGCTGGTGCATGTTATGGCAGATGTTCATTATACAAGATATTTTATTTTAACTTGCTCTGATTTTATTTAACTATTAAAAAACAGAGAGGGCTAATTATTCATTTTATATTGTTAGGGTTCATTTTATAGAACCTACCACTAGAGTAGAAATTAATTCCTGTTCTCCAACTACTTTGAAGTCATTCATTTCTAGATAAGCTAAAGTGAGCAATATGTGGAGTAAACTACATAGTTATAACAGGTAGAAGACATACATGAAGTAACAAAAGACCCCAACGAACCAGAGTTCATGTACTTTCATTAAAATTTAATCAGAAACATACCTAATTCCTTTCTCAAGTCCCGTTTTTACAGATTTTCTCTGTGATCCATCTACTGTATAAAATCTACTTGAGGCAACACTTATTAAAAATAACTCCTTATTTATGAATTATGTCAGTTGTGATCATTAACTGAGTTTATGAAGTTCTTCAGAAGATGTAAAAACATTCAGTGTCTGAAAACAATTTTCCTTTTTCTTTTTTCCTTAACATGTAGTGAGTCAAATTTAGTTGTCTAAACACAATTACCAAGTGGCAATTTAGAGAAATACCCGAACTATCTATATGGGGCTGGGAGCTGGAATACAAAACGTGAAGTCATTTTCTCTGGCAAGTGGCAGTTAGAAGACAAGCAAGATGAGCCAGCAGAGCTCAAATTACTTCAGAAGGTATATATAGACAGGTGATCCCATCAGTCCCTGAGTATTTTTAGTAGTTAGTTACCTTTGCTTTACTTCTTTGAGCTGTAGATCTCTTTGTTACACTATGTATGATCACCTGTTTTAAAGGATTATCACCTCCTGGCATCTGCAGGTAACTGCTGCATCCTGCTGTTACTACCTTTCTGTGTAGGAAGATATTTCAAAATTGCAATATACCCTTTCGGAATGCAAACAATATGAGATCTTACTGCAGACACAGCTGCTGGTTTTGAACTATAATGCATGGCTTTTTTTGTCATAGTGATAATGTTCTTTAGAACATTTTCTCTCAGCTCTCCAACTCATCAGAATACCTCCCTAACCAGCCTCCAAAACTTGTCATCCATATTTTTTCCATACATTTGCAGGACATCTTCTTCCACAGGCATTCACTTAAAATGCAGCATGCAGAGTGTGCAATTAACAACTCATTGCTTGAAACTGAATTAAGAGAGCGAAATTCACTTGCTGGCTGTTCCACTATATATGACAGGCATCTGGCACCAGGAAGTGTCATCAGAGTTCATCTGGCATCATCGAATTATCTCTTGGACAATCAAAACATTCCTCTTACTAGTTCAGGATTGGTCATTGTCTGTGTGACATAAATAGCTATTTCGCATAGTATTCAGGCTGCTTTCTGGACCCTGCATTTTCTTCTGGGTTTCTGAACAACTAAATGTCTATTTTTTCTGTTCTGAATTCTGTGATAAATTCTGCTACTCCAGGTTTATTTATTATGAAACAATGAAGTCAGAATTCAGGAGTCATATACAACATTTCAAAGTATAATCCTGGTGCAAACAGTGTCAGTAGAAAGAATCTGACTAATGGGACATCACTGAGCATCTCTCCAGACCATGTAGGTAAATTAACAGGGTTGGGGAGGGTATTTGTTTCATTTCTATTTTTTATTATTGAGTCATGTGAAGCTGAATCCTCATTTTGATTAATTCTCAAACACATAGAACAAGAAATAATTTCTTTTTTGTGCATGGGAAAAAGTGCCAGATTTGCTGAAGTGGAAAACATAGAAGAATGTCTCTAGGGAGGTGAAAGAACAGGCAGAATTGGAGCTATCTGGGAGCCAAAAATGGTACCTATTAATTCAGTTTGGGAGGAAGAATGGTTTGAATAAGTGTATGCCAACCTGAAAATACCTTTCAGATTCTTCAATTAAATCCCAGGAAGGTAAGACTGTGCCTCTGTGTAGCACCTATTGGTTACCTACAGCTGGTTTCTCAGTCAGCCACTGTTCCAGTTTGAATCCAGAGGCATATAACTGATTATGAATAGTAAAAAGGATTTACACATCTCACACAAGCTGCCAGATTACACTGTAGGTGGTTGGTTACACTTAAAAGTCAAAGCCTAAAAAAGCTAACATTTTCAGATGCAGTCATTCATTAAATCTTATCATTATCTATAGAGCATAGGGAACTGAAAGCTAGTTCATTGGCCCAATTCATTATTGTTTCCAAACCTCTCGTCACAGCAGAAAGTAGCTATAGAAGTTACAAAAGTCTTTACTGTGGTAAATTTTGCATGTGATTTCATAATGTATGTAATGACTTATGTTACCTTAGAAAACACAATTAAACAGATAAGCCTCCTTATTTTATACGTCTTTATTAAATTTTCTTTCAGAAATCAGCAGTGTTAAGATATAGAGTTATATTTCAATCACAGCAGGACAAGCTACTGGTTAGAAAATGAGTCTGCTAGTTAGGGCAAATGATAGGAAGATAATTGTGAGAAACGAGCAGAAATGTTTGATAAAGGAAATGACAACTAAACAATTATTTAAAGTGAACTTTTAAATATAATTTTCATTAAAAAGAACTTATATGTCCTTTTCCATGCAATGTTAATTCTCATATTTGTCTAAAATATTACACAAGTTGATATCAGAAGAAAAAAATCATAATGTGTAACAGAGGCTTATACAGCTGCAGATCAGTTGCAGGAGCAATATAATACATTTTTAAATGTTTGCCCAAAAGCAACTGCTGGAAAGGAAACTATCATGCAAGATAAACAATAATATCTATGCATCGTGTTTCCATGCCAAGTAGAAACTCCATCCCACCTTTACAGCCACCTGACCCTCCAGGCCTAGAAGTCCTGTCCTTTTACCATCACATGACAGGCTCACCCGCCTCACTTTGCCCCATGTGATCTCTGAATGCCCAATGACTGAATGGTGACTGAAGCTGCATGTTCTTGATTGCCCTAGAAATACATCATGTCCCTCCCATAGCCCAAAAGTGTGATGCCTCTTGGTCATATGTCATTTACAAATGTTCTCTGATCTCATGGTTGCTTCATAAGGCTCAGAAATTCTTCATAAATATGAATCTATACATACATACATATATGACAATAGATGCAGGATATATATTTGTTTATATATAGTCACATATATATTAGATGGAAACAAACCTATTGATGTATTTAAGTGTATACATTAAAAAGTATTTACAATGTATATAAATGCATATATAGAAAAGATCAAATTTTAATAATGATTTCTTGAAATT
The DNA here is from genome assembly GCA_013400415.1 of Scytalopus superciliaris. Taxonomy (NCBI): domain Eukaryota; kingdom Metazoa; phylum Chordata; class Aves; order Passeriformes; family Rhinocryptidae; genus Scytalopus; species Scytalopus superciliaris. The sequence goes on along the minus strand of VXBX01002274.1, from coordinate 233,685 downwards.
TAATACAAATTAATAATATAAATCCATAAAAATTATTAAAGTTAGGAAAAAAGTATATCTAAAACTATTATTTAATCTGAAAGATTTAAATAAGTTTAACTGTGGATGGAAAGAACAAATAAGTCAAAAGACAGCTTGGGCTCACTGTTTCAGAAAGCTGGAATAACACCAAACATATTGTGGGGTTGGTAAGCTTAAGAGAGGGGCATCATGCCATTGAAGACGGAAGAGGGACGTGCACAAAACTGAACATATCTGTGGATCAAAGGATGACTCCTGTGAGACTAGCCACCAAACAACTAGAAGAGGAAACCATTTGTGGAAGTTTGATCAAGAGACCTGGGACCCTCAGGTCCAAAATTCCAGAGTGACCATACAAACTTATTGGGGAAACCTTTGAGTTTTGTGCTGTGCGGCACAATACAGGCATCATTGTCAACTGTAATGGAATGCCAGAACAAGAAGACGACATCTGATGAGTTTGTACATAAAAATTGCTAGTGGAATCCTGGAAGCAATTATTTATTCAGAAGACATTACAAATGGACTAGGTATTTTGAAACACTGAATCATAAACTAGTTTTATTGGAAAGGACCTTAAAGACCACATAACTCCAATTCCCTTGCCATAAGTAGAGACAACTTCCACTAGACCAGCTTGCTCAAAGCACCACGCAGGCTGGTCTTGAACACTTCCAGGGATGGGTATTCACAACTTCTCTATGCAACCTTTTCCAATGTTTCACCACATTCACAGTGAAGAATTTCTTCCTTAGATGTAGTTTAAATCTACCCTCTTTCTGTTTAAAGCCATAACCCTGTTTCTATTACTACATGTGCTTTTAAAAAGTCTCTCTCCAGCTTTCATGCAGGCCCATTTAGGTACTGAAAAGCTGCTAGAAGGTGAACCTAGAGCATTCTCTTCTCCAAGCCAAATAACCCCAAGTCTCTCAGCCTATGTTCATAGGAAATGTGCTACAGCCCACTGATCTTCTGTGTATCTCCTCTGGACTCACTTCAGCAGATCCACATTCTTCTTATGTTTGGTGTCCCAGAGCGGGATGCAGTGCTCCAACAGCCAAAGACCTTCTCCTCAGACCTGCTCTTAACCCATCCTCCACCAGGCCTGTACTCGTACTTGACTTTGTCCAGAACCAGGTGCAGGACCTCGCAACCTCACACTTGAATTTCTTGAACTTCATGAGGGCAAAAATTCATTGAGTACCTCAACTTTCTCCATAACTTGGGTAACTAGGTCTCTTGTTTCCTTCTGAAGAGGGCCCATGTTTTTCCTAGTCTTCCTTTTATCACCAATCTACCTAAAAAAGCTTTTCTTATAGCCCTTGATATCCCTGGACGAAGGCTGGAAAAGTGGTATATGCTATGAGCAGACCTTAGATATAAACTAGCCCAAGTCATTCACACCCATCATCAAAAAACCAGAAACAGAAAAAAAAGACATTTTCTGTGACTTGGAATATATGCACGAAGTGGGGCATATATTCTGAATTACAGTATAACTCTAGACTTAGCACCAAAACCACAGTGGGATGAAAAAGAAGATATAAAAAGGAAAGCTGAAGAAGATCTTAAAGGTGACATGTCTTGTGATTTTGTTTGTGCTGTTTATGGATGCAAAGTTTTGTAGTTACAGTTGCCTAAATGTGTAACACCATGCTGACTATTTTTTAGTTATACAGATTTTGAAAGAAAAAATGGATATGCAGCAAAGGATGCAAGATGATGAATTCATGTATGTGTAAGTTTCCATCCATCCCTGAGTATATGTTTTATATGCTTTAAATTGTGTGCAAAACTAAGCAGGTTTTCCTAAGTGCTGGGATTTGAGGGTTGAAAAGTTATTTCTCCATTTTCTTCAATACTGCTGAAAATCACCACAACCAGACTACTATGGAGTGGACAGTTTGGGGAGGAATAGAAATTTTTTGTATGGCCCACAGCTAAAAAGGAGAAGATTCTTCACTTGCAAACAGAACCAAGTCAACAGGAAGTGAAAACTTTGAGGGAAATCTATAGTTTGCACAGAAATAAGGTTACAGTGCTGATTTTTAATACATTCAGTGAGAAAGAAGGTGATGAAAAGGCGTAGCTAGAACAGTCTATAGATCCTTTTTAGCATCCTGTGTTGGTTTCTTCTTGTATGGTCGTGCACCCTCTTATCTTCTGTAAGGACTGTAGCCCTCCTGCCCTTTCAGATGGCAATCACTGAGAAGGATAAACTCTTTGATTTGCTCCGGGCAATAGCTATACTAGGTGCATGTGCCCTGGTTTTGTTATCAGGAGGATTACAAGGATGATCTCTGTGAGGAGAGGCCGGGTCTGCCCTGTGCAAGAAACAACTTGTTCCAGCTGGCTCTGGTGGACCCAGTGCAGAGCACAGCTGAGCCCTTCAGCCAAAGTGGTGAACACTTGAGGAAAATGTATTTGAGAAAAGGCAAAAAATGCCACACAGGAAGAGGGAGAGAAATAAAAATTGTGAAACACTAGGGGAAAGCATATTAAGAAATGTTAAATTGTGCCCAACAGAGAAGAGGAAGAGGGGAAAATGTGAGAAACAGCTCTGCAGGCAGTAGTCAGAGAGAGGAAATGAACATTCCCCTGGAGCCTATGGTGAAGATAAAGACCACAGAGGAGCAGCTCCTGAAGGACTGTCTCCCATGGGAGGGGCCCTAGGCTGGAGTAGATGAAGACTGTGAGGACCAAGGAGCAGCAGAGACAAACCATTATAAATCCCCCAAGCCCCCTATTCTCCATCCCCCTGTGCTGCTCAGCAGGGAGAATGCATCAACAATTTTCAGTAGCTTGAAAGGTGTTTCGCATCTGCACTAAAGTGTTACCCAGAACCCCATTAGTGTATGTAAAAAAATGAGAACTTTAATATTACATCTATGCAGGAGAGTGAATGGACCATTGTAATAAAATCAGATGGGGAGCTTGAAGAATTTTTATAAACAAAAAGCCTACATTAGTGAATCCTAGTGATTCTCTTTTAGTGGCAAAAGTAGTCTGCTTATGTTAAAAACAATCCCTGATGGAAAGATCTTTCCTAGAAATTTAATAGTTTGTAGTCCTTCAGCAGAAAAACAAAACCATATCCCCTGGGAACCCTGAAATTATACCTGACAATTGCGACAACTCAACAGCCTATTTTTGTACTCTGAAAGTAAAAGTATCCACTTTATAGTCTTTCCCCCATGGTTTCTGTCAGGGTAAATGGCAATTTATTCTTCTTGTGTTGCACCTGTGCTGAAACCCTTCAGGCATGCTGCATCTACAGACATAATGCATGGATACACATAATACTGCTGGACTAAAGAAGGCTCTGGAGAATATACAAAGTTTGTGAAGTCTATTAAGTTTTGCATTTTGAAGAGATTCCAAAAGGTTTGAGTATGGATTTAGGGTTACTTTGGCTTTTTGTCTTCTTTTGTTTGGTTGTTTTTTTGGTTTTGTTTTTTTGTTTCAGATTACATAAACCTGTACTTTCATCAGAAGCAGAAACCTTCAAGTTACCCCACCTGGTACACAGAACCTGACAAGACACCAATGCATCAGTGATCTCAGACAGAAAGAAGGCTTTGCTTTCCAGCCTCAATGCATAAAGAAATATCCCACAAAACTAAAAATTTCAGAAGTGTTTTAAAATTATCTGCGGGGTTTTTTTTCAGGAATTCAATTTTCCCCAGAGCATCATAATAAAACCAGGTGATCTGTATGGTTACTTCTTTAGTTTGGTTTATGATGCAACTCTCTGTAATTTTCTTGACGAGGATGTGACTGCTGTCTTGTGGAAGCATGGTAAAGGATGGTAACACTGGAATTCAAAACTAACCTTTTTTTAGCATGTGCACCATAACATGTGAACATTTACATCTTTTTTGATTTCATAGATGCCCTTCAAGATGCTTATTTTTATAACTCCAGGCGATATTTGTGAGTTGACAAGCTGATTGTTTAAAAGTTAAGTACATCTCTGTAAATGAAAACAACAGACAAAACAGGGGCCTTATGTTGAATGGAAATGTTATTAGACTCCCTTACAGCTTTTCATATTGTGCTTTCTATGTCCATGGTTGGAGATATGACTGGACAACAATAATCTCTTTCTATTTTGTTTTGTCTGACAAAGCTAAGATTGTTTCCTACAATGAAACAACTACCTGGATGGATGAGGGGAGAGCAATGGATGTTGCCTGCTTCAAATTCAGCAAGGCTTTTGACACTGTCTCTCATAGGCAAACTCAGGAAGTGTGGACTGGAATAGTGGACAGTGAGATGGATTAAGAACTAGCTGAACAGCAGGTCCCAGAGGGTCATGATCAGTGATACAGGATCTATTTGGAGGCCTGTCACTAGTGGTGTCCCCCAAGGTTCAGAGTAGAGTCATCTGAAGTTCCACAAAGGCAACTGTAGGGTCCTGCACTTGGGGAAGAATAGCCCCAGGCACCAGTACAGGCTGGGGGCTGACCTGTTGGAAAGCAGCTCTGCAGAGAAGGACATGGGGGTCCTGGTGGACAACAAGCTGTCCATGAGCTAGCAGTGTGCTCTTGTGGCCAAGAAGGTCAGTGATATCCTGGGGTGCATTAGGAAGTGCATTGCCAGCAGGTCCTGTTACTCTACTCAGCTCTGGTGAAGCTACATCTGAAGTGCTGTGTCCAGTTCTGGGCTTCTCAATGCAAGAGAGACATGGAGCTTCTGGACCGGCTTCAGTGGAGGGTTATGAAGATGATGAAGGGACTGGAGTATCTCTCTTATAAGGAATGGCTGAGGGAGCTGGGCCTATTCAGTCTCAAGAAGAAACAATTGAGAGGGGACTCCATGAATATCTACAACTATCTGAAGGGAGGGTCTCAAAAGAATGGACAAGGGTCTTCTCAGTGCTGCCAAGCAATAGGATAAGAGGCAAGGGGCAGAAACTGATGCATGGGAAGTTCCACCTGAATATAAGGGAGCACTTCTTTACTTTGCAGGTGACCACACTCTGGAACAGATTGCCCAGAGACGTTGTGGAATCTCCCTCACTGGACATATTCAAGAACCACCCAGACACAATCCTATGCATTGTGCTCTGGGATGATCCTGCTTCAGCAGGGAGGTTGGACCAGATGACCCACTGAGGTCCCTTCCAACGTTACCCATTTTGTGATTCTGTGCTAAAGTGTAGCTGGCAACTGCTGTGTCATCTATGCAAAAATCCTTTTATCCTATTTGGGAAAGAAATATGGAAGCATTTTTATAGTAACCAGCTTATTTAAGCTTAATAAAATAAACGTGTTTGTGATCAATAATTTGGCTGTGAGAGTGGTGAAACTGAAAGCTTTTGCTAAGCATGTGCATAATTGGAAACTAGTAGCCTGTACATTTTTTGAAGAGTTACAAAGAACTACAACTTCAATTAAATGCAAAAACCAAGGAGTTATTTGAGAACCAAGTTTTGTCCTTAACAAGACACATGAAATCTTGGCAAGACATGGTTCTTTTAAAAAGCATCTGAAGGTGCTACTAAGAAGACTCCATATGGATATCTGTTCATCTGCACAATTTCTTCTGGGCATATAGGCAAAGAACCAGACTTTTTTTTCTTTACACAAAAGCCAACTGTAGAAATATTGGTGGGGTGGGGAGAGGCAAGATCACTCAGAAATAAGAAGAGAGCTGGATATATCTGACTGTGTGAACTACAGTAGTAAAGCCTCTGAAAAATTTATTCCTGCTCTCAGGTTCACTGTTTAAGTCAGAACACAATGATCAGCACATTGTTGTTTTAGAGACCAAAGGCAGAGTATAGCCCACAGGCAAATGTTTCCCAGAAAACTGTCAAGAAATGATCTTTCGTATGGCTGTCAGTCATGTGTAAGAGCTGCATGTATTCCCGCATACAGCAGCTGTTGCCAAAATCAGGTGCCTCTGCACTTTTTTTCACAGTGAAAGAACAGTGATAACCAGTTTATACAACCTCACTGCTGGGGATTTCATCAAACAAAAACTGTCTTTGCTGAGCATCAGCTTAAATTTTACATCCATGCTAATCAACAAAATCTTTGCTTAGAAAAATAACTTGATATTCAAGACTGCCACTCTGAGCCTTTGGAGAAGAGTGTTGCCTAAACCTCATTAAAGATGTCATCCAGAATGATCAAATCCTTCTGTCTGTTTGTGTCTTTATAAAACAAACTTATGCAAAATGTTGTGGACATTGTGTCTTCCCTGCAACAGAGAAGTTGATTAATGCATAGTGTGAGTAAGATTTGTTGCTTCGGCTTATAAGTTCTCCAGTGTTGTATCCAGCTAGATGAAAATAGTTGTCAACAGATAGTTGACCACACACATTAGCATCAATCTCTGTCATTCAGGTTGGACCTATCTTGAAGCAAACATACAGCTGAGTGTTGTGCCTGTGTAACCCTTTTCATTCCCAACTAAGAACATGCCCAGAGATGCAGAATCTGTGACAGTAGAATCATCTCAGTGCACAGGTTTTCCTTGATGCTGTTCTTCAGCACGTTCACTACAAACAAAATGAGCTTGAATTTAGCACATTCTTCCAAGAAATTTGGAATGGAATTAATCCCTGGTAAAATGTATCTACTTTTCTAGTAGCAAAAGAAGGCTTCTTTATCAGCATTTACTATTTATTTTGCACCATCCAACAAGGTCTTTTGTTTCTATTTCTTGTAGTTTCTTTTCACCTTATCCTCCTAAGTCTTCTGCTTGATGCCACTTGAACTTTGTCTTCTAATGGATTCAGGCTGGATTTCTCTCCAGAATTGTCATGTGTTTCTCTCAGTTTTAAACACTTTTCAGTTAGCCTTTTGGGACTTTTCCTTATTGTCCCTATATGCACATATTCATGTGACATTGCTTTTTATTGTGGCTCTCCATTAAAGTAGACAGCAATTCAGTAACTTTATTAATTTCATTATTGTTTTAAAACTGTTTTATACATGCTGTACATGTTAATAAATAAATGTGCACTTTACATATATAAATACAATTATGTGTAATTGTACACCTATTTTTTTTTATATAGAAATGTTTATGGGGCTTCCTGTGCCTATAGAAGTAACCAAGGAATCATTACACAGTTGTACAGCACATGGAGTATAGATGTGACAAAATGGCATCTCTAATGAAAGGGCTCGCATTTTTGGGCAGTGGGATAATCTTCCCTCTGTGGTAAACTAGAAGGTATGCCTTAATCTGCCAGCCAATCACTGGGCATTCTGGGATCACATAGTATATGGCAGAGTCAAAAATGATAAGCCCTGGGAAACAAAGGAAGACAGGATATGCATGTTATGTGACTGGAAAAGGTGAGTGACTTCTAGGTCCAAGCAGTCATGTGAACATAAACCTGAGTGTTATGCTATATTTTTTTCTTACCATGCATGAAAGCTGTCCTTGAACTACTCACCAAGTACCTTGCATATCCTCTAATAACACAATCTTGAACATTGCTACACTCAAACTTTGTATCTTCTACTTCTGCCTGACAGATTAAATGTTTTTCATTTTGAAGAACATTAAGATACAGCATGGAAGGGGATATAAATAAATAATCCCTCAAAACCCATACCCATGATGAGAGATGCATAGCCTCAGTGCTTTTGTGCATTTGTGGTGATAGGTCTTGCTGTTCTGCTCCCTAGTCCCAGTGAGAAATTGTGGTTATACATTAATTATTAAAAAAACTCCTTTTATTATTCCTAGAAGTTATCCTGCTTATTCTGCACTTTTGAGTTGGATTAAACTATTTTAATCATGGAGCTTTTGTGATATTTTGCTTCCTTTCAGGTGTTTATGAAGTTAATACAGAAGGCAAAAAGGAAGCATCAAAGTACACTTTGAATTCTAGTCAGTTGAGATCTCCAGTCCTGTTTACCAATCCAAAGATTACTCAGGAAGAATTTAAAAATATCTCATATGAAATAACTATAATGTAATTATAAAACGTATGATTACACTCTTAAAAAAAATAAAAAGGTAAGTAGCTGTGGGAAAAAGACTGGGAGGAAAACTAAAGAAAACTGGAAAGTTACATTTTGACAGACGCAAATTGCAGTCAGCAAGCCTGACTCCCCATACACAATACACGTTAAGGTAGGATGAAACAGAGGATGGAGAGGAGTGGAAAGTTATACAATAACATACACTTATAACAGTATGGAAATTACAGGGTGAACTGTGGTTGCTACTCCCTGGATGGAATGCGATCAGCATGCCTGACTTGCCACACACAATACATGCTAAGAGGGACCAAACAGAAGGTGGAGTGGAGACACCACTGCCAGGCTCTGTTAAAACCCTTGCAACTCAGTAGTATCTTCTAGCTGATAAGCCACACAACAGCTGTCAACTGAGGGAGAAAATAGAAGAGATCTTGCTTGCGAACCAGCAGCCATGGCAAAATCACAGAAATAATATGGACAGACACTTTCATAGTAAAGGTGCCCACCTCCAAGGTAGGACCATCCTTCGCAGAGCATATGCTCTATGTTTTATTGACTGTATCTTAGAATTTTACATCAATCAGTGACAAAGATATGCATGACTAGAGTCATTCAAGCTCCATACAAATGTAAAGAAAGAGTAAAGAAGTTAAGGAAAGAAGTTAAGTATGGGGTATATTTTTGGAAGACTGCATCATAATTTCTGGGTTCAGCTGATGGGCTGAACCTGCCTTCTCCCTTAAGGAGGGGGGATGCCTACTGAGTAAGAACCATATTCTATGCATACTGAATGATTATCTCAAGTTAGGCTTCATTGGTGATTACAGCTTATTTGCATATTGCTTTGAATAAGCTTTTGCAGTCAGTTACTATCACTGTCAATCTTTGAACCTTAATCTGTCACAATTTTCTTTTACCAGTGTGTTTAATAATGGTGTTCTTTCATAAACTGTTAAAATTAGTGCAGTCCTTCAAGGGCACTGGCAGTTGCCAGCATCAGGTAACGTAATTGACTGTGGAGAATCAAGAGGGGGTCTCTCTTCTGCGTTGGTGTGTGTCTCTGAATACGTTAGTCAAGCCACCCTCCAATCCAACAGGCTGTTCAGTGGAGACTCCCTGTAACGGGATACTGGTAGACTGGTTGGGCACAAGGGTCTCAGCTTTCCTGAGATGCTGAGAGACCAATAAAACAGAAAAGTTTTAAGAAAATAATCTCCTTTTTCACATTACAGTAGTTATTGCTAATCATCGAATCTTTTAGGTTGGAAAAGACCTCTAAGATCATCAAGTTCAACCATTAACCTAACATTGCCAAGTCCACCACTAAACCCTGTTCCCAAGTGCCTCATCTACACATCTTTTAAATAACTCCAGCAATAGTGATTCAACCATTTCCCTGGGCAGCCTGTACCAATTCTTATAGCCCTCTTGGTAAAGAAATGTTTTACTAATATTCAATCTAAACATCCTTAGTGCAACTTGAGTTTGCTTTGGTTCAGGAAAGCCCCTTGTGCACTGCACTAGAACACTTTGCTGCACATCATCCTGGCACCAGAGCTTCTCATTTCAGCAACTTATTAGGCTCTTAAGCAGAAATGGTAGCACGGTTGTAACTCTTCTCACATTATAACTATTTACAAGGTATTACAATCAAGGTTTTAAAATTTACATATTTATATATTTACAGAATTTTTATTTATGAAATGACACTTTCAATCTTACAAATTGGAAACATATATATATAAGAATAATATATGTATATGAATAATAGAACTCAAATTGACCTGTATGCAAAAATCTTTGTAATATAAAATACAAGCCCCAAAACAGTGTTATATTTCTGGTGCACAAATGTATTATGGTTAGTTACATTTTTAATTATTTAGTATTTTGTTTATATTTTTTATAAAAAAATAAGTTAAAAAATGCTCAGGTTAAACTCAGCTATCTGTGTCATAAAGTAAATGTCATTAATAAGTCACGTATTCCTGTTTTATTGTTTGTTTTTTCTAATAATTATTGACATTTTAAATTCATAATAGAACAATCAGATGCAATGAGCTAGAATTGTGTGACTCTCTAGTCTACTTTCTAGTGGCTTAGAAAAAACAACCAAAGTCACTGAAATGAGATTATAGAGATGAACTCTTTATTAAAAGATGATACATACTCAGCTCCATTTCTACTGGTGTTTGTTTTCTTTACAGAAAGAACTCCAATTTTCCTCCATAGCTGCTTGCAATAATAGTTATTATCCCCCCTACCAGACAGAAACAATATTCTTTTTAGAATATCTCAAGTGTAGCATAGCCACCATAAGAATTCTGTGATGACAACTTTTTCTATTGACAGGCAAAAACTTTTGTAACTAGATAAACATTAAGTAATCAAGGTATTATTTTCCTATATCTTGGTGTAAATTTTTTAGATAACAAAGATTTGACATAGATTATGTTAGGTTACTCATTTCACAGATAATATTTATATATCTTTTTCAGTTTAGCAACCAGCTTCTATCAACCACGTTATGCTTTCAGCTGACATTTATGCCTTTATCTGTATGTTCTTTTTGGAAATATTGCCCTATAAATATCTGAAAAGCTCCCTTATTATTATTTTTCCCTAAATTCTTCTTGTCCACCATGAATTTTTTAAAAAATAACATTAGCAGATATGCAAAAATCAATCATGTTTTCTTTTTGCTTTCCTGGGTTTGAATATCTGCCTGTCTATAACCATCTCCTATCTTTTATCTTACACTTACATTAAAAATTCTCAGACTAGGAATATCTTTGCCTCTGCTTTGACTGCTGTAACAAATCCTGCTTCATATTTTCATCAAGAATCTATTAGTCTAATTTACATGTCTCTCACAGTCTCCTTCTGGACAAAATATCCAGCACACAGCTGGATAAACACATCATGCAGTGGGTGAGCAGTTGGCTCATGGGTCAAGCATAGACTGATGAACTGTCACTAGTGGGGTTCCACAGGGCTCCATCTTAGGCCCTGTGCTCTTCAACATCTTCATAAATTACTTGGACGCAGGACTGGAATGGATTAACCTATTAATTGTCAAGACTGAGGGTTTCCTGTATGTGTTAAGAAACAGATATTTAAGTTTTTGGCTCACAACCTCACCAAAATTTAGCTACCTGAAAGTTAGACTAACAGGAGCAGAAGCTAAGCACTCAAGTTTCCTATAAGGTTACAGATACACTTAGAAGAACTTGCAGAACATACGCCACTGTAAAGTACTGTGAATATAAGTTTTCTGTGTTATCTCTGTACTTTTATATATATAATACAGTTTATAATCCTAGTTTAGAATAAATTTTTTCTAACTGCTAGGCATCTCAAGATGGATAGGAAGAGTCCATGGGAAGCTGATAATGAGTAATGATTGTCATATATGCTTCTTGTTCCATCTACTAGATTATTACTTCATACATATTACAAGAATGATAATCAGGATAAAAACAAGTAACCTAGTGCTAATTGAAAAAAGATAAAAGAAAAATAAACATAATTTTAGATATGCAATTTAAAAAATATATATTATTTATTTATTTATTTCAGTTTTTCAGAAACAGCTTTCCTAAATTTAGACATCTGTGATGAAATCATCTGACGGAGCTGGCTAGGTCTTTATTGACAGTGGATGGATGGACTCTTTCTGGCGTAGTTCATGATGTTTTCAGATGTCTATTTTGGATTAGATGAACTGTGTCTTAAAACTGCTTATTTCTATCCATCTCTCTGTAAAGGATACTTAGAGTTATTATCTCACTCTAAGGTATCAACTCCACAGAAACTTACTGTCATATCATTCATCTTCCCTGGCGTCATTATAAATGTACATAAACTCAGAACCTGCTGAATAGCAAACAACAAAAAATTATTCATTTATGTTTGTTGTGGGGGGTTTTGTTTTTTGTTTTTTTTAATAGTGGGCAAGGACCCTTAATAGATTACAATACTCTTTTCTCAACAGTAAAAATCTCAGACTCTTGAGACAAGTCTTAGAAAAGAAAAATCCTCAATGAAGTTGTAAAAGACAAAAAATAAGGGAGACAAATCTAGAGAGACCTCTCCTCAGCCACTGAAAAAGGCTGAAATCAAGTTATAGTGGTAAAAAGATAGAGCTTCAGAAGAGCACTATCTGCTCTAAGTACATTCAAGGACTTTGGGCTACATTTCTTACATCAAACTATGCAATACATTTAAAAGATGTGGACAAAACCCCACTGAGGCTACTAGAAGAAGCTTACCAAAGGTATGATCACATGGGTATGTAGATTATATGTTTATAGGACTTTGTATGTCACCCTAAGTGAAAATAATATATTGAATATTACAGAGAAGACTGGTCTTAAGCTTAAATTTGTTTTCTTTATGTTGCTGTCATTTTCTCTAAATTACCTATGCAATATAAGTATTTATTCAAGACCACTGAGTTCTTCTGAATCCATAAGTGTGGCAATGGATCAGTGGTATTTAGATTGGAAGAAGTACTGTCAGAAAATGACTTGTGAAGAAAATGAAAAAGCTAGCCCAAATGTCTTAAAAACAGAGGTTTTTACTGTTATATGAATGACTGTTACAAGATGGATGCCTTGTTCTTTTTGCCAACTCATTGTCCCCTTCCCAAAATCCCCTGAGATGACCGTTATCTCACCACTCAGGAATGTAAGTGGCATCCTGGAAGAAACTTCAGGGAGTTTTCCTATTGGTTCTTATTTACTCTTTTCTATTGGTTGCTAACCCTAGATTTCTACTGGTAACAGTAAAAGTCCCCTCTGGTTTCTTATTGGAGGTATTTGGATCCCTCCAGGACCTATACATATATATCCCTACCCATGTTCAATAAACCCTCTCTCTCATCCCTCTCCTGCAGTCTCTACGAGGCTCCTTTCGGGGTCCTTGGGGACCACATAGCAGGGGGCCAGCGGTGGGGGGCATATCCCCACCTCAGCCATTGCACATAAGTACTCTAGGCTATCTGCAAAATTTAAAATACAGAGGACGTTGTGAAGGAAGAATTATAAAGATAATACTACATAATAAATTATACATTGGAATATCTCCAGATGGCAAATTTGTCCATTGGAGCTTTTACTGTGTTTCCATACATCCTTGATGATTTTTTTAAAAAACAGTTTACCGGTTGTCCGGGGGAGGCCTACAAAAAAACAACCCATCACACCAGTGCACAGTTAACATATATAGTTAGTCTAGATCCCAGGTCTCCTTCAGTGCTAAATTACACAAATGCAAAACATACTTTTCAGTAAAAATATAGCAAAAAATTGTATTAGACCGTATTCTGAAAAATAAGCCTGTTAGAAAAATCATAGCATTGAAATTACTTGGAAGTTTGCTGGATGCCATGTCTGTACAGAGACGAAAGGATGAACATCATTGCTCCAGTTTTGGACTGAAAGACCGTGATGTTGCTTGTTTCACATTCCTCTCTTTCTATCCTTCAATCTCTGTTGACCTTCATTCTTAAAAACAGAAAGAAGGCAACTCTGCTTCTGAACTTTCACCTGTCAGGAGTGGAAAAATGCATAGATTCAATAAAGAACTTAGTCCTCTTAGTTTACTAATACTCTAGTTTAAATATAACAAATTATAACAAATTACCCTTCTCTCAAAACCTGTCCTCAATAACATTTTCTGGATGGAAAATATTTTAAGACCTTGAAAATGACATCTTCTAATGTCAAATTTAATAAAGCTGGTGTGACTACCCTATAATCATAGAAGATAATTAACTTAATTGTAGTACCTGAACTAATGAGTTCCAGGTTACCTCTCTTATTATATACAAAACTTTCAAGACATGCTTTTAAATGAAATAAAATAGACAGGGCTCAGCCTAATTGTCTGAATTATATACTGTGCTTTCTTCTTGGGTTTTGTTTTGTTTTGGGTTTGGTTTTAGCTTTGTTTTGTTTTTTTTTTTAAATCAAAAAATGCCTATATATGCAATTTAATTAAAGAATGTGTTTTCCTTGCTAGGTTAGATGTGTCCTGGATATCTCGGGATAAATAAAGCAAGAAATTTCTTCTTAAAAACAAACAAACAAACAAAAACAAAAAACAAACCACCATTAAAGGTTTTAATATTTCTGAAAAGTTTTGTGTAATAACAATTCTCTTAGACCATGTGCATGAGAGGAATTTCTCTGCAGTATAATTTTGGAGAAATATGGGGGGTATTTTTTCACTTGTTGCTCTACACCATGTGCTAGACCTATTATAAGTGGATTCCAGCAGCATAGAAGGACTTAGGAAAAAAAATCTAACAGTCTCAAGCCTTTGTATTGATTTTCAGATCACTGCTTTTCAGTCTATATTCTTGGAATTTATAAGGGTCTAATCTACTAGTCAGTGAAAGATGGCTAAATGAAAAAGACACAGTGAGTAAGGCAGGAGAAGACTAAAGGTTCCTGTGAGAGACTGAAATGGTTTATTGCTTAAAGATTGTTAAAATCACTGAAAGATTTTTGCCCACTGTAGCAAACTGCAGAGAATCAACTGCTCACTGAAGTTCACCCCTTCCCAAATATGTTGACAAATTTGAACTGTGATGGGAATTTGAGACAAGATAAAGGTTGTACCTCCAATTACCCCAGGAGAAGAATGTATCCACAGGTTTTAGTAACTGGAACCCTAATGTCTCAGACACCTTACAGCTCAGGCTACAACCTGGGTGTTAAACAAGATAAGGAAAGAGACTAATCTTGAGAGCCAGAGTAGTGCTTCTTTGTCCTTACACAAATGACTCCGCTGTGATAACTCCCCTCCAAGGAATTACTGTAATAATCCAACTGTAGTTTGAAAATATTAATCTCTGCTAATAGGCCATAATGGTCCCTAATGGACTCAACTGCCCTGATGTAAAAGGCAGCTGTAAAATCTTAGAAGGTGTCAAAGACTCCTGAAATGTCCTGTGATCCAGTATTACATCATCCATTGTAAAACTCCCCACTCCAGGGGACCTACCAGGAGTGTTTCTACCCAGCCTAAGCATAATAAAAATATATTTCACTCACACACAGACGTCTCTAACCACACAGATTTCTTCCCTCACCTCGTGGGATTGCCCTTACCACCATGGGCTTCTTCCCTCACCAGAAAATCTGCCCTCACTATCCTGGTCTTCCCTCTATGGATATAGACTGCAACCATCACTTCGACAAGACTGAGACTCTCATAACTGAGAAGACCACAAGAAGAGGATCATCAGGATTCCATTAGAATATGCAGAATGCTGATATTTTTTTCTACTTAATCTGTCACTCTGTCACTCTCTTTCTCTCCCCCATCTGTCTTTTTCCTATTTTTTTTTCCTATATCTCTCTACATCACACTTACTGTTTAAATAAAAATCTGAACTACTGACTTCAGAATATGGTCTCATTTGCACCTTAATTTGGGTAGAGGCACCTCTCTAGTAGTTTTAAAGAACCTGATCATAACAGTACCACATTCCAAATTAAATTAGGGATCCTGTGATAAAGTCTCTTAAAGGATGAAAACAGCCAATTAATCAGTTGAAAACAGTGTGTTAAAATATTTGAACAGAGAACATGATAAGTCAATATTAGCATGCGAACTCTTGAATACTTATTAAAACTGTTTTGGCTAGCCTGATTATATGATGGAAAATTCTAGATGANTTTATAACAATGAAATAGCAAAAAGGTAATTCTAAGTTAATATCCTCTATTCAAATTAATTTGCTTGTAATAAAACCGTTTACTTTGTTTCTCATAAACCTAATGTACAAGAATGCATGTGGCATTTCTGTAGACACCTGTACTTCAAATATCACTTCTTAATTATAATTGTAGGTGCTGTTACTGCAAAAATAATAAACTTTTTTTCTCCTATTCATGATGTATATACAGGATTACTAATTTCTCTAATGAAGAAGCTTTAAAGTTACATTTCAATCAACAGTTCTCTATATGTACAGCAGTTCAGTGTTTCAAAAACAGAATATATAAATTCTCTGACATTTTAATAATAAAATTATTTTGATAAAAAAGAAATTGTATGCATTTACACTTCTATCATGCAGCATATTGCTGTAAAGACATTAATCATCACATTACAAATAGATTTTTTGAACTGAAATATCAGCAATTACAAAATAATAAATTTTTTGAAGGCACATGAAATTTTTCAAAATCATCTGCATTTTTGAGGAGTGCAATTGAATGAAGACAATTTTGCAAAATGAATTTTTTCATTCAACACTGAGAAAATTTTGTTCTTCCTCCAAAAATGTTGTAGTTCATGAGAGAAGCAGCTGGCAGCCAAGTAACAAAGAAATCCAGAGGAAGGAGAAGGGCAAAGAGAGAGGGAAGAAAGAGAATAAGGAAGGAAGGTAGAAAGAAGCTTAACACAGAATAAGGTACCAATCTAGAAAACAAGAAGATACATATAACTCTGTCTGGGGGAATATAAAATTGGATTATTAACAAGAGAGCTGGCAGGCTGAGCAAAACAGGTCAAGCTGCAGGGGTCCAGCAGGAACTCCCAGAAGGATAAACTTAATCCTGTCTCAAGACCATGATCCCATCTCTGGAGGTCTCCAAAGACTCTATTTGCATTTGACAAGATTTGCAGTTTCTGTGTATTCCCTGCCCTGTACCTGAAACCTGTTTGGCAACATTCTACTGTTTCCCCTTCCATTGTGTTCATGAATAATGGATTAACCCTGGAACCTTCTCCCCCCTAGTTAACATAATATATTCTCTTAGTTACCATGTTCCATCCTCCATTTGGCATAGCCCAGCCTCCTAATTAGAATAACCCTATATACATCGAAACATGTATATAATAAATAGATTTTGTTCATGCCCCTGATAATGGAGTCCGTGTTACTGACTGCTACATCTATCTATATTTCTTCCCCATTTACTTTCTGTATACTAGTTTGACTGCAAATTTTTGGTTGCAAAAGTCAGAAAAAATGCTACACACAGCAGTACGAAGCAGCTGAGACTCCCTTGATTTTACTGAGGTAATTTATCTGCAGAGTTCAGGGGATGGCAGTCCTAATTTTGCATTTTCGTGACTTAGCTGACTGTTTCAGACCAAATAGTGTATACTCTGTCATTATGATGTAAGGATATCACAGGTTTTGTGTATTTTGGTTCTATAGCATAAATTCAGAAAAAAACCCAAAACAACATAGCCTCTTTGTGTAGTACAGCACTAGTTTTGTGTAGCAATGTTCTGCCATAGACATACAGTAAGCTCTAAGGCAAAATTAGTTACTCCTATGAGTACAATAAACCTGATTCACATGCTATGGAGAAAATAAATGGAGAAAATAAAGAAAAAACAATGCAGATTCTAATAAATTGAAGACTGACTGGCAGTTTCCAGGCATTGAAAGGCTACCATTTCTCTGACTATATTCCTGGAAAAGATCTCTAGAACAGATTTATCTTATGCCAACAAACATTCTCCTGAACATTTATCTGGGAAGTGGTGAAGATTTAACACAGGATGGAGACTATTGTTAAAAGGGTTGCTGCCACATGACTATCTTATGTTGCCAAGTAAGGACATTTAATAATGGGCTGTTTGAGTAGTTTGACCTCTAGGCTAGGAAGTTGGAGGATTTATTTCTATAGATGTAAACAGGGTAATTTCTTTCCAAGAAATCCCACTGAAGATAATAATTTCCCCAAAGTTTATGACTGTCATGCAGAGGTTGTTCAGATAACCTACTTCCAGCTAGTTACTTGTAACAAGTTTTTCTCATGCTGCTTTTGCTGCCTCTTTACCTCATTTATGTCTGTTCTTCCCCTCCTGTTTGCCTACTTTTTATGAGGTTAGATGTGATTTTGTCATTATTCTTTTGGTAAGACTCTCCCTTTTGACAATTGAAAGGAAGACAAGAACATAGGTGGCACAGTGGAGCACTTGTGTATTCATGTGAGGACAAAACACTATAGAGACAATAATGCAAAAAAAGGGGGTAAATTTCCCACTGTTTATTTTAGTCTGAATCTTTCTGACAGGATGTGAATGGGCTGTATGGTTCCCTGCATCCAGTTTCACTGGAAATAGATGAAATAGGAATCCATAAAGCCTGTGTAATTAACAGTAAGAATCACATCAAATATGTACACTTAAAATGTCAGAGTGACCCTGGCCAAATATATTATCTGAATTTCAGTACATGATTGCTCTCTAACTTACAATACTGAATCTCCACGGTGACAGTGTACATGCATGATTGTGGGTGTATTACACTTTCCTTGCATCTAGTATGAATAAAAGCAAACAATCTGTAAAGACAAACACTTTCTTATTTTTTCATATGTGGGAAGTGAGCTAACTAGAACATCATGTTCCCTTGCTCAAATCTATGTAAACGAAAGTTAAATGCCTTTGAAACAGCTAAGAAAATGAATTAAATTTAAAAAAAAAAAAAGAAAAAAAAAGAAAAAAAGAGAAGAAGCAGAAATCACTTCTTTGGCTCTGTTTTGAATCAGGCTTGGCATTCAGAGAAGATGCTGGGGCAGCTGCTACAGGAAACCAGGCAGGAACAGTTAAACTATTGTATAAAAAAAAAAAAAAAAAGAAGAAAATGACTGCTAGTTAAAAAATGCAAAGCCATAGCCATTGGTAATATACATGGAAATGTGCTTGGCAGTAGCTGCAGAACCAGGGACAGAATGCAGATGGCTAAATGGCGGTGTTAGCAGCATCTTCTCCTACTATGCTCTCTAGGGCAAAACACATTTTTGAGATTCATGCCTTGTACCCATATTGTCCAGGGAATTCACCCTCTGAGAGTGCCACTGTAGCTTGAATTGTACAGTAATGTTGCCTTTTACGGTAATAGGTATATAACCTGTAAATAAAACACAGCAATAATGTCTAATGATTAAATTAATATGAAATATGCATAATTTTTATACTTCATGGTTATATATAACAAAAAGAATAGGAGTTCTTTCCATTAACTATTTAGGAGAGCTGAAGGTGACAATTTCAGATGGCAGCTGCAATTTATGTAGGTGCTGCTCAAGCGAAATATTGTGAAGTCATTAAGTAAATAAATCTTACCACATCCCTTGTTCAGATGTATCTACACTGGAGGATATGTGGAAAATAGTAAGCATTTACAGTAAGAGACTGTTCTGGAAAAGACTGAAATCAGATGACTTGGTGCTTTGGCACAAAGTTTCATATTGAAGTTCAAGGTATGAGAAATTCATTCAGATGAAAAGTGAATTAGTTGTAAAATATCCCAATTGATATAAATAAATGTATCCATTGAAAGCAATTTATTATGAGATCCGGAGGGAAACATCTCCACCATAATCTTACAGTAAGAAAACAGGCACAGTGCAAACTGCTGTACTATGCTGTGAACAGTGTAATATCCAGCAAAGCATAACAATTAAGCCTGTAAGAATCCACATTTCTTACATTACAGAAAAGTAGTAACACAAGATCTGAAGAAATTTATTAGGTACACCGTGGACTTAAGCTGAAATGAAGCACCTAAAATTTCTTGAAATCTTTCTTTGATTTTCATTTCTCTTAAGAACATATAACTGTAGACACTTCTGAGGGCATATCACTCTTTTAACTTAAAATTCCCTTGATCACTTAGGGTGAGATTCATACCGCTTGACTTTAGCTGTCTGAAAATTAAGCACTTAGATTAAGTAAAAGTGTTTCATTACTTATATTCATAAAGGCATATAGGTACCTTCAAAGCATGATTTATTCCACCCTAAACTGAGATTGTGTATTAGATACCAAGTACTACATGTGGCTTCACATGAAATTATTTTATATTTTTTGTCTGTGGTAGGCCAAACACCATTGCCTAACTGATTATGCAAAGCCTACCTGTGTGTATCATCTCCTTCATGTGATCATGTTATTTGTTGCAAAAATCAAAGTATCATGCTGTCCTCTAGTGAGACATAATCCAGCAACAAAATTTCCCAAATATTTTCTATTCAGTGTATCAGTTTAAACACACACATATGAAACCACACAGCCATTCACATACAAGTCTTTTATTCCTAATTACAGAGTTGCAGCAGTAGTTGGGAGTCCAGTCCCAATTATATGATTGGAAGGTAGAGGTTGCATGGGCACATAATGAAATTTTAAGTATTGGAAGTGTTCTCTTATAAAGTTTTGTTTCTGTTTAGCTCACCTGCAGTTCTGAAGACTTTATTCTCTCAAGCAAGCAGCTTCTTCCCACCTCTCTACCCCTTAGATATGATCTGAGTTACAGGACTCTTGACAGAATATACTTTTTTACTACTCATTTTACCTTGATTTGTGGATTCAGCACTACATCAGCTTGTCACTTATTGATACTCTTGAGAAATAACCAGCCCTTTGGCTTTTCACCTTATTAGTCAGCCAGTCCTTGGAAAACTTTCACATAAAATTTTTACAGTTCAGTATTTCATTGCACATTTAACACTTTTATGTTCTTCAACCCTTTATTCTGGCAGGGATTTCTAATACCAAAGAAAAACAGTAATTTCCTTAAGTTTTTGTTTATTTGTTTTTATGACACATCACTTTGTATTATAATGGTAAACTTGTTTTCTATCACAAACAAAATAAAGGATCACCTAGCAGATGATTGTCTTTGCCTTCATCATCTGACTACATATGAATATATCTTTTAGGTATGTCAATCATATCAAATTGAGCCAGTTATATTTCAGCCAGGATATCAACATTTTGATTGAGAAGAGGAAGTGGCAGTGTGGTGCTTAGGAAAAATGTTGTAGTGCTTTTAACAATTTTTACGTGTGATGTGTATCCATTTCACATAGAAGGGATAATATTCACAAAAATCGTGTGATTTTTCTATTCCATATCCAATACCCAAATATGTTTAATAGGCCATAGTGAAAAGGCATATTTGTGGCAGTTTGGACGTTGAATTTTCATAACAATATAAAGTATTGAACCTTGGTCTTTCATTTCTTCTGTTGATGAAAGGAACAATTCAATACTCTGGTTATTTTCTGATTAAGACACTATCCTTAAGAGAAACAAACAAACAACAACAAAAACCAAAAAGCCAACAAACAAACAAAAAAACCCAAAAAACCACAACCCCAACCCCCCTACTTTACTCTTTTTTGTTTCCTTTTTTTTTTTTTTTTTCCCAGATGTCAGAGCAGAATGGTTGGTGCAGTATTGTCTGAGAACAGAAGTTTACTCACACAAAGGTACAGAGGGACTAGTGTGAAGGGACAAAAATTACTTGACCCTTGAGAACTTTCATTTTCTATCATCTTTCCTAATGATTTTGCTACAGCTGTTCAATTATTTCCTTCTTTCAGGATAATTGTAAGAAAATATGTTTACACACTGTGTGCTGTAGATCTGTGCTTTCCCTCCTGCTACCCGTTATTAGTTTTATGTCATTATTTTTGTACTACTGTGTATCTTTCCAGATAAACTTGTGAGACTGACTTATAGTGAAAAGGTATCTTTCTCACATTTCTACAAATAAATCTAAGAGAAAGCAATGTTCAAATAGACTCCTTAATTTATTTTCCTTATCTATTCTGACTTAGCAAGGAGTGTGAAGAAGGCACAGTATGTGCCTACTCCAAGAGGATGGTGATCAGTAACACAAAATCCATTTGGATGCTAATGAATAGTGGTGTATTCCACGGGTCAATACTGTGTCCAACCTTGTTCAATATATTCCTTAATGACCTGGATGATGGGGCAGAATGTACCCTCAGTATCTTTACTGATTACATAAAACTGGGAACTGGCTGATACACCAGAGGTTTGTGCTGCCATTTAGAGGAAACTTAACAGACTGGAGAAATGGGCTTACAAGAAACCCCATTAAGTTCAGCAAACAAACCTGAGAAGTTCTGCATCTGGGCAAGAATAATTTCATATACCAGTACATGCTGAGGACCACCCAGCTGAAAAGTAGCTTTGTAGTAAAGGACTGGGAGTTCTGGTGGACACCAAATTGAGAGGGAATCAAGCTATTTTCAGTTGGCGCCAGTGGCAGAACCAGAGTCAATGTTCACAAACTGAAACACAGGAGGCTTCCTCTGACCATCAAAGGAATATCACAGTAAAACACTTTTTCACTGTAGGGGTGACTGAGAACTGGCTGGCACAGGTTGCCCTGGGAAATTGTGGAGTCTCCCTCCTTCAATATATTCCAACATGGTCCTGAGCAACTGGTGTGATCCTGGGTGATCCTGCTGGAGCAAGAGGGTGGACCATATGACCTCTAGAGGTGCCCTGCCACCTTGACTATTCTGTGATTCTGCAATTTTGTGGTTCTGTATATGCACATATACACATGGGCCTACATAAACATATAGTAAGGGTGGGACAATATTCACAAGTACTATGCCTAGATGATATGTGAATAACCAATCATGTATGTACACACATATGAATAAAGAGAAACACAGATGTCAGCTTGTATTACTGAGCTGTTCTTATTTGCATTTCATGTAGGCATTTAGGAGAGACATTGCCTGGATTAGGCATGTGAACAGTGTTAAAGACTACCTCTAAAAACTGCACTCATCTTGCAAAATGAAAACTACCAGTGAGTTAGGAACCTAAAAATGAACATAAGGTCTAAATATATTTTAGAGTTTTGATAGGTATGATGTAAATGATGTATTTGTTTTAATATATTGCTGAGTCTAAACCTTAGTGATGCTGTGTAGATTTTATAAAAATGAATTTTTAAAAAACTATGTATGAGACTAATAAGACAATTTAGTCTGGTTTTCACTTGTCTTCCTGCTTTGTTTTATAATAGTTGTTTGTGTGCTTGTTTTAATTGGGGTGGTATGGAGAAGTACTGTTAAAGTATTTTGTTGTACTAGTCTCTAATAAATAGACATTGTTACTTTAGGATTAAGACTAGGTGATATGAGAAGTCCTTGTTAATGTAGAAAGATCTGTCATTTTAATTCAGGTGTTTCATCTACCCATTACAGCTATTAGGCTTTACAAACAAAATAAAGTTTACAAGGCATATTTCAGTATGCTTTATTTCCTGGACCACATTATAGTAAAATATCTTTCTTGAAAAATCCTACATAAATATTTATTGAACTTTACCTTGTAAACCAACAGTGTGTGTCAATAAGCTGTCAGATTGTGTCCTTACATAATTGTAATTTTTTGTGGCTGTAACAGGGATGTCAAACCACACTCTCTTAAACCAACAACTAACAAATAAATGTTTTCTTCAATAAGATTTCATTAAAGTGATCATGGTGTATAAAATGCAATTATAAAGAATACTAAATGTCACAAATAAGTGAAGCACTACATACAGTATTAAATTCCTTAATTTTAGTGGTATTGTGAGTATAGTAGTAATATCTCTGCTTAACAGCTTGAAGTGCTGAGGAGAAATATGTGATTTTGCCTTTGGTCCCTTACTATATCTGGCCAGATGGCCAGTATCAGTACTAGTCAAGAGATGCTGTTGGAGAAGAAAGAGGCAGAAAAGGGACTAAGTTAGATAAAAGACATCCTGAAAGCTGAAGAAAATGAGTCCTGGTAAAGCATCAATTCAGGAAATGGGAAAGCCCTACAGGGACATCCGACAATTATGAATCCAGGACAGTCAGAAGAAAAGATAATTAACATAAATAGGAGTTAATTATTTCGACTATGATTAATGGAAAAATAATAGACTCTTTAAACTAGTCAGTAATTAAAATTACATAAAAAATATAACTAAAAACATTTCCTAATTTTTACATTTTCAACAAGATTTTATTTAGAAATTGTCCAGCCAATGGTGTTGTCTCTGCTGCCTCCCTTTCAAGCTCATTGTATGATGAAAAAAATATGGGGGGGAGGGAGGAAAGACTAACTTCCACACTGAGTTATAAAAAAATTAACTTTGGGACAGAGCATTTTAAGCATCATCAAAATCATTGATCTTGTGAAGATTTTATTTTTTTTAAATGTAAATAACTTTGCAGATCACAAAAATCTGTGATGTTAAAATTAATGGAAAAAATCGACACAATAAATTCTATGTATATATAAAAAATATCTAGAACTCAGCAAAAATTTCAAATGTGAGCTGTGCCTGTGGTCAGTACCTGAGCAAACATTATATAATTTGCAATATCTTAACATTGGGAAAAAACAGTGGGGGAAAAAAAAAAAAACCACCACCAACAGCTAGAGCTTTTGACACTTAGATACTCTTTAATGAATACTCTGTCCTTTCTACATAGACAGATAAATAACTAAGCCTTTACTGTTGAAAGTTTCCCTGTACATAAAGTCCATCTATTAAAAGGCCTGGGAAAATTATACACCATATAGATGACATCTGATTTGTATCTCCCATCAAGATAATTTGTGTAAGAACAATGAAAAAATGTGAATTTAGGAGCAGTGGATTGCATAGTTATGGCACCTTCAAAGGAGCAACACTGAAGAAAATGGGAAAATGGCTAAAACAAATAGGAATCAACATCTCAGTATTACCTGAGTATGTGAAGCTTTACAGAAACTGAACATAATGAGAATGGCTGATATCTCGTGAAATATGTAGATGTTATAATTCAAACTGAAATGGATGTTGGGACTGATGTACTTGACAGATCAAATAATTCCATTACTCAGTTGTCTAAATATTATCCTGTTTGACTACTTCTTCTTAGAGCAAATTGTCCATTTTCTTTTGAACTGCAGGAATGTGTGGTGTGTTAGGTGCTAATTACATGAAAAAGTGGTGAGACTGGGCATAAGACAAAAGGTCGACCTGCATAAATGTTTAGTCTTCTCTGAAATACTCTAAGATACTTGAGAGATTAAAGGAGGGCCAGTGAACATGAAACTCTTAAGAACAGGTAAGTGAAGACCTGACTATAAGGACTTCTCAAGTGGCACCATAAACTTATGCTTAATCAATTGAATTAACCCATAACAATTTCCTTGACTACCTTTTCATTGACTATATCAGCAATGAATGTCGTTCTGTGCATTTGGCATTAGGTATTTGGCTCACAAGTAGATAACTCCATGCATGCATGTTTGACTGTTGAAGATTTTGACAAAGTGTCTGTGAGTAAAGAATGATCACAAGTCTTATCAGCTCTTTCAATAACTGCAAATCACAAGGGGAAATTGCTTTGGAAAACAAAGAGGTACTCATGGACACCACGGAAAAGGTAAAACTTTTTTTAATATATATCCATGAAGAGTTCTTTTAGATTTTATGATCAGTGAAATAACCTTCAGAGCTTTCTGACAAATTTACCCTCACAGATTGGTGTACGTTCAACCTTTGTTCCTCATGAGTTCTTTCCCTCCCTTAGATCTCAACACTAGTCATTAAAAGTCTGCTTGTTTAGACATCACTATACAATGCATGCATTCCATACAGTAGATCCCAGGTTGTAGTTCTCTATTCAGTATTAGTAAGGCAGAGATTAAGGTGAATCATATTATACCCTTACTACCATGGATACCTGCAACATCCCTTTTGAGTTAAAGCAGAGTGGAGTGTCTTGTAAAATAATGCCCAAGTTTAATGACTTGGTTGAGTTTTAATTGCCATAGCATGTTTTAGGAAGATATTCCAGTTTATCATCTGCAGCTGGCTCATATTTGTGGGACTCAGCCCCTGAGCAGCATATGTGTGCACAGAGGCTCACTTAAAAACATCTATCATACATGGCAGGACATTCATCGTGTGATTGCCTGTATTCTATCTGCACCAGATGTATGCAAAGATTGCTGTGTGCAGGTTCATCCCAAGGAATATGGCTTATACCAGATTTTTTGGAAATTTTATTGCAAATATGTGATGTTGGTTTCTGTGTTTTTTAACAGATGATACTAGGCTGTTACACAGTTGAAGTTGCATATGGGATTACCAAAACCCTGCCATGTCTTCTTTTGCTTATTGAACCTCTTAACTTGTCAGGCTTCTGTAATTGGTTTCTCAAGCAACTGACAGATGAGTGTCAAAGTAAAGACTTTCTGACATGCAATGATCTGTGATGCCATAAACTATATGACCCTGTATCAACTTGTACTGAAGTCTGCAAATGAGGGTGGCAAGCTTTACTCCGATTTAATACATGGGAGAAAATTTTCCACATATTCACACTCTATAAATCAGTCATATGTATACAGAAACAAAAGAAGGAATTAAAGAGATTAAGAAATATTAGAAAGGGATAAAGTAACAAAAGCAAACTCACCAAAACCAGAAGAATATGATTTTTTTTTTTATGAGGCACCTGGATGAAGGTATAACTTGATATTTTCTACCTGTGACCACCAGATACAGAGACATTAATATGCTATTTTTCTTACTTTCTTCTGGCTTTCCAAAAAAAGTCCAGTCCCAGGCCTGTCATTATCAGCCTTCTAAGTAAATTGCCTCGGATTAAATACTTCTGTTGAGAAGGTGATTTTGGCCATTGCCTTCCACACACTCTTCCTTACAAATCATGTTAAACATGTACAGAGTGTTTTCAGGGTTTCCATGATCCCTCTTTCTCAGAAAATTTAGAATTATTATATTATTTCAGCAGAAGCTAAGTGCACAGCTCTGATCTGTGGTGTGCTTAATTCATTCTCAGCAAACCATCATATTAAGATGAACATTTCCTGAACAAGGGAAAAAAAAAGCATTCCAACTTAATGACCCATATGTTTACACTCTGGTAACAGTCTGCATAAATTGTGCCACTTCACAAGCTCCAACTGCTACAGTTTTGTGCAACTTCATTTCCTTTCTCACCGCTGATGAGTGCAGAAGTATTGACTAAGGAAGTCAATCAAGAACTGATTTTCTAATAATGATTTTAATATGCAATAAAAAACTAGTAAATAAATAAAAAAAACCCTGTAAATAAAGAAGGCTCACGATAATGGGATTTTCACATTAGATTTCCAAGCAATATTTTTATCTCACTACTGAATGGAAGAGAACTTTTTCCCCCTGCTTCTTTCTCAGGAGGCAGCTGTTCATGCAGAAGTAGAATAGAGAAGGTGTGTGAACCTCTCATCTTCATAGTCATTCAGCTAGGAAAAAAACAGAAATGTAACCTTTTCTTTTCATAAAACCTCATGTAACCTCCTCTGTGGAAGTAAATATAAGGAAACGTGCTAAGACTGGTTGTCAGAGGTTCCTAAAACAAGGACTTCATCACAGTTTCTGCTTTCTTTGATAGTACTGGTAACAACTGTGAAATAATTTGAGGAAGATGGAAGTAATGAATAAATGGTTATATTGTTTCTTACCAACTGAGAAATGATAAATACATTCAGAATTAATGTGTCTTAGATAAAGCCTACTAAAGTCCACCTGAATTTGAGTACTTTGACTCAGAACCAATTTGGAATTAATGTGAAAAACAAATGAATTTGACATGGATGTCAAGTTTGCCTAGGTATTCTCTAAAGCAATCCTCCCTGACCAAGTGAACATCTTCCTTTATGTTCTATATATATATAAGCCATCAATATGAAAACATGCCCTCCACTTCTGTTTTTAATACAAAAGGAAAATAATTATTATAAAATTTTATATAATTAAACTTACCTATCAGTCTTAAGATTTTTTTGCCAAAATTCTAGAATATCTACTTTTAAAAGGCCTAAATTATATTCAGTTGATTAATTCTGAAACTCTGTGTTGTCACTACCTAGGCCATGTAGGCTTCATTAAACTAGAAAGTCAGAGGTAGATGAATTTAGGCAATTTTGAAAGAAAATATTTAAGTAAATTGGGTCAGAAAGCATACCAAAAGCTGGAGTGTTTATGGTATTTCCTGTGTTTCAAAACATTAAGTATATCATAGATTTCACTAGGGCAGATGTCTTAGTTTGGAGAAAAACTAAGATATTTGGGGCTAGGAAGGCCCAAGACCCAAACCGAATAACCACAAATAACTAACTATGAGTTTCTAATTTTTAAATGAACATTACTTGGGGAAAAGGTATTGGGAGCAAAAGGAATAACAGTTCTTGAAAGCTCATATTATATATATGTGGCTGGGTGAGCCAGCTCAGGGGCTGCAGGAGTTTCCCAGGGGACGATGCCGGTTTCGGTGGGGCTGCTGGGGGCAGTGCTGATTCCGGGGTGATGGTGGGGGCTGCTGGGGCCGATCCCGGCTCGGGAGGCTGGCGGGGGGCTGCTGCTGGGGGTTGGTGCCAGCTCCCC
>VXBX01002274.1:157472-205388 GCA_013400415.1 Scytalopus superciliaris | reverse complement strand
AAATTCCCCCCTCCCCTCACTTCCCTTTTCCCCCAGGGGAGCTCCCTCCTCCCGTGTCCCCCAGGGAACATTCCCCCCCTTCTCCAGGTCCCATGCTTTCTCAAGGTCAGCTCTGACAAGGGAAGGGAAAAAAAAAAAAAATTCTCCCAATTTTAAACTATAACAGCAGACAGTAAAATATCCGTTCAACAACATTTGAGTGTAATACAGGATGTGTTTTTTTGTGGCTATGGACAAGGTATGTTTTGCAGAAGATATGTTACTCTATGATCTAAAATTACTTCTGCTGTCTTAGAGTTGCAGGAGTAAGTTTAACCTGTGAAACCTGTTGAAACTACAACTATGAAAAAGAAGAAATCTTTATTTATCTCACATTAATTTCGTAAAAATAATACTAACACCAAAAAAAACCCAAAAAACCCAAAACCCAAACCCAAACCAAAACAAAAAAAAAACCCAAACAAAAACAAAAACAAAAAAACCCCAAACAAACAGGAGTTTTGTATTTAATGCAAAAGAAAAGAAAACAGGAAAGTAATAAGAACATATACTGTTCCAGTGTAGCATAGCAGATGCGGTTTTGGGTTTTTTTGTATTTCATATCTGACTTCCAATTTCTCAATATGCTAAATATATGTATCTGTCATTTGCTTTTATAGCTATCAATGCCTAACTTTAACACTAGATGTGAATTGAAAAATATAAAAACATTTGGAATCAAATATGTTTTTGAGTATTGATATGTGTTTCAAATAAATAAGCCTGTGTTGTGTACTCTCAAGTCACTGAATGGCAAATTCTGTTGAAGTATAAGCTTTGGAAATCATGCATACATTTCTTACCATATTTTAAATGCAGATCACATGATCAGGGAGAAAATAAAAAAACAAGGCAAACACAATTCTTGAAATTCCAGGAGAATTTTCAAATATAAAATTAAGATGAGCCCATTTTGATTGAATAAATAGTTACGTACATCACAGAAGAAGTCAGAATACATGAAAATAAGTCACTAAATGAAAGCTTTGTGACAAACAATAGAATGAATGGGTGAATGGAAGTATGTGAATGAATGGATGAATGAGTAGAGTTGCATAAATTTTTACTTTCATGTAATTAGAGGTACAGAAATATTTGCATCAGAACTGAACAAAAATCAAAACAAATAGAATCAGATTTTTCTTATACAAAAACTGGGTTTTAAGGGTGTTTTGGTCCCTGAAATACCTGTTTCAACACTGGTAAATTAAAATACACTGTTGCTCTGATTTTGAAATGACAAAATGTTTTTTAACTTACCCTTGTTGTTATAGCTAGAAGAATACTACAGTGGGAAGATCATACACTCAAATAGTCTTCAAAGAGCCTGCAGCTTTCAGGAGAACCCATGTGTCTTGGTTTAAAGACAAATATTGGGATGGGAATACCAGTAAAATGAACTCCCTCCACTTTTATTTCCCCCTAATAGAAACAAAAAATGCAAGGAGGTTATAAGTGAAAAAAAGATAACAGTTTAGTAACAAGGAAAAATAGCAGCACCACAAAGATACAAGAGAAATGGCTTGCCCACAAAAAAATGGGTTCACTGTGTCACATGGCTCCCTGGGAACAAAGGGGAAAGAGAGTGGCAGAGGGTCCTTCCTGCCAACCACCTCTGTCCACTCAACTAAACAAAAGAACACAATGGGAGAACAGGGGCAAAAGCAAACAACCCAGGAGAACCACACTGCTCATGAAGTGCCACACTACCAAAGTCTCCACTCCATGTCACCCAGTTAGGTTCAGGTCTTAACTGTTAAGTCTCTTTGTTCGGAGTCTCTTTGTTCCCTGATGTGTTGCTTCCAGAATGGTACATTGACCTGCTTGGCTCGACTGGGCTGTGGAGTGGTGACAGGAGCTCTGGCAGAGGTTCCATGTGGTAAGCGAGTGACAGGTGAGCAGCATGGGCAGCCATCTGGCAACGTGCAAGCGGTGAGTGGTCGTGGTCCCGGGCAGCCCTCTGGCTTCAGGTTGTGTGGCGGGGCATGGGCGAGGCAGTGACTCCCAGCTTAGCTGCTGTCCTGGCAAGACAGGAACAGCTACTGGTGACAACTAAGACACCAGAGCAGTGCCGGCACATGGCAAAACCCCTCGCTCAAACTCCCTGTGCCAGGTGGGCAGGATGGCCCCTTTCAGATGATGTAATAGCATGAATTTTCATCACAATAGCTCTCTCCCCTGTCTTGTAACCATAACACCATGGATCTGTGGTAATCATGATGGAGAGAAGCTGAGATGAGAATGATATGCATAGAAGAAGACAAGTGTGCTGCCAAAAGAAGTCTTGCTACAATTTCTGTTTAAGTGTACATAGGTCTTCTTGTGTCTCAGGGTAAGGCATCTTCAATGCCCAGCCTTACCTATGGGTATTTGACTGAAGCCAGAAATCTCAATTGCTTCATGTAGCTTTTCTGCACTAATTTTTAAGCATTAGTCCAAGCTCCATGAGAAAATAGACTCAGGCTGAAGCTGTGCTGTTACCACATCTTTCTTTTATCTTGCTTTCCTTTTTTTCATTTATGAGGAGACAGTCTATAAACTGAATCCATTAGGAATTACTGCATGAAATAAAACACCATTGAATAATTCAGTAACAGCTTGTTGGTTACCATTAGGGAATTATTATGCTTTTTTTACAGGTTCATTTCCTGGTCTCCACTGTAAAAGCTCATTTTTTAGTTCGTGGTCTGCAATTAGACAGCAGAGGATTGATTGGATCAAGTAACACACAAAGTATCTCTAATAGAAATTCATGTCAGTCAGGATGACCTCTTTCATGACTGAAAAATTTTTCCTTCACCTTGCTTACGCCTAAGACTTTCAGCTATCTTTTTTTTACCTATTTGTGGTTTGCTGAATAGTGGCACTTAATAAAATTTCAGCTGTTGTAGACTGAACAGGCACAAAACGTGCCTTCTGCATATTTAAAAAAGATAATTTCCTTCTTTCTGACTCAGGAAAAATTGTATTGCCTTGAAATTAGACACTTCCAAGCATTCTGGATCATTGAAGTAAATATTTTCCCATATTGGTCAGTTCTTGGACTTAGGGTTGAAATCTCCATCAAAATATTGGCCAGACAAAACTTAAATCAGATTCTACTTTGATAATAACAATAACAATAATGTGTGCTAGAAAGGAAGTATATTTTCTTTCTAAATGTGACAAGTTGACCTTGACTAGGTATCAAGTGCCCACCAGGCTGCCATATCTTTCTCTCAGTAGAATAGGGGGGAAAATATGAAAAAAGGCTCACGGACTGAGATAAGGACAAGGAGATAACTTAACAATTACCATCACAGCAAAAACAGACTCAGTTGAGGAAATAATTTAATTTTTTGCCAGTTAATGGTAGAGTAGAATAATAAAAGCAAATCTTAAAACACCTTTCTCCCACCTTTCCCCTTTCCCCAGGGTCTATTTCACTCCCAAATTCTCTACCCTCTCCCCTCAAGCAGAGGAGGGACATGAGGTATAGGTATTGCAGTCAGTTCATCACACTTTGTCTCTGTCAAACCTTTCTCCTCACTCCCTCTGCTCAAGCATGGAGTCCCATTCCCCATAAATTTCTCTGACATGGGTCCTTCCCATGGGCTACAGTTCTTCATAAACAGTTTGCTTCCCTCTCACGGGGTGCAGTCGTTCAGAAACAGATTGCTTCACCATGAGTCTCCCATGGGGTCACAAATGCTGACAGAAAATGTGCTCCAGTAGGAGCTCTTCTTAAGGGGTTGGCAGATCCTGTTCCAAAACAGGGTTTCCATGGGGTCACAGACACCTTCAGGCATCCACCTGTTACTGCATGTGGTCCTCCATGGGCTGCAGGTGGATCTCTGCACCCCACTGACCTCCATGGGCTGGTAGGGTGTTAGACATGGGCTGTAGGGGAATTTCTGCTCCAATGCTTGGAGAACCTCCTCCCTATCTTTTTTTTCTGACTTTAGTGTCTGTTGCACTGTTTTCTCACATATTTTCCCTTCTCTGTCCCAATTGCTGATGCATGGCAGTTTTTACCCTTCTTATCTGTGTTATCACAGAGACACTACTGCTGTCATTGATGGACTCATCTTTGGTCAGTGGCAGGCCTGTCCTTGAGCCAGCTGGAACTGATTGTCAGACATGGAGGAACTTCTGATATCTTTTCACAGTATCCACCCACGCAGTCCTCCCACCTCACTACCAAAATCTTTCTACATAAACCCAATACAATAAAAAGTAAAATGTATCAGGCCCTGAAATCAAAAATAAAGAAAATGCATATTTTTCTAGGTATGGTTAGTCACTTTAGCATGATATTATTATAAAACATATTTATGGGGGTTTTATTGATATAGAATCAGGGAACTAATACAAATTTGAAATGTGTTCTAATGAGTTTCACTGGAAGTTTGAAATGGTTGTTTCTGAGAATATCTTTTTACTTTAAACCTTTGCAATGTTTTTAAGCTAGTTAAATTTTAGTCTAAAACTCTGTGAACACTGTAACACAACCAATGAATCACAGAAAATAGGATCTACAGACATAGTTTAGCATACAGTTGGTAAATAATAGAATCTGAGATAAAATTGTTTGCATTGGCAAAAATCAGGGACTAATTCATAAACAAACAAAACCACAACTCCCCTTCCAGCACTGCTTTGTTATAAATTTGCAAGCTGAAATCCATTTTCCTGAATTGAGTAAGAAGTACAATAATCATTGGTGATAGTATTTTTGGTCTTTTAGTCTGGAGCTTTCTTAGTTCTGTTTGCAAATGGTTTGTGTTTTGAATGAAGTGCCTGATGACACTAATTTCAAAATGATTTTGCTGAACTGATGGACCTTTGGAAATTCTTCATATCTTTTCTTATAATAAGAAGTGAAACACCAGGTGATAGAAATTTTGCAGCTGCCATATTCTTGCATTATCAAGGCAATTAGCTGCCATCTTAGGATAAAAAATGGTAGGCTGCAACACTTGCAGGTCAATACAATATGTTTGTAACAGCTTCTGCTGCTAAATTAAAATTACTATGCAAACTTTCTTATTACTTCTTTCTAAAAGCACTGCTTCTCAAATATCTAAACTGCTATCAGTTCTGACAAAATTATTCCCCCTTCAGTTATGAGTAATTAAATACTTTCTATTTTCTTAACTTTTAGAACCTTGGGGACTACTATGAAGACAATTTGCAGTAAATGGACCATAGTTTAGAAAGGTGAAAATAAATCCATATTCAAGACAGCTGCATGATTGATGACTCTGGAAGAACATGTATTAAGTTTTCAAAAAAATCAAGAACTTGAGTCATCAGCATATTCATCAGCATAGTCAACAAATTCAATTCAGAAAAGGTTGTTCAGAAACTGTTACCTACAGAGTATATTGTTTTTCAAAATGTGTCAATGCTAGCATTTTCTCAGTTACTGTTTCTGAATGAGTCCTTCTTCTTTTTTTTTTTTTTCCCTAGCCAATAACATTTTGATTAACACTTATAATGAAGGANAGGAAAAGAAGCAAAAAAGGAGCAAGAACACCTCCTCCTTCGGTTTATATACACCTGATTACGTAAAGAGATGGGATGGAATACTTCCTAGATCTTGACCCTGGTTACCAAGGAAGGCCTACAAAAACAACCCATCACATTCCTTGATTAAGAAAATATTTAGAAATATTTACATTACAAAACCAAAGACTAAAATTTTTCATTAGAGAACATTCTTGAAGACTACAAGGTCATAGAAGATCATGAAATCCAGTGGCTGGCTAAGCTACAGAGAAATAAGCAACAGGCTTATCTCATTGCAATAGGCATTTTGGATAAAATTCCATCTGGCATATGGTCCCAGCAATTCCCAGCTGGTGAATGGTCCATTGCACAGTCTACAGCAGCCCCTGGTGGGTTAACACTGGGCAGCAAATCAAAAAGCTGCTTCTGGCTTTCTAACAGACACTCAGCTGCTGAAATTCAGCATATCAGAAGCTGTATGAGTAAGACTCAAAAGGTTCAGCATTAATGAGGAAGAAGATATAGTTGTAGCAAAGACACAAAATTGTTCATGCTGTCTAGATGGGAAATTAAACTTATTTGTCCTTTACAATCAGAAATTAGATCAGTACTTTAGTAAGTATTAAGAGTAGCAATGGAGAGTTGTACAGTGACTTAAGAGACATAAACACTAACATCATCTTTTGCCACAGCTTTCTCCATAATACCTTGTTTGGAGAAAGACTGTTCATTCATGTTGATTTATGTCTTCATGTACTTAACGGCTAGTAACACTGAAGGAATTTTTACCATTACAGATTATCTACATGATATGTAGATAAATGTTGTGAACAGTCTTTAGTAAACAAAAATGGAAGTAGTAAAATCCCAGATTTGAAGGTGCAAATAAGTATGTTAATGCAG
This sequence comes from Scytalopus superciliaris, assembly GCA_013400415.1. Lineage (NCBI taxonomy): Eukaryota > Metazoa > Chordata > Aves > Passeriformes > Rhinocryptidae > Scytalopus > Scytalopus superciliaris. The sequence continues at coordinate 198,956 of VXBX01002274.1, read as the reverse complement.
TTTATGTCTCTTTTGATTTGAAGGAAAATATAACTCTTTCTGAATACAGACACCTGCAGTGGGGATTCTTACATGGCTTTGCGTGATGACAGTGTAACTCTCACACTTCAGTTTCATCAGGGAAAAAAAAAAAAGAAAAGACCCTTCACCTGACAGAATTCTTTTATATAGATTTCTAAAAATGTAGTAGTCAAAAGGGGGAAAGAAAGCTCTTTGTGTTTGCCTCAATCAAAATTGTGTGTCACTAGAGTATAAGCATTAATTTCTGGCCCACTGAAATGTTTGTTTACTTTCTTGCAATTACTAACTTTGGAATAGAAGATATCCTTCTGTGGTTTTTTTTTTTTTGTTTGTTTGTGTGTTTGTTTGTTTAAAATAAAAAGTACTAAGATATCATTAAAATCTAAGAAAATTATATTTCCTGGAAAGCAAATGTAGAAAATAACCATTTGACAATCTTTATAGTTGACAGATTTTATAATGAGAAAAATTTTAAATTGTACTAATCAATCATTAATATCTGTTACATTTATTGTTATTATATTAATTATTACTATTTGATAGAACTGACTTAAGGAATTGTCTGGATGCATAAGACAAACTAAGTTTTACAGTTTACAGGAGTGAACATGTAATGTCAGATTTATGGCTATGGAACACTACAAGTAACTGAGTATGCATGACTTTCTACACAAAAAAATATTTCACATGAAGGGAAAATAAGAATGAAATAAAAATTATCCACAAAATATCAACAACACTACTTAAGACATCCAGCTTCATGTTTTTAAGTACTTCAAAATTCAGTGTAGGAAAGGGAATAATTTTTTTTCTTGGTTTTGGGATGGTTGCAGCAGCAAAAGCAAAAATTGAATCTATTTGTAATGTTCTCCAACAGAAAGTGGGTTTGCTGATTATTGTTGATTTTTTAAGTTAGTTTTATGTCACATGAGTAATATCCCCTCTTAATATTTTGTGTAGATTATGTGTTTTATTTTCCATTCAGTTGCACACAGGTCTACAAATGTTATAGATGTTAGGAAATAATAAATTTTATTTTAGTTACTGCTAAATACTCATAGTATTTCCCAGTCCAAATGTAGTACTTATAGTTCTGTCTTCTACCCCCATGAAGTACAAAGCCCATCTCCCTCACCTTGCCATCCTGTCTCTCCACTTTTGTTCATCCACCCACAAGCCAGCAGTATTTTTCACCTATTCAAAATTGCATACCAAATGCTGCCTAAGCAAATAAACAAAATAAAGCTTGGCAAGTGTTCTCCAAAGTATGTCACTTACGAATTTAAGTCCAGCATGTGGCTAATTAGCCTACCACATTTAAATCTAAGGAAGGGAACTAGTAAAAACAAGGACTATCTCTGCTCTGGCTTCACAAACAGCTGCGTAAGACAGAACTGCACCAGGAACACAGACTTATGCCCCTGTGAGTAGGTGTTAATACCAAATATTTCAAGAAGGCTCTTCTTCCCCTTCACTCTTAGAAAATGTGTACATAATCTGGTTTATTTAAGAAGGATTCCAAAAGTTGCTTAGTTGTGGTGGGAGTTGTTACTTTTTAAAATAAACCCATATTTAACTTAATTACACACAAAATGTATACAGTGTTCATTTTGGTATTGGATACTATTGATAGTATCAGGGTAATGTTGCTGTATAAGAGTAAACTTATGAGAAAATTGAAGCCACATGAAGTCTCCACAAGCAATCTGGCACTAACTCTCCATCTCTGCAGGAAAAAAAATAAAGTACTCTCTTTTTATTGTCATTTATACCCATCTCCTTGTTTTGCCAGAGAACAGCTTGTCTTTCTCTAAACTACGATCTTGTTTTCACTCCTGATGTGAGAATGAACCCACATGCAGAGCACAGTGGGACTCAGGCTTAGTGTGTACCTCATGGTGGGACAGGAGTTGCTTGAAGTGTGAGCCAGAGGGTGCCAGCAGCTGTGGCAAGGCATGGCATGCATCACTTGTGCCAGGGCCACTCTGCACATGTCTCTGCACTGAGCCTGGGTAGGCAAGGTTTCTCTCATGTGGCTGTAGTACTATTCACATTGTTTTAACTCCTTATAATGAAAGTTGATAATTTTATAGCATCTGTGTTTTATTCCTTATTTGCAATATTCTAGTTACCAGGCATAGTTAATACTGAATGAGAATTTATTTTTTTTTTTGCTGAATTTCTTATAGCAGGTACTTTTGCATGTGCAGAAAGGATTTTAATTTCTTCTTAGCCAGATTCAATATGCAGTTTTAAGGATTCTGTTTATATCAACAGGCCTTGAAAACCAATTGCTTTGTAGTAGATTTTTCCACTGCCTTTAAAGCCTGCATATACTCCCTAAAGCTAGCTTCACTGTTGGCACTGTGGGCATAAATGACAGACTGTATTTCTAACCAATCACATTCCTACTGGAAAAAAATTTACTTTTCAATATCTGAAGACTAGTTTGTAACATATTATTGCATTCCTAGATTTTTGATCACGTAGTTTATTTTTCTAGTAGTTTAGCTAAATCTGGCTACCTTTTCCAAAAAGCTTGCATAATCCCTTTTCTCTGAGTCTAGCAGTTATAATATACAGAGTGGATTTTTTTTTTATATTCCACTGCTGTTTTGGACAGTTCCAAATTGCTTATCCAGAAAAAAAAATTCTTATTCATAGATTATGTCATTGCCAAGTTGTATTTTATAAGCTGATCCTGTGTCTCCATGAGCATTTTCAAACTACTTAGATTATTTGATGAAAAAGGACTCATGTCTGTACCCCAGGAGTAATATCTGTTCTCAACAGGAGACTTAGTCATTGATAATCTTCAGTAGACTATTGAAGAAATCCAGACAAAACCATTAGAAGTATTATTTTTTAAAGTACTACATTTAGAACAGCAGCAGATTGTATCTTGTTCTGTATCTATCCCTTTAAAAAAATACCTAATGCTACTGCACTTCACTTATTTACTGATGTAACTCAGAAATACTATAATTTACATGCAAAGAGAATTAGTGTGACTTAATTATCAGTCTCGTTGAATAAATCTAGGCAGACATTTTCCAGTTTATATTATGATTCTGGATTACAGATACTTCATTGGAATACAGAAAATGATCCAAGTGCTTGATATAATGGTTAGGGATGATTTATTAATCACAGCACTTTTATACATTAGTATCTTTTTACATTAAGAACCCAAACTTCCAGACCTAAGTAAATAAATTTTAATCAAAATTAAATGACAATCTGTAAGACAAAATATTTACCGCTTGCTTATAGGAACACAAACATCAGTCTTCAAAATTTCAAATAGAAGCAAGAGCTAAGTTCATTAGCTCTTTAAACTTAGTCTTAGTTAAAACTCTGAAAGGTAAATATTTTCATGTCTCTTTCTCATTTTATTTCATGGCAACAAATGTAGATGGATGGAAAATTATTAGCTTGGCCCCAAAAGGTTGGCCATTAGAAAACAAAAAGGGCAGATGTAACTAAATTAAACTGTTCATTTCAGATCAATTATGTCACTATTTTAGTATTAATTTCAGTTCATGCATTGGCTATTTGTTGGTCTCTTGTTGACTCCTTGTTGATTGTCCTTAGTGGGGATTAATGAATGAAACATGCTGAACCACAAATAAATTAAACAGATATTTATATCTCCAAAACATGCTCTTTGCATATCCAGTATTTATCTATATAAAGAAGAATTGCTCTCAACTTTTAAATAAACAAATTGTGAAGGGGTCAGTTTATAGACAAACAAGGCACTCAGTGCAGAGGAAAAAATTGCAATGTTTTGTGTTGTTTCACTGACTAAAATATTGAGCAGTTTACTGAATGATGGGTTTATGTCTATTGACTGATTTGTTGGGTAAGATATATTGTTATCTGTTACAGTAATAATTTATAGAAGACACCTTTTGCTTGATGAAAAGTGACAGTTTCTAATGAAGGAAACTCCCAAGGACTTACATTGAAGTTATTTCTCTATAAGAAAGTTCCTTTTCTGTCACTGCAAATTTTCATAATATATGTAATATGTCATTTCATACTTTCCATATGCCAGAGGTTTCAAGGCTTTAATATGTATTTAGTCCTTTGCTTACCTGATTCCAGTGTGTCCACATCTTAAATGGAGGTGTCCAGACCTGTGTAATGTACTTCATTTCTTTCCTATGTGGGTGAGTCCAGACCCACACAATGTACTCCAGATATGACCTCAGCAATGCTGAGTGGAGAGGAAGGATCACCTCCCTGAACCTGCTGACAATGCTCCTTCCATTGCAGCCCAAGCTGATTTTACATTTCTTTGCAATAAGTCAGAATTTCTCATTCATCTTCAATTTGTTGTCCATCAGGACCCTTCTCAGGCAAAAAAAAATAAAGTAATTATTTCAAGATAAGAAAGACACTAAACCAAAAGTAGAAGAGAAGATGTCAGTGTGATACTCAGAAGTATAATGGAAAATATTTTTTAAAATACTTTAACTCAGAAAGCATGCAGTAAGACTTCATTTTAAGACTTTATTTATGCATTAAGGTATGAAAAATAGGGGAGACTCCATATTTTAAAATGTAAATCGTGACCATAATAGGAAGCCACTGTGAAAATGGCAATCAATAGTACTGTGTTAGAAAAAAAACACAAGACTTTCAATACAGTGCAAAAGGTTGTGCCCAGGATGGAACTGCTATATGTGGAAGTCAGAGCATGAATCCCTACAAGTGTGCTTTCTTAAAATGAAGGTGATTTGAAGATAGGACTTATGTCTAAGGGCTATAGGAGCACTCATGGAGCCTAGAAATGATCCAGGGCCAAATAGTACATAGTATGGACACCATCAGTGTGCCTTATCCCTGTTGGGGTAAGATAAATGGGGATTACAGGCTTGAGCTAGTTCATGACACTTGGCCTCAAAGTCTGAGGTCATCCTTACCCATTCTACAAGTAACATCACAGACACTTTCAGCATCATTCTCCCCCAAGAGTTACACCATTGTCTTGTATCTAGACCATTTGATATTTGGAAGAAACGCTTGACACTGACAGGCAGTTGGAGCTTCTGTGCTCGGGAGAATAGCTTAGACTGTTGGTATCAAAGTTTTCCAAGTCTGAGAAAATCAACATTATCTTTATGATGTAGTACTTTGCCTTGTCTTCTGCTTCTACAGAGACAGTTCATGCTTTGCAGTTCAGAGATGAGCAGATAAAAGAAGCCCTCCTGACAGAGTTGCAGACAGAAATTGGTCTGTAGAAAATTATGGCATATAGGTTGGTATTTTTTGACATTTCATGCAAAATTATCTCATATTGCTTTGGAGAAGCTATTCTCATTAAGTTTGGAAGATCTGTTACCTAGATTCTTGTATCCAGCATATCTTCCTGCTAAACATACAGACAAGAGTTTATTCCATAAAGCAAACAGGCTTTTCAGCATGTGAAGCCTCACAGAAAGGAAGGAATAATTTCCTGTGAATGGTTCACTGAATCAGAGTACAAAACTTATGGACGTGTCATCAAGGAATACCTATGCCAGTGGTATTTCCAAGAACAACATTATCTTTCAGAAATTGCAAGCAGAATATTCCAAAGCTGTGACTCCAGCACAAGAACTCTTAAATGCTTCTGAGGAAAACTACCTACCTTTTCACTGAATCATCAGTCAGATGCTTTAGTATTTTAAAGTGATGATAAAAAATTCACTCTGTGAGTATTTCTGTATTCTGCTCCAGGTGCAGTATACCATAATTCCTCAGGGCACATTTACTCCACAGCACTTTTATCCTGCTTGACTTCAACAGCTTTACATTGATATTCCCCTGAAGCATTTCTTTTGTTTGCCTGCTCCTGAGCCTTGCTGATACTGTAGCAGGTATATCTCATAAGGCCACTACACTTGAGCTAATGACAAAAAATTACAGGTAGACTAATGAGAGATTAGCAGAGAAAAAAAAATTTAAAAAAGCTAACACTTTTCTGAAGCAATCTTTACAGTTGTCATCAAACAAAAAACATTCTTCTTGATGGAAAGCTTTCTGATAGACACCTCTAGCCCTTCTGCCAATAGGAGATTTTTTTTTTGCTAAAATTATTTTTTTTCTGCATTTAATAATAGCAGAATCTGTCAAGAAGCACTGTGACAACTCAGTGGATATAAAAATGTCATAATAAGTTCAAAGGCATTGTTGCATTCAGTTTCATTGTTCCAGCTGAGTAAAGAGACAATGAATACTTTGAAGGGCCATGGATTTTCCTGAGATACTTGTTGCTATAGACAGCAATATCATGTGATTTAGTACATGCAGAGTGGGCAGGAGATTGTCCTAACAGAGAAAAAAAGCTAAGAAATGCCTTCAACATCAAGAATCTCCCATATGAGACATTTGGGCAGGTCTCTCAAAGTAGTACACAAGAATTTTATATGAGTGAACAGAAGGTTACATATTATTGTCAATACTTTGTCAGATCACTAGGGATTTGTTTACCTTTGTTAGTATAGATGTCCTTACTTATTCATTATGAAATGGAGGTATCATAACAAGTGATACTGGCTGTGAACAACTTCATGAAAGTACCAAAACAAAACTAAAGTTTTCAGAATTAAAGAGACTTTTTCTGGAAGTTTATATTTAATTATTTATTTTAAAAAGCAGAACTCTCAATGGTATATGCATAACATTTTTGTATAGCTTTTAATATTTATTCTATTGTTAGTTCAACTTTACGTATAATTCTTTCCACAGTAATTTCTGACATGTGCGGAAAGGATTCATTAAATTGCTTAGAAATGAAATGCAAATTATTATGTTATGTTTTATTATATTATGTGGGGTTCTTGTTATATATTATATGTGTATTTTATTTTTATAGTATTATATTCACTCTTATGTCTGGAGGTGAAAGATACCTGCAGTAACTACTGTAAATGTATGGTGAAAAGACAATTCCTTAACTGAATACTTGTAATTTCATCATTCAATAGCTATTTTCTACTGAAAATTAATATATTTAAAAATATTTACATCACCTATTTATTAATTTGTAAATTCTGCTTTGAAGTAATCATGAGTGTATAAATTTAATTTTAAAAAGTGTTTGCTAATGAAACATTGAGATGTTTTAGACTGTGATGGATATCCTTTACATATTATCAATATTGTTTTATTGCTTTATGCATTTCTTGTTTTGAATAAAGTATCTCATATAAATAATGTCCTCTAATTAATACATGATAAACAAACAAGACTGAAAAGAGACTGAAACTCCACAAAATATTTTGGCAAGAATGCAGGTATTTAGTGTTAAGAGAAAAGCAGTATACAGAATTACAGTCAGTTTTATTCTATAACAAATTCAAGCACCTCATAAATAACAGGATTTGAAATAAAAAATGAAGTCCTCTGAACAGCAATAAAAAAACACAGCCTGTTCTCTTTCACTAGGTGAACCAAAAATTTGTAGTTCATATATGCCCAGCTGAGTGCACACCCCTTTATGAGATCCATTTTTGGAAAGAGCTAATGGTTACTTATTCTATTTCCTTTATCAACATATTTGAAAAACATAAATCATTTAATCATCTCCATAATCATTCCATGTATCCTGTATTTAATTTCTGGTTGATAAACCAACTCTAGAAGCAGACAGAATAGCATCAGTTGTATAGCATATGTAGGGTGAGGAATTTAATGTTTCCTGCCAAGGACAACTGTTTGGAGAGAGACAATGCCATCTGAAGCAACAAGGAAGTATAAAGACTGCAGTCCGCCTCACCATTGCCTTTTTGATAACACTTACACACTTCAAAACCGAAAGAGTTTGTAACTATCAGAGTGATGTGCAAAACTTTCCTCAAAAGTAGATTAAACAAACCAGTTAGGATTAAGATTGAGTTTTATAGGATGGCGTATTGCAGTTCAGTTTACTCATTCACCGGAAATAAGGTCTACACTGAGTTTAGACTTAATGGCCAATGATATCCTGCATTATTAAAATAATATCTTGTCTCTAAGTTAATAAACAACAAACAGAAAGCTCTATGTTTTAATATTAAATATATACTAGTATAATTATTGATTTGTTTTTTGCACAATTGCTTATTATTATAAAATCATAGCAGCTATCTGCTTATTTCATAGTAGTATGTGGAAACTGCTAAGGGAATCAAAAGAGTAAATAAAACATGGTAAGATAAAGCTCGTAAAATTCTAATAGAGGTCTAGGATCCCTTCAGCTGCCCCATGAATCCACACTGGACATCTACGGGTTGGCAACTGAAGGGATCCTAGTATAACTTTCTCAAATGTAGGGATGAGATTCAGGAATATTTGAGTAGATATTCAGTGTTGTTTTAAACAATTCTGAGTGTCTTCTTTAGCCTTCACTTGTCACTCCTCTTGTGCAGTGCCTTGACTATCCTTTCTGGCCTGTGCCATCTCTGCTACACCTGTGTTTAGGTCTTGGATGTTCTAAGATATTGCATATGGCACTAGAATGTTAAAAATTTACTTGAAATCTAAGTTTTGGCCAGTTTAGTTCTGAATCCCTAAAATTTTGGCGATAGACTGTATACAGGGAAAAACAAAAAAAAAAAGACATATCCTAGGGATTTATAACAATTGCTGAATGTGGTGAGCAAAGGAGGGATACTTAAATACAATAAAAACTCCAGGTTTCTTCTGGGCCCACCCCTAAGAAGTCAAAGGCCAAGGCAGATCTTTCTTGGTTCATACCTCTGGGTCAGTGAAAGAATCAAGTTGAGCTTTGAAGGCTTTACTGATTTGAAATATAGACAAATCTTTCACAACATAAAAAAATAATCTCACTCTCCAATTGTTCAAAAAGAACTCAAGTTTTAGTCTTTTGTAGCTCTGGAAGGTATTATTCTTAGAAATTATGTTCCCCAGTAAAATCTGTAAGTACTGGCATTTAGAGAAAATGCTTCATAAGACTGGCAAACATGCAATGATACAGACAGAAAATTTCAGGCAGGTTTTTTCTATTAAGTTTGCAGAAAAGATCTTGGAACTTCAATGTACTGCACTGTGAAATCTTTTAGTGGAAAACACAAATGGTTCAAAATCTGGTTTACATCTCAAGATGAATGCCTGTAATGCTTTATATGCATAAAATTATCTTGGTCTTCACTTCAATTACAAACAAAAACCCCCCAAAACCCCTGCAGAATTTTTGTATTAGTTGTAATGAGCTAATGTAGAACTTAAGTACATCCTTGACTGGTTTGCACAATTTTCACCTCAGTGAATATTCATGTAGAGATGTCAAAGTAATTTTGGTTTATTTTCTGTAATCATGTTGAATGTTTTCTAAGTATTAAAATGTGACATAATTCTTCTGCTGTAGTAGCAATATAGGGCCCTTAGTACAACATTAAGCTAATTAACTTTCAGTGTCCCTAATGAAATGAAATGTGTAAGTGGCTATTTTACTCTTTTGATGGTAACTGGAACATAAGGGTGGGATTCATATCCCTCCCCATATGGGTGGGGTTCATAGGCATCTCATTCCATATTACAAGCTGCAGTTTAAGAACGTCCTAAATGATTTCTGGCAAATACAAACACTTAGCGGCAAATAACAATACATCGTAACAATATTGTACCAGAGGTTGTCTAACCAAACTCTGCAGGTTCAAAAATGATAACAATCAGTATACAGGAGATAATTTTGTCACATAATTTACAATGGAATGTAGCATAGCTTCTTATCTTGTCCTTCTGTTGTTCATTCTTTACCTTAGGTACCTTATAGTGATATACAAAATAATTCAGTATATTTGAGATGACAGCAGGAGGCTAAAAATTATGACATGAAAGACATACAAACTTCCAGACTGACAGCTGGAGGTCCAGGAGAATTAACCACAGAAATACCAAACAGCACTAGATATCCAGCTTTAGGCAACAGAATAAAGATACAATTCTTGAACAAAGTAAATTTTGGATTCCAACTCCAAAAAAAAAAGAGTTAATTCCAATCCCTTAATTCACTTATCTCCAATAGAGGTAATATTTACAAACATACTCTTCAATTGGTAAGACTGCTATTAGTGGGATGCAATTTCCTAGTGCATTAAAATAGGAATCAGTGAGAAGACGTGTGATAATCTACAGAATATAGACTGTTCTAACTCAACTGTGTTTATAAAGCTTAACTTCAAACATTTCTGCATTTTTCAAAGTCCACCTGTTTATTTAATAGTTCAATTATTAAGAAGTTAAAAGTTCAATTCTCTTGCCTCAAAATACGCACCTGAGAAGTTCTAGTGCTGTGATTCTGTCTAACCTCTGGCTGATGCTCTGTGAAGGTAAGAATACTGTATTAGTGTAAAGAATGATGTTTCAGCTTCCTCGTGGTTTCTCAGCTATGAGTAACAACTTATGCAAAATTCATGGGTTAAGAGACATCAAAGAAAAGCAAATGTGACCCTACAACTGAATGATTCTGGCATTCTCCTTAAGACACATATAGTCCTTGATCTTGTTCTTTCCTTCTATAACTTTTTCATTTAAAAAAAAAAAAAAAAAGATAGAAAATAACAAATAAGGAGACTTTGGACCAGAGAGTAAGATTGCCATCTTCATAGCCAAGTGAATTATTTTGTCTCCCGCTTCATGAATTTCACATTGCTTGCTCATTAGTAGCCCAATTCAAACTAAAAGCCTTCCCTTCCCATCCTTATTAATTTATTTTCTTCCTAGCATTATTTTGGCACTTACATTAAGCAGTCAGTAAATAACACTGTAGGAAACAGGCTTTGTAGGACTATTTATGCACATATGCTAAGCAGTGGATCTGTAACAATCTAGAAAGCAGTTTCCTATTTCATTAGCCTGGAATCACACTCATGCTTGCTATTCCTCTAGATCTAGCCCTGCAACTCACAGCTACATGGCAGCTTAGCACTGTAAAAAAAGGTAAATTAGATATAATCCTATTAAGTCAAATCAGCAGAAAGATGGCAAGAATGACTGAGGAAAAAAATACTTTACTTGGGTTCAAATTTCTTCAGGATTAAGAGAATACAAATTTCAAATTGTGCTGGATCTCGCTTGGATGGAGTTAGATTTCCTCATAGCAACCAGCATGACATTATGCTTTGGATTTGTGACTGAAATTGTGCTGATAACACACCAATGTTTTATTATTCATTATAATTAAATAAATATTTTTAGTATGTGGGACAGTGCTTTCATAATATCAAGGCTTTCGCAGTTTCTCACACTGCCCCCTTCCAGAGGGCTATGCCATGCCATATAACATCATACTCAGGAATCGGAAAAAAGGGGGATTGAGAGTGTTTGTCTTCCAAGGTAGCTGTTGCTCAGAGACTGGCTGAGTATCAGTCTGCTTGTGGGAGATGGTGAGCAATTATGTCTGCATAATTTCTTTGGGTTTTTTTGTTTTTCTTTTTCTTTCACTTCTTGGATTGTCTTTATCTCAACCCATGACTTCTCTCATTTTTACTCTTCCTATTCTCTCCTTCATCCCACTGTGGATAGGGGAAATATGCAAGTGTCTGTGTGGGGACCACAACACAAACCTTCTCCTTTGCTAGCTCCACAGACCAAAACCCCAGGTAAGACCAGAGAGAGTGTACCTATGAGTTTACACTGCAGAAAGAAAGGAGAGAAGGAAGGCCAGTGACAACCCTGTCATGGACAAGTTTTGTTGCTCCTACTGATGTTCTTATTGAAGAATCCTACCACATCTGTGAGAACTGGATTTCAGAATTAGCTCTCACAAGCAGCCTTTGTTTAGTATCACAGCTTGTAGAATGCAACTCCTAAAGACCTCAGATACTCCTAGATATGTAACTCACTCTTCTAAATGTCCCATCTAGGGAACTTATTTATGCTAATTTCTACTGCTTATCTGTTGGTTTTGTTTGGGGTTTGTTATTTGTTTGTTTGGTTGGGTTTTTTTGTGTGTTTTTTGGGGGGGATTGGTGGTGTGGTTTTTGTTTGTCATTTGTTTTTTCTTTGCTGTTCTTATTTTTTTTTCTTAATTTGCCATAACTTTCTTAATTCCTACTGAGGCTGCTAGCATGTATCAGCTGGTGACATTTGTGTCTGAGTCCATATCTCTGTTTTTCTATCAGCTAGATTAGTAGATCTGATGATTAATTTCTATCATATGCATCTAGTACATGAAGTTCAGGATCCAAAGACTAGTCTGAATCAGCATAGTGTCTCCATCTGTAAACTGTTCATCCTGTAGGAAATGGAAAGGAAAGAGATTCATGTTCTATTAAGACTTTGTTCACTCAAATATCATGATCTTATTACTGTAGTCTTTTTTTTTTTCTTTTATCATACTAAAAGGAGGGGATTTTGTCATGAATCCCTAATTACGTAAAATATTAAAGTTCTCTAATTCCTGTCTATATTCTTTGTTTGTTTCAGCATTATTCTTAATCCAACTGGACTCAAGAAAGTTCGACTACCTCACAGCCATTTTGCTTTTTACTTTGTGTTTTCACTGTGTGTAGATCAGCTCTTAATGAATAAAACATAATTCCTAAGCTGAAATAAAATGTTCTCAGTGATGACTTGATGCAAAACTATTTTTTTCAATTGTAAAATCATAGCACAAGAGGTTCAGTACATTATTCTTCAATGCTATTTTCCTGTAGTGATAAAGTCTCTTTCTGTCTTGTATTCTTAAAAATCTGACTAATAATAATAATAGCAGACACTAAAATTAAAATTGCAGTGTCTGAATTTTACAGACACAGCAACTGAGCATATGACAGCATCGTTTTTGCCATGTACATAAGAGTAAGTCTAGCATACTTCTTCCCAAACAAAACAAAAATTTGGAGGCAAGTTGAATAATTTCTGTAAAGAAATACAGATTAAAAACCATCTAAAAAGCCCCATGAAATGACTCCTGAATTTAATTAAAGGTATACATTGATTTTGTGAATGAGACCACATTTTTAAAAGGAAACGCTAAAAAAGAAGTCATCATAATTAAGTTACTAATATTAAAATTCTAGTTACAGTGAGGGTCACTTCACACAGCTATATTCTTCTCATAACCTAAAGCTCTCATCTGCATGTAACCAGGTATGCAGAGCACTTACAACCAATCAATAAAGTCAGGGTGTAGAGGGATGTCTAGGAAGTAAGATGTGTGATTCACCTTTCTACTGTCCAGAGTGGAAGTGTTCTAAAAGCACCTCCTGATCAACCTACTAAAATGTGTACCTACAGTGGGATCAAATAACCTAACGTGCATCTGGTGAAATTTCAGATATTCTAAGATATCAAAGATATCTACTCAGCACTAGCTGAGAGCCTCAGAGGCACATTAAGCATTCTAGACAGCATGAGAAGGTCACTCATGATAAGCTCAGATATTTTTAAGTTCAGTACATACTTATGCTTTTACGGTTTAGTCTCAGACTTTGTGCCTGTTTTAAAGTGAGCTGATGGACCAGATATGGATGATGTAGAGTCAATTTTCTTCATTGCAGCCTGTACGGTGCTGTGTTTTGGATATATTACTAAAACAGTGTAGTCCTGAGGGCACGTGGGGGTGGAAAGAAGGGGATCCACTCCAAGGAATGAGGTAGAAAGGTGCAAGCCAAAAAAAGTTTATTCAAACTGGTACACAACTTAAATAGAGTTGGGGGGCCGGGTTCTGGGACAGGGAGCATCCTGGGGAAGGATTTTGGGAAGGGTTTGAGTATGTCCCAACCAAACAAGGCCAGGATCCCCAAAACTGAGGGGATAGGGGCAGGGATATGCCATATAGGGAGTTATTACCCAGCCACCAGCAGGAGGCAGTAGGGAGTGGGCTACAAGCCATGTGAATGGACATTTCCAACAAGGTACATAGAACAAAGAAAAAACATGTAACATTACAAAATCTTGAAACAGGACAGGATTCCCAACCCACAGGCGGTCCCTAGTCACAGTAACAGTCTATGTAACAGCAAAGTGCAACATCCATCACAGGTCTCCGTCGCTGAGGGAGCTTCTCCATTGCTGGCAGACACTCCTCCAACAAAACAGTTTTTCTAAAAACATCAGTGTTTTTGTTATTGCTGAAAAACATCTGTGCAGGGTCAAAATCTTGTATTTTTCCTACTCTGCCCCCTCCAATGAGTGGGCTGGGGGTGCACAAGAAGCTGGGAGGGGACACAGCTGGGACAGGTGACTCCAACAGACCAAAAGGATATTGCATACCATATGACATTGTGCTCAGCAATAAAAGCTGGGAGAAAGACAGAGGAAGGGAAGACATTAGGGGTTATGGCATTTATCTTTTCACTGTTACATGTGATGAGGATCTCCTTTCCAGGAAGTGGCTCAAAGCCTCAGAACAAAACATTTAATCACAAAAAAAAGTCTTTCATAAATGGATTAAAATAAGTTGTCACATTAAAACTGTATTTTCCAAAATAAACAGGGTAGTGTACTGGATTTTCCAAATATTTATTAAGGTGCCAATATTTAAGAGTAACAATTTGTCATATCATTATTAATTTATTGCCTGAATCTCCTCATTTATCCTTCATAAAGCCAAATAAACAGCTATTACCTGGTTCTTAAAGTAAACCAAATATTAGACTCTAAAACAATAAACACCAATACAGACAAATGAGTTGCCTTGCTGTAAAGAGAGCCAGCCAGGAACAAATGGCCATTGTTAAATCAGAGCAGAACAAACATGTAGAAATTTAGATAACTGTGTTTGAATGTTGCTCTGTGAAATTATATGAAATACATTTTCTTGTCTAAAAGTATGTGCCTTAGTAACAGCACTGAGCTTACTAAAATGTTGTATTTTGATTCCTTACTGAATTGAGAGGCAAAAGGTCTCTATGGCCTTTATAAGAATGCATTTCACACTTTCAAACCAATAACCTATAATTCAGTCAGGAAACCTTATGTCAGTTAAGACAAGTTAGCTCTCAGAGTTTATAATTATTTTTAAATAAAAACAAAGGGTAAATCTTGACAGAATTAAAACCAGTATATAGTGAGCTGTTTTGTTTATGACCTTCTAGAACACATGTAAAAACATTAAAATGTTATTGGAACAGAATCAGAAAACAAAAAGAAGAAATGCTGTAACCAAATGAAGGGTATAAGGAACCAAATACAGAGCTAAAAAGCCCTAAAATTTCATCAAAGAATTTGGAAATCCTTTGAGATATGAAAGCTGCCCTTCATATGTCAATGGTGAAGAGAAAATAATGAAAGAATTTTAAGAAACTTGACAAAAAGGAAGAGGAAATACCAGACAATGTTATTAAAAACAAACAAACAAGCAAACAAGGGGAAAAAACAAAAATAAATAAGCATAATAAAGTAGCACACAATGGTATGTTTCAGGAGAGGAAGGCTTGATAATCATGCTTCTGAAATGCGGAACTAGCCGTAATGTATCTGGGCTATTCTGCATTCTTTCTCCTACAGCTGAAAGACAAATATACAGGAGACAAATATGTTGCTGGACCTACCAGAAAGAAATATAGGTTCTTAAAATGGATATGTGTAGAATATAACTATTTCCAAAACTGTGATGCAGGCAAGAATCAGGTACTGTGAATGAGAGACTTCTTCCACTTACTGGGAGGAAGCATCATCTTTCTCTGGAGCAGGGAGTCTAGCAGATTCCCATCGCAAAGGCTCCCACATTAGTCTGTACACTAATCCTGACCTATTAACTTTTACCTTGTTTAGAGTTCCATTCCTGGGTAAAGCTTCATACATTCTCACTGCTTTCTCAAATAAAGGGTTAGTTTCCCTGATGCCTTTCCTTTGTAAAAATTCTATATCCATCTCTGTAATTCCAATGAGGTCATAGCCCTGCAACTGTTCACAGACTTCTAGTCCCTAATTCCACATTTCCAATGTATTGTGCATGAGTACACAGGCATTTCAGAGAGAGATGCAGTAGTGACGAGTTCCCAAAAAACATGAGAGAGCCTCTGCCATCATACTGTCCTCACATCACTTCTTTATTTATACACATACACTTAAGGTAGGTTCCCTTCAGCCTTATTTTGTTGAATACAAATTTACTCTTGTTCACATCACCCTGTGTGATGTGTAGACAGTTTGCCAATACTGTCTACACTTCCTCACTACCATATGGTTGTCATCTCCTATCTGTATTTTTCCGACTTTAATGTTGTCCTCCCTATGTGAGTTGTCCTGTTGGCAAAATGCTTTGATCCTTCTCAGCCAGGTGGATCCCACCTCTTCCTCGCAGTCCTCAAAGGATGCCTAAATACAGTATTGTGTGTGATTGCTGTGATATGAAATCTTCTTGTAGATCTAATACTATGATACAAATCAATAAGTCAAATAAGATGGCTTTAGGATGTCTTATTTACCTCTGAGCTTTCATTAGAACTCACAGTACAGGTTTATTTATGGATTTTATTAAAAAGGAGCTGATGGCAAAGCACACCAGAGGAAACATTTGTTTATTGTGGTTTACTATAACTTTATGAAGTTAATTAAAGATGTAATAGATAACAGGTTAGCAAAGGCATACAGAGCTTTTGGAAAACTCCATAGAAGAGTCTGGCACAATAAACACCTGAAGAAAAGTACAAAGATCAAGGTCTACAGAGCCATTGTACTGTCCACTCTTCTTTATGGCTGTGAATCCTGGGTTATCTACCGCCACCACCTGCGACTCCTCGAGCACTTCCATCAGCGCTGCCTCCAGACAATCCTAAACATCCACTGGACAGACTATGTGACTAATGTGTCTGTTCTGGAGCAGGCAGAGGTCACCAGCATTGAGGCCATGCTGCTGAGAACGCAGCTGCACTGGGCAGGGCACGTCTCCAGGATGGAGGATCACCGCCTCCCTAAGATTGTGCTCTATGGTGAGCTTGCCACCAGCTGCCGCAAGAGAGGAGCCCCGAAGAAGAGATACAAGGACTCCCTCAAACAACACCTCAGCCTTGGCCATAGTGACCACCATCAATGGTCCGCTCTGGCCTCCAATCGGGAGGCATGGAGGAAAACCATCTATAACGCTGCTGCTTCCTTTGAGAGTGCATGCAGAATCAGTCTGGAAGAAAAAGACAGCGCAGAAAGAACCGTGCCTCGCCAATACAACCTGTGGAGACTGCACTGTGCCTTTTGCGACTGGACTTGCCTATCACGCATTGGCCTTTTTAGCCACCAGCGCGCTTGCAGCAAGCGTGGGTAGAGCCCTTCTCAAATCTTCATTCACAAAGCCCAGCCATGATGGTGATGATGAAGTTAATTAAAGATGTAATAGTACTGAAGTCAAAATTGTTTCCTACTAAAGGCTGAATCAACAGGTCAGTAATTTCAAACTACGAAATTATCAAACTAATGCTGAAAATAATGAAATAAAAATCTGAGCTTGACACCAATATAAACTACTTTATGTCTATCTTTTTAAAACAAATTAAAGGAAGGAACAAGTGTTTCTGCAGTATTTTCTTTCATAGTTATCTGTCTTTTATTTTAGTAAATGAAGGACATATCTGAAACTAGTTATAAACACACTTAAAATGTAAATGCCAGTTCTGTTCTTTGACGCATCTTATGACAGTCTGTTGCACAAAGTAACTACTAAAAAAAGAAATTATGAGGAAAGAAGCAAACAAACATTAAAACAAACAAACAAAAAAAGCAAATCCCGAAACATATAGAACAGAGTGCCAACCAAGAGTGATTATCAGGAAAATATTTGACTTAACAAAATAGAAAATCATGAAAGAATTTTGGAGATTATTATATGAAAAACTAAAATATAGCTTTCAGAAATATCTCTGAAGAAAGGCTGAAGTTTAAACACAGGAAATATTTTTAATTATAAGATTCAAATACGTTGGCATAAAATCTTGAATTTTCAGTAAGTAAGCTGTGACTGTCTCCCAGAATTTTAGCTTCATTTATCAGAGAATATATAGCAAGTGCTAAATAATTCTTTATATTCCTGATAGGCAATAATTTAAATTGATAAACACTTACCTGGAGTTAAAACAAGATACATAAGTGTAAACAGAGAAATTTAAGTATTTCATTGACCACTTTGTCTTTGTTTCATAAGTTTTGCACCATCAAGAGGGTTACGGTAGATCAACCAGTGAAATACTTGTATTCAGGTATAAATACATAATCATCATTATATGCAATGATAGTAAAACAATGCATTGCAGTTCTACAGTGCAATCCCAATTAACTAAAGGGGAATTAACAGCAACATTGAATAATAAAGCCTACTCCATCTATATGATGATTTTTACTTCAGCCTATAAGAAAGTGTAAAATATATTTCAGAATATTTGTCCTATATAGTCTAAACTGATTTTAGAAAAAAGGTTCTCCTAACTTAAAAGATAGTAAAAAAAAAAAAAAAAAAGGCATCACAAGTATTTAAGCATTTATATATCTCTCACAAAAACTCTGTGAGCATTTAAATTCATCTTGGTTTAGAACATTTATTTAATTATTTCTAGTAGTCATGAAATTCATTCTCTAACACTCAAATGCCTGATCCTGGAAGAACTTCAAAAGACTTTTTCATTAAATATCACTGAATTGATGCCTGTCTAAACTAAATATTAGAAGTTATAGTAGAAATGCCTCCTGGCTGGCTTTTCTATTAGTTCAGAATTGTCCTTAGACATGCCCAAAAATGATACTTTATTTTCCCACCAGAGTGCCTGCCTGGTAAAGAAAGGCCCATGCTGAACACAGAAGCTTATCTGAGTGGTTCATGACTCTGTCTTGTTTGCTGGATATGGATTTTAATATGACTTGCAGGCTAGGTCATGTGAGTTTTCTGTAATACTGTTCCCTCCCCAATAAGTATGTCTAAACAAAGCTTTGTGGAGTTTAGATTTAGGAGATGTGTTGACTCACTTTGATATGCAGAATTAAATCACTTTGTTTCTGTAAATTGCTGAAAAGAAAAAAGAAATTAACAAAACAAGAGAAAAACTTAGTATTAAGTGTTAGGTTAGTAGAAACTTGTTTAACAAGCAGCCTCAGAAGAGGAGTCTCTGTCTGCTCTGCCATTGCTTCTATTGATAGCACAGGTTTCTTGGACAGTACTGTCTACTCAGGACATATACATAACTCATTTCCCTTCATATTACATAGTCAATTATACCTCAGTTACAGTATCTGTAGAGACTTTTTATTTTGAAATATGGTCAGTAGTGTTGCTATGTGCCCTTTGCATAATAATGCAATGATGAGAACATAAGTTAAGATCATGGGAGATCTGAGTTCTAAAACAAAGAAATTTGTAATCCAGGACCTAATTTCCAAGTTTGCTAGAATAAGTTTTGGGCTAACTGGTAATCCTTCCCTCACTGTTGCTGAAGTCAAATCATCATAAGGTAAAGAATGTATCAATTACGGAAAAAGGAAAAATAAATTGAAAGAGACGTGGATAAAATCCTGAAATGATCTAAGGAGTTAGCTGTATTTTAATCATCTTTCACGAATTTGTATATATTTCTCTTGGGGGGTGGTAAAGAGAAAGACATTTTGTTTCTCTCTGCACAATGTTTCAGTTTCATCAGGCAGGATGACAAACAGCACCATCACAATTCAGTGTTCTCTTTAAATCTCTGACAATTTGCTTCAGGTGAGATAGCACACTCTGATTCCTTTATTTTTACTATAAGACAGGTCTAAACCCGATCTCCAACTTCTTTAACAAGTCCTTTCTCAGCCAAAGATTTTCAAATTTTTCCCCTGTTATTTCATCAGAATACTTAATTATAAACTTCAGAGAACTGAGAGATATTTCTGGATACCAACAAATACAACATTATTCGTATATTCAGAGTACCAGAGTTTCCTACTGACTGTCTTTACATATGAATATATGTTTGATAAACAGGAAGCACTAAATCTTTCCTGATCTGTGTAAACCCAGATGTTTAGTATCTGGACATCATAATATCTAAGCCATACATATGCTGTTGCCTAGTCTTATTTATCCAGTCTCATCTGACATGCAATTTGAATCTAAATATAAATACAGGTGCCGGCGGCTGTGGCCGTGTGGGTAAAGCCGCCGCCCCTGGATCCGTGCTCCTTCTCGGAAGGACGCCGGTTCGAGTCCTGCGGGTCTCGCTCTGCCAACTTCGTCCGGGCTTGCCCCGGCCAAGGCTAGAGTGTCCCAGGGCTAAAGGGGGTGGGGCCAGTTCCACGCACGCTGAGCTCCACGTAATAAATCCATTCGCGCAGGCATAAAAAGCATCGTCGTTCGTGACAGCTAGCCACACACATAAATACAGGTCCAATAGAGATGGAGGATGCAAGAGCTGCAAGAGACTGATATTTTTCTGAGAGTCCAGCTGGAAGAAAAGGATAGCAAATGGCACTACATGTTCATGTTTAGGGATTTTGCCCTATCCAGAAAAAAAAAAAAAGAAAAGTTTTCTATGCATAGGTTCCTTTATGTAAGCAAGTACGGTCAACTTTCCAGTTCATCTTGAACCAGAAGTAGAAATTTCTTTCTGATCACTTGATTTGCTCTCTAAAATCCTTCATACTGATAAAATCTGTCAGTGGGAGGCTGAGATCTAGTTCATGATTAGAAGCCTCAATTAGGGAATTTAATATGGAAACTTAAATGAACAGAGACATTCCAGCTACTATTTAATTCTCTGAGACAGCCACACAGGACTGATAGATTTGGCATAGTTTCTACAGGAAGCCTCTCTAAGGAGGAATGTTCTGATTACTTTCAAAAGTTATTAGATGTTTTTGTATGAACAATTACATTCAGCTCACAGATATGCACATCTGAAATTGTTACCACAGTCATAGCCAGACACTCCTACAGAATGGTTAATCTACTGTGTTTTAGAAGCCAATTTATGGATGACAGTAATTATAATCTGTAAGTGCATATTAACAATTACATGCAGACATCTACATTTTCCCAGATTCACAGAACATACCGAGTTGGAAGGGATCGAGTCCAATTCCTGACCCTCCTCAGGACCATCCCCAAGAGTCACACCATGTGTCCAAGAGTATTGTCCAAATGCTTCTTGACCTCTGCCAGGCTTGCTGCTATGACCACTTCCCTGGGGAGCCTGTTCCAGTGCCCTACCTAAACCTCCCCTAACACAACTTCAGGCCATTCCCTTGGTTCCTGTCACTGGTCACCACAGAGAAGAGGTCAGTGCCTGCCCCTCCTCTTCTCCTCATCAGGAAGTTGTGAACTGTGATGTTAGATAAATCCTTTCCTATTGAAAGAATCACCAAAGGACTCTGAAAATTTAGTACTTCCAGAATTAGTAATGTTTGTAAATTCAAAAGGTAATTAAAGTAAAACCCAGGCACTTTAATTGTTATTTAAGTTTAATGTTCAATATATTTTAACTATGGAATCACCTCTGGATGATCAAAGGTCTGTAAATTATCTGTGGTCTTACTTTTTTAAACAATTTTCTTTCTTTATGAAAAACAAAGGAAGTTGCAATTTCATCACCATATTTAAGATCATGATTATTCAAGCAGTCAGTCTACTAACTAATCAATCCTTGCAAACAGCTAATTCTGGTGCAGGTAGGAGGATAATGACTTTAGTGACTTGCCAAGAAAAGCATCAGATATAACTTCATCATTAGTTCTTTGTTTAGCTCTACAAAGTGAAAACCAGCTGGATTTTTCTTTAATGGAGACAAATGACCCTCTATAAATCCCTGGATATATTTTACCCTATAAATTACTACACTAAAGGTTTGACTTTAATTTAAATAAAAGATTACTTACTTATGTGTTATTCTGTACCTTCATGATGTAAATTTTATATTGTAGTGCTACCATATTCTTGGCATAGGCAAACAATAGTAACAAGTAAATACTTTTGCATTTATTTAGAATATATATTAAATAATTTGGGGGATTTTTTCCCTTTTATTTTTTGCGTAAAGCGATCACAAAATCTGTGACAAAATCAGAACTGTAACAATTTCTGAAACTTAAGAATCTTTACTACATATTACTGGGTGTTGATTTTGTTTGTTTGGTGGGTTTTTTATACAAAAATAAACAGTAAATAATGAAGTTTAGTAGTTTGTGGAAGTAGATGTTTACTTAAAAAGCTGAAAAGATATTATGGTAAGAAACTTGCAAAGAAGTGTAGGATAAAAATCCTCTGAAATTTTAACATATATATATATATACATATATATTCGCATGTGTGTGTGTGTGTGTGTGTGTGTGTGTGTGTGTGTGTGTGTGTGTGTGTGTGTTTAAACATTAAACTAATGAATTTGCCTTGGAAGACAGTTTGACTCCAGTAAGAAAGCATATTTCTAACTAAAGACACAGAAATGTGACAACAGGATAGTTACCCTTGTATCAGGAATCATTATCCTTGCATTTACCAAAGAAGAATACAGGTCTTTCAGTATCAGTAGATATGACCAATCACAGAAGCTGACTAAGGGGCACCATATGCCTGAGTAGCGGTGCCTGAAAAGAATTAAACATAATACTGATGAAAAAGAAGACCTGTAAAGTCATAAGTTAAAAAACCTTGCTGCCTATCTGTAATAATACCAAGTAAATTTTCTGTAGTAAATTTTCTATTCAGAAGAGAAATATTTAACAGAAATGTAAAATTTGTAGACTCGGAAATATAATCAAAACAGAAAGCAAAGCAAATACTGTACTGTGTCATTTATGTATTCAGATTTCAAAATGTATTTTTTAATTAATAAAATTGTGCAGGACACCCAGTGCCCTATCCAATCATCACTGATGTAAAGATATATACACTTGTTTCTCCTATTTTTAAAGAAATCCACTTCTTTTCTAGTTGTCTGACAGTAGCTTTTGGGAGCTTTTCAATTCCCAACTTAAACTCCTCTAGACTCTGCTGAAGGCTTGTGGTTCTTTGTTTCATGTATTATTGACAATAAAACAAAATTTTGTCTACTTCCACATTCTGTCTCCAGAGGATAAAAACAACAGTCCTTTCTACAAAAAGATGAAATATTTCTTTAACTAAGTATCTTATAGAAGATGAGTATCAAATTGCAAGTTGAAGAAAGAGGCTTTAGGGAACGGAAGAATTAGCATACATAGATGAAGCTATGAACTAAAATCCTGAAAGAAGTTGTAACAGTTTAAAAGAAAACTGCAGCTAATCAGTACAGACATAAAACTCTGCTAGACTAGTATGGCCAGGCAAGTAGATTATTTTGAATCTACTGTAAAATGCTTCATGAAGCAAGCTAGTACATACAAAAAGCTTGGTAGCAGATAATGAGAGACCTGAAATTCCTATGGGCTCCTATCCAATACTCCCATCAACAGCACATGTAAAAATCTCTTTAAATGCTACCAAGATAGTGCTTAGCAGCCCAGCACATTAATAAAAAGATAAAAGGAAAGTCAATGTCTTTGAACAATATTTGGACTAATGATTCAAATGGAGTCATATCCACAATTTAAAAAATAGTAATAATTAAAAGTTTCCTTATTAAAAATCCATGATTTAAACATTCAATTTATGATAAGCAGAAATATTTGCTCCTTAAGATAATCCAATTAATTGTTTTCTACCATAAAAACATGCAAACACAGATGCATTGCCCCTATCTTCTGCTGCACTGTGTGACACTTTCAGCTACTTGCTGGGTGGATTGTCCATAACAGATCTGAGAAGCGTGTGTAAGGAATTTATGATTGAATATACCATATGGCACATGCGTAACAGGGCTTTTACATGCATCTTGGGAGAAAAGAATAAAGTTATCATTCCCAGATTACAAGAAGAAGTTGCATGTGAATTAGTGGTACCTCTATGATGAGTTTTCAGAGGTACAGTGATGGCCATGCCTTTCCTGAATAACAGCAAATCATAATGTTAATTCTAATGAACTCTGAAAAAGAATTAATTCAAATTACTTAACCTCCTCATGGATCTTTTTCTTTCTTATTAAGTGACCTTAATATGATTTAACATTAATTCATTTTCAAAATAGATGAAATTAAATAAGATTAAGTTTATTACAAAACTAAATGAGAATATCCACATAAAGATCTTACATATCTTAATTACCCTATATCATTATCATAATTTCTGAGTAGACAGTCATATTTTCAAGGTCACTTTTTGGCTGTTAGTGGTGGTGTTGGTTTGGTATTTTTACTTATAGTTAAGACAAGCTGACACATGTTCATCTGTAAAAGTGGTGAATATCCCTGCAATTGTAAAGGTAAAAAGCTTGCAAAAAATACATAGTTGTGTAAAGTTTGTCTTTGGTGTCATTGTCCACTGCTCATTGTGAAAATATGCAGTTGTGTTAAACTGAAGAAAGGGAACTTTTGAATTGTAGGAATGTAATCTCATTCAGAGTCTAAAATAACATTAGTGGAGTCTGAGAATAATTTTAATATGCAAATTAAATACCAAATTACAGTAATCTTCAACAAATCCTGAGGATGATACTTTCCTTAAGCTTTTTTGACAGCTACAAAATGGGTCTTAAAGGCCCATTTCCAAACAGAAGGCTTTCTAGTTGTCCTTCTTGAAAATCAAGAGGTTACTGAGAGCTCATTCCTCCAGCCGTCAAGGTCACTCTGAATGGCAACCCAAAGAGTCTGTTCAAAACACTGAAATGCATAAAAGTCATCTCACATTTATAAAAATGGAGTCTAGTATTTTCTTAATGTAAAGCTACATCATGCATTAACTCAAGGCTTTCTAGATATTACAAAGTAATTCAAACTTTACAAGCCTTTGTATTATATTGAACTTCTTTTTTTTTAACCAAGTATTTTCAAAGCATTTTTTTACTTAATTCTATGGAAATGATTTAACTTTAATTAATACTGTGTCTTTTTTGTTAACTTGGAGTCACCCTGTCCTCCATGCATATATCTGAGATCTACACCATGAGCACAATGTACTTTTTTCTGTCAGTTGTGATGCCAGGCGTGGTGCTGGCACATGTACTGTCATTGTCTGTCAATGTCTGTGCTTGTTAAGGGCAAAGAAAATAACTCAAGAAGGTTTAACTCAGGTAAGCCTGCATAAGGTTTTGATAGTGACAATCTTCACTGCTGCCATTAGAATATTTTTTCCTGTATTTATCAATGGCATGGGGCCCAAGTCCCAGACCTTCTTTTACTAGCAGATAAATATCTAGTCACCTTTAAAAAATCTGTATATCTTGCTGGCTGTTGAAGTAAACATTTCACTTGGTAGCATGCAATTACAAGATTACAATCTTGAGTGTCACAGAGCTTTTCAAATGTGTTCATACTTAGCTAGGAATGGGAGGTCCTTGGAGGAAATTCTTGCCTTGTTGAAATGAAAATTGTGCCACTGACCCCAAAAGGATTTGAACTTTTTTCTTCTCTTTAGAAAGTACTTACTTAGGTTTCATATTTAAAATATAATTAACTTAAAATTTCATTTTCAAAAACCTATTAAATTGCTTTAGGAATTATAAATCTTATGAAACATCATCATCAACAGTACATGTTAAAAAACTTTAGGGTTGTAAATCTCAACAAATAAAAAATTAGGAAATTATACATAAAAAGAGCCCACTACAGGATAGTCTTCAATAATATTATCATATGCTTCCCTTTTTCAACAAATGTAAAAATATTTTATATTTATGTTCTCCATACTACTGATAATGACAAATTGTAACATAGAATGCAAGCCATTGAAACCTATAATTTCTGAAAGGAAAAGTATTGATTTCTGCAAGTTATTACTCTAGTTTCAGTACTGTGTTTGAAAGCTTTACTAAGAACATTGCTCAAAATGCTCCTTTAATCCTGAATAATGTTCTGCCTTTCCCCATTTTTGATTTCTGAGTCACAGTAAAAGGATATGAAAGCAAAAAAATGACCACTGATTTTAGAAGATAGAACCTACATTTTTAAAGTACTTTGCATTTTTACAGTGACTGATTTTTTAAAGGCTGTGCTGGCTGAAGATTTTTGCATGTTTAGTATGATGACGGTTTTTTGTAGGGCAAACCCACATTCTCCAGAAATGATTTCTTCTCAATTAAAACACTTGTACTCTTCCTCAGATTCCCTCATGACTGAATAAATTTAACAGATCCTTAGTAAGGTATCATACAGGAGAACATTCCTGAGCAACATTTGCCATAACTACTAATTCTGCTCTTTTCCTCTTGATTGAATTCCTTCTCTTCTCAGCTACCCCATTGTTCCAAATCATCTCCAGTCTAGAAGGAGTCTTTATATGGGAACTCTAACTTAACTTCATTTTTCAATATTTTTATAATTAAGAATAAAAAAATTCAGTGAAATACAATTCTTCCTGAATTTTTAATTTGACGACTGGTATATAACACTGGTTTATAACAGATAATTGCAGTTATCAAACCTGTTTTGTCCCTTAAAGCACAGAATTCCAAACAATAGAAGTGTACACTTAAAGACTTTAAATGGGGTTGAGGATTTCAGTTTTGAAAAGCTGCACTTCATGAAGACAGCAAATAGTATCAGGGATCCACACTTCCTGTAATACTGAGTTACCAGATAAATTTTTTAGGATGGTTATTTCCAACTTTATTTTGTGTAAAAAAGGAGCATAATTACTTAGCAAGTGCTTTTCAGCCTTAGCTGTTTCATCATTTATTGAATGCCATGAGTGTTAGTTGCTTGAATGTTGTAAATTTCTCTCTTTGATTGAGATTAATTTATTTTTTAAAAAAGTAATTTAATGTTTTTGTCTTCATAATTATTTCTGCATTATATGCTCATTTTCCCTAATCAGATCCTAAGTTGGGATACAGTGCACCATTTTATACAGAAAGCACTCTTCACAGAATATTCTGAGTAGGAAGGGACCCACAAAGATCATTGAGTCCAGCTCTTAAGTGAATGGCCCGTACAGGGATCAAACCCACAGCCTTTGTGTTATTGGCACCATGCTCTAACGAAATCAGCTTGCCTCAAGGTAGCAACTTAAACATGTATATGTCCTTTTGAATAAATCACAGCTTACAAACCATATAAAACCAGAAAGACTACGAGGAAATTTCAGGCTTTGTTTTGCTTGCAACCATGGCACTAAAAAGAGCTGTTTTCTAATCCAGTTTTATTCTTACTTCAAGGTATAATTGATACAGAAAAGTAGGGGCTGGTGTCTATCCTGCCTTATACACACTTTAGCTACTGTTGCCCAGCTATCTTACTTTCTGTATGAATGTCTGTCTAATACTGATATAATAATAGATTCTAATGAACTGCCAAAGATGTGCATGATACAAACACACATATTCTATATATGAATATAGTAGATATACATAAAAAGTTTTAAAACAAGATAAAACCATTATTAGAGTTGCAGATTTGAGTCTTACAAGCTTGGAAAGCTTTTTAATAAATTTTCGGTGCAAACTAAATTCCCTTGTCCTTTTTTATAACTTCTAAGAAATAGAAGTACATAATTAAATAATCTGGGTTTTTCCATCCTGCCCTGGAAATGAGTACAGGACACTACTGCAGAGTCTTACTAACTTTAATTATTTGCTGTGGAGATGTAGAGTAAAAAAGAAGACTGCAGACACAGGATGGTTTTAGTCAAAGCAGTTATAAAACATCTAGAACTGGTTTTCTTCATCTTACTTCTCTTCCATGGCAGTCATATTTTTTCTTTTCTAGTCAGGAATACAGGGGGCCAGATGGAAACTCTTATGTCCTTAAATCCAGTTATATACCAGTTATGGGAAAAAATCACTCCTTTGAAAAAGGCATCTGGATTTTAATACAAATTTGCTTTTCAACATGCAGTAGTGTTAGAAACGTTCATTTCCCGTCTAAATGTATATACTGATACACTCTTATATCAACACAGTTTATCACTCAAAGGAGGAACTTTTTGTCACGGGAGCTTATCCCATGTGTACTTAAAGATACCCATTATATCCCCTTTCAAAATTTAAACTGCTAAATTAAGTATATTAAGATGATTTGCTTTCCACTTAAATGTTTTCCTTTCTTCTGACCATAAAAGTATTCATCTCCTGGACTGACAATAGTTCAAATCCACTTTTACAACAAACTGTGGTGGGTTGACCTTGGCTGGATGCCAGGTGCCCACCAAAGCTGCTCAATCATTCCCTGTCCTAATTTGAACAGGGAGAAATATAATGAAAAGTTTGTGGGTGCAGAAAAGGGCAGGGAGAGATCACTCACCAATAATCATCATAGGCAAAACAGATTTGACTTGGGGTAAGCAACCAGTTAAGAGTAAGGTAAAGACAAAAAGCCCAAAATCTTGAAATACCTTCCTTCCCAGGCTCAATTTCACTCCTGAGTTCCCTATGTTCTTCCCACCAGCAGCATAATGCCCACAGAAAACACATGGTAAGGCCTGCAGCCAACACAGCCTCCAAGGTTGGAAGGCTCATGGCACAGGGGCAACATTGGGCACCAAGGAAAGCCTGCCTGGTAGCCCTGCCCACACCACAGCCCCTGGAGCCTCCGATTGGCTGTGGCAACCCTCACTTCAGCCAGGACAGTATTGAGTGAGCACTTCAAACTGGATGAACCAGATGTCCTGCCTTGGGGGCGTAGCTACAGTATCCAGACCATATAAAGAGGCACGCACAGTCACTCCATCTTGCCCTGGCCTGATCTTCTAGAATTTGTCAACATATGACCTCTTGGTGATAACTATATTTTTTTCTCCTCTCTTTAGTCTTTCTTCTCTTAATCCCTCTGCCGCTAGTGTTTTCTTCCTCTTGTGGGTAACTTAAAACTGATTGAGTGGTATTTCAACTTAAGTTGTGGGTTGGTGTTTGCTGAGTGCAACGAAGGTTCCCTACTCTACACGTATGCCTATTGGCTGGTAAAACCCTTGGAAGGGTATAGAAGCAGACCTTGAAATGCTGTTTGGACAGAGGCAGGGAAGTACTTTTGTTCCTAGTAGCCTGCTATTAAGTGTAATGCTTTTGTGGAATCTATTCCTTGGTTGTATGTTATTCTGGGAAACCATTTTTGGCTAAAATGCCTATTTTTCTCACTAAATGAAAAGAAATCTCTTAGAGAAAAGTTTGTAGCTCTCTTTCTGAATGTGAACTCAAGGTATCAAAGAACCAAAGGCTCTGAAAGAGTTAAGGTAGGTGAAACCTCTTGGAGTCTTAAGTTAAAGTGAAATGCCTGGTAAAGCTTGAGGCTTCTGGACCAGGGTGTAAAAATGAGTCCTTCTCACAGACTGCAATTCTTTAAGAACTGCTCCAGTATTGGTCCCTTCCACAGTGTGCACTCCTTCAGGAACAGATTGCTCCAGCCTGGATACCTCAAGAGGTCACCAATCCTGACAGAAAATCTGCTCGACTGTGTGCCTCCCATGTGGTCACAGCCTCCTTCAAACATCCACTTGCTCTAGTAGTGTGGGGTCCTCCATGGGCTGCAGATGGATCTCTGCTCCATCATGGGCCTCTATGGATTGCAGAGGGACAGCCTATCTCACCTTGGTCTGCACCACAGGCTGCAGGGGAATCTTTGCTCCATCCCTGGAGCATCTTCTCATCCTTCTTCACAGCTCTTGGTGTCTGCAGAGCTGTTTCTCTCACATATTCTCACTCCTCTCTCTGGCTGCAATTTGCTTTTGTTCAGTAACTTTCCCTTCTTTTGTTATCCCAGAGGTGCTACCACTATTGCTGATGGGCTTGGCTTTGCCCAGTTGAGGGTCTGTCTTGGAGCCCACTGGCAGTGGTTCTATCAGACCTGGGGGAAGCTTCTAGCAGATTATCAGAGCAACTATCCCATATCAAAACTTTGCCATGCAAAGCTAATACAAAAATGCAGTCAGAATTGTACCTATGTTTGTGGAGACTGTGTTTACACCTTACACAGTATCATTATTAGTAGCTACTGGAGAAATATTTATTTGCTGCAACTTAGTTGTGTCCTTCTGTCTTTCTTAGCTGCATTGCATAAACAATGTCTTGATTTGTGATTTCAATGTATTCTGTGGCCAGCAAATTTCAGAAACTGGGAAGTATTCCCTCATCTCAAAGAGCATCGGTTAATATACCTATTTCTTAGTAAATTTTTAAAGAAAAATTTTGAAATTTTGAGTGAAATGTTCATTTTTTCCCTAATGTAGGTCCTTATTTTATGCACTGTTAAATTTCCATTCATTTCCATTCCTCCCACCCTTGAGATCGTCCATGCTCAATCCTCTTATGTATTGATCAACCTTCAGGAAACCCATCTTCAGCAAATTTCATCAAAACACTTTTGTTTCTTCTGCCAAGACCATTAAAGAAAAACTCAATCTATCCCACAACTCGTCCTTAAGAAACACTTGAAGTAGCTTCCCACATATTCCCCTAATTTAATTTCTTCACTCTCTCCTTATACTAATCAACACTTTTAGCATTTGAGATAATTTTGCAAGTGAGAAGGTATCTCATGAGATTCATATTTTCAGTTATATTAAAAGCTGGGCTGGAAGGGAGCTTAAAGATTGTCTAGATCCATCCTCCATGCCATGGGCAGGAACACTTTTCACTAGATCAGGTTGCTTCTTTTGATGCAGCCCAGGATACAACTGGCTTTCTGGGCTGCAAGTATTGGGATTCTTTTGACCACTTGTCACTGGTGTCCACCAGGACTCTGAACTCTTGACCAGTACCCTTTGAATGTGGCCATCCAACCAATTTCTTATCTATCTAACAGTCCACCAGTTGAATCTTTCTGGCTCTCTAAAATCATAGAATAGAATCATAGATGGATAAGAAATTGGTTGTCCTTGTCCTCCATTTGCCTCAGCATAGCTTCTAGGAAGATCTGTTTCATGATCTTCCCAGGCACAGAGGTGAGACTGATAGGCCAATAGGTCCCAGGGTCCTCCTTTCTACCCTTTTTAGAGATGGGTACAGTATTTCCCTTTTTTAAACATCTGACTTAGCTCTCCGTGATGTAAGAAGGAAGAGCCTTTGCTGATGAATGCTGTAACAAGATTGTAGTTCTCCCAGTGGGCTCCCTCTTCAAAGACAAACGCATATATATAAAGTACATAACCTTCCTTAAAAGAGACAAACAAAAAATGTTTTAACTGAACACTAGGAGTAGCACCTTATTGGATATACTTTTTTCCATATTTACATTGGCTATACCTTCATTGGATACAACCCATTAGCCTGTTGTTACCCCCTGTTTATTCTTTGTTTCGGTATCCTGGACAGTAACTGTTTAGGAACTGCCCAATGCACATCAGACTAAGCACTAAAATTATTAAATATATCTGAAACAATTCTGTGGGTGTATCCAACACAAGAAGTTTTCACTTCAGTCAAGAAGGATGACAAACGTGTTAAGCCTAGGTGCTGTGCTTTAAATAAATGGTGATAGTGACAGCTCCTGGATTCTTACCAAGCCAAGTATAGCTGAGCCACAGTGTGTGAACTACCAGGTGGCAAAGACAGAAGAGCCTGGGGATCCCTACTTCGTATCATCCATCACACCGCCACCTCTATGTATTCACTCTTTCTAACTTCTGCACAGAACAGCACATAAAACACATTCTCCTCTACCACAGAGCCCTACCTCATTTGCAGTTCAGACAAAAAAAAAAAAAAAAAAGGGTCCTTTATGCAGGTCCAAAGGGCATCTCTCTAATAGTTTATTAGCAGCCCAACAGTTGATCAGTAACTTCAGGATCAGTAGCATATTTGCAATAGAGATTTTATTTTATTTTTTTTAAAGTAATGTTTGATACAATGTACTTGCTAGTTTTAAAATGGCAATGACAAAATGTAGTTAATAACTGATACTAAAGATGTACATTTCCCAATTACAATTTAATAATTTGCTTAGTCTAATTTAGACAGAAAAGCACTGAGGGGTAACCTTATTGCTCTCTACAACTTCCTGAGGAGGGGAAGTGGAGAGGGAGGTGCCAATCACTTCTCCCTGGGATCCAGTGGTAGGATGCATGAGAAGAACGGTTCAAAGCTGCACTGGGGGGGTTCAGACCCTAAGCTTGTCAGTGTTTAAGAGGCATTTGGATAATATTCTTGATAACATGCTTTACCTTTGAGTCAGCCCTGAAGTGTCCAGGAAGTTGGACTAGAGGATCATTGTAGTTCCCTTCCAACTGAAACTATACTTTCAATTCTGTTCTCTTCTAACCATGCTGAAGAAAACTTTTAATATAGAAAAGATATTCATACAAAAAACTTTGAAGTACATTTTAAGCAGAGAAAATTTATCAAAGTAGAAATCAAA
The DNA here is from genome assembly GCA_013400415.1 of Scytalopus superciliaris. Taxonomy (NCBI): domain Eukaryota; kingdom Metazoa; phylum Chordata; class Aves; order Passeriformes; family Rhinocryptidae; genus Scytalopus; species Scytalopus superciliaris. The sequence continues at coordinate 166,691 of VXBX01002274.1, read as the reverse complement.
TAACTGAACTATTTAAATAGCATTAAAACTATTTTAAAAAAATTTACTTGTTCGTTATTGTAAATGCAGAAAATTTAATGTTTCTTAACATTTCTAGTAGTGAAGGTGAATTCATAAATTATTTACATATCTAACTCTAGTATAAACATGATGTTATAGCTAAAAATTCCAAATTAATTAAAATTATCAATACTAAATAATCAATAATTCAACACTATTCAAAAATGCTCTCACATATTTCCTTGCAAAACATATTAATTTCTTCAGTTGAAGATGTGTCTATGGCTTCTTTTTCTTACACTTACTTTTTAAAAAGCAAAACTTCAGGTGAAAATCATACTGACAAGCATAAATGTATCAGAAATGTTTGATCTAAGTGTGAAAATTACGCAGAACGTAAATAGGCATCTGAAATTCTGAAATAGAACATGTGCAGGGTTTCTGACAGGACCCTGAGCACATCCTCCGCTGGGTAGTTTATCTGGCCCAGCCTACTGTGAGTTCCTTCACAGAGAAGAACTTCTGTGAAGGTAACCAGGAGTGAGAGACAGGAATTTTGTCATAGGAAACTCAGCAAAGGAAAGAGCAATGTCCTGTTGCCAGGGAAGAATAATGCCAGACACCAGTATATGCTGGCAGCTTACTCGTTGGAAAACAGCTTTTCAGAAAATGACCTGGAGGTCCTATAGACATTGAGTTGAACTTGAGCCACCAATGTGCTCTTCTGGTATTCTGAACTGTATTAGGAGCATTATTGCCAGCAGGTGAAAGGAGGTGATCATTTCCCTCCACTCAGCACAGGTGAGTCACACTCTGCGGTCCTGAGGGGAAGGTGGGGGGAGGAAAGAAAGGGACACACCCTGGGGAGTGAGGTGGGTGCTGCCGAAGCAAGCACAGAGACAGAGAACTTTATTCAAACTGGTACAACTTAAATAGGGTTAGGGGGCTGGGTTCTGACCCCAGGAGCACCCGGGGAAGTTTTGGGGAGGGGTCTGGGCCAGCCCCAGCCATACAAGGCAAGACCTTGAAAACTGGGAACAGAGAGGCAGGTAAATACCATATAAGGAAATGGTACCCTGCTGCAGGCAGGGACCAATCAGGGATGGGTTACACGCCATGAGGGATGGAAATTTCCAGGACGGACACACAGTGAAACAAAGGGAAAACATATAGAATGATAAAATCCTCAAACTTAGCACAGACTTCAAACTGCAAACAGTCCTTAAACATAGCAAGAGTCCATACAAACACAGCAAACAGTTCTCAGAGCTCAGGCAGTCACAGATCTGCACTTGTCAAGCTGTCCCTCCACAGCCAGCCTCCCTTCTCTCCTCCAACAACACTCTGTCCAGTTCTGGGGTTCCCAGTAGAAAAGAGACATATACTGCAAAGAGTCCCAAAGAAAATTGCCACTAAGGTGATTCAGAGTCTGAAGCACCTCTCCTGTGAGGAGAAGCTGAGACACCTGAGACTGTTTATCCTGCAGAGGCTCAGGGAGGGTGCAAAAAGTAGAGAGCCAGGGTCCTTTTAATGGTGCCCAGTGAGAGGACCAGAAGCAATGTGCACAAACACAGGATGTTCTATCTGAACATAAGGAAACAGTTTTGCACTCTGAGGGTGACCAAGTATACTGAGACAGGTTACCCAGAGAGGCTGTGGAGTCTTGCTTAGAAATATTCAAAAGCCATCTGAACATGTCTGAAGCAATTGGCTCTATGTGACCTTCTTGAGCAGTGAGTTTGGCTGAAATGACCTCCAGAAGTAATGAAAAGGGGACTTTTTTTTCTGTTTTGTTTTTCTACAAGCATCTAAATTTGTGTCTATTTTCTTTCAGAAAATGTGAATAATATTATAGTGGCTTTTATTGTCAATTTTTTATTTTAATTTTCTCTTATCAATTATGCAATGGTTAAAAGAAAAAGGTTCTCAAGCATAACAATTCAAATCCTGTATTACTTTATTACAGGTCAGTGTTATTCAGGACTAGCTGTTCTCCAAGTTGCAGTGAAGATTATATTTCTTTACATTTGTTATGGATTTAAAATCTTGGAATTTTTCTTTCATCTACCAACCCTGTGCCTCAGAGGGATCACCTCCTGTCTCTTCTGTTTTTCAACCATGGAACCAGGAAACGGACTTCCTGCCCCATGGGAAAAAGAGTTCCGCCTGGTCCCCTCATGAACTGCTAACAATGGATCATTTGCAGTAGCTGCCCGAGGCACACCCGACTCCTCAGGCTACAAGCTGGGTGTTTGGGAACTTCTGTANTGGGTTAAAGGGACTTCTTCCTCTGTACCCTTGTACTGATTGTGATCTTTTTTTCTTTTTTATTAAATTATAGTTCTGATTTATAATCTGTTTGTGAATTAGATTCGTTTCCCCTACCGGTTTATCTTTAAACCAGGACAACATTTGACATGGAAGAATATGAAAGTTTCTTTCCCTGATTTTCCAAGAGAGAACTATATAATTTTGAGCACAGAATATGAAGTCTGGATATTTTACCAAATTAAATGTCAACATTAAGGTCCCTAATGTGGTTTAGACAGTGTTTTAGCAATTTTTGCCCCTGGGATACAATTTATACTTTGTAAATGTATGTATGCAAAAAAATTTCATTTTCATTTTCCTAGATGAGTGTTAGCTGTTTCCACTTACAGCATTTAATTTTGTATTTCCAAAGAACTACAAGGAGTGTTAGGTAAATGCTAGTATGCTTAAATTAAGTGCACTATGTAGAATGTTATATTTTCACTCAAAATATTACAGCACATGAAAAAAAAGAAAAACAAAAAAACCAGAACAGAGCATCTCTATTTGACATTGACATTTGGTAATGTTCTTTCAAAACGTTATTGTAGGTGTAAAAAATAAATGAAGTTATAAATTTTAGCTGAACAAGGTATGTGTGTATACTCACAAAATTATGAAATACAGATATCTGAGTGAAAAGTAATTTATGTAGAACAGATTTTAGATACTGGTAATATTGAAAGTTTTTAAAATTTTTGGTATTTACATAGCTCAAGACTTTTCTGTGCAACTTTCCTCAGTATGGAGGTGGTGAGGCACTGGAGCAGGTTGCCTGGACAATTTGTGGCTGCCCCATCTCTGGGAGGCCAAGTTGCATGGGACTGTGAGCAGTCTGGTCTAGTTAAAGTTGTGCTTGCCCATGGAAGGGGTGTGGCACCTGATGTTCTTTAAGGTCCCTTCCAAAGCAAATAATTCTATGAATCTACTGTTAGAATTAGAATTTTCAAAGTGTTTATCCATGGGCTAAGTTGACCTTTTCTAGAACCAGCATTAAACCCCTGGCCTTGATAGGAATAAAATAAAGAATTTCATTTGAAGTCTGTTGGTCTTGGACTCATCTTGGACAGTGCAAGTGCCCTGTTAGCCTGTTTCTACAGTGGGGTTTTAAAAAGGTAGCGACAGGAAAATACAATGATCTTCAATGGTAAAAAAAAGACATGATTTATCACTGGATAGTGTAGTTATGTTCCAGCATCTATCCTACCATAAATTCATCTGTGAAAATTTTCAGGAAAGGCTCAAATGGAGTCATGTCAAATAAAATAATTCCTGTGATGTTTCTCCACTTTTCCAGTGAATAAAAAATAGCTGAATTGTAGTCTTCCAATCTCCTGTCCTATATAAAAATACCAACACAGAAATGTCCTTTTAGACTGATTTGAACTACTGTGTAATTTGGAATGGTTTTTATTTGAGTCTTTCTTTGTCAGGGGAGCAAGGATATTCATCCCCTACAAAATTCAGTGTAGCTATTTGAATTAAAAAAAATATTGCAAGATCAAAAGTTTCAGTCAAAATAGTATTGTTAAAACTTTAATGGCTAATATATTTGAATCAATTAAATATTTCATTTTTTATTATACTGTATCATAATTTCATACTTAATACTTAGAGTTTCATTATTTTAAATTGCTAGACAAAATTATGTAGGCTTTTCTGTCTAAAAGAAATAATTATATGTTCTGGGTATGGAGCAATTTGGTGGTTTTACTGTTTTGGTTCTAGGTATTGAAGTAATTTAGGGGTTTTGTTGTTTTGGGTTTTTTTAGAACAAATTAATAAATTAAAGTCTACAGGATGCCTTTCCTATTACAGGGGTGTTTTAATAATGTTATTTTGCATTACTCCTATCAATGTATATGCCATTAGAAATCTTGTCCCATAGTCATAGTAGTTTATTGCCTTCAATTTATGACTTCAAAGCAATTCATAATCTTTACTATTTGAGGTATTTGTCCTTGGTTGTTGGCTTATTTCCTTTCTTTTCTTCCCTGCTCACTTGCTTTCTTGTACTGGAGAGCTCAGATCTGGACTCAACACTCCAGCTGTGGCATCACCTGTGCTGAGTAGAGTGGAAGGATTGCTCCCCTTGGCTGCCTGCTGGAAACACCCTAATGCAGAACAGAGCGCTCTTGATTCAATTTAACAAAGAGTTAAGCGGAACTTTAGCTCTTTGGAGATATTTTTATTCTTCTAATTTCACCACCTGATCCTTACCTAAAAAGGGTATACCTTGCAACCTTTTTGTCCTGACAGTGAAGCTTCCTATGTAGCCAGCACTAACAAAAAGGTTTCCCCAGATGTCTGGTTCATTATCGTGGAAGGAAATAAAATATGTAATAGGTGCAGTATCATGGGAGGAATAAAAGGTTTCTTATCTAGAGCTAAGAGGAAGAGGCAGGTAAAAACCCAATTCTGCCAAAATTAGATGTCATTGGCTAACAAAATAGTTAAGAGAAAATATAACAATTGGTGAAAAATGGTCAAGAAAGTTCAGTTAGACAGAAAGAACCAAACTACCCTGATCAGTAGTTTCCTTATTAGTATGACCAAAAATAACTGCTGGCAAGAGACAAAACACTACACCCTATTTAATTTGATTTGGGCATGTTTCTATTGGTAGTTATAAACAATCCATGTTCTAAAGCACCAAAGTGGATTCCTCCTGATTCACACACCACTGTAACTTTTCAAAATGTGATGAGCAGCCCTCAGAAGTCCCCAACATAGCTACTTCTGTAGCATTTCAGGTTATTCTATAATCACCTTGAGGCAAGATTTAGAAAACACAATAAATCTCGTAATACCATGTTTATTCAGTCAGCTTTTCCTTTACTAGCCTGAAATTATTTTCTGTGAAGGCATCACAAGGCATGATAGTAAATTCAGTTTGTTGATTTCAGGATGACAGCTGAAAGTAAAACGTCAGCTGCTCACTGTGGCACTCTGAATTTGCTCTACAAACTAACCCCGAACATCCAGGTGAAATGGCTGTCTTTCAGTAGCATCAATGCTTCTGGACCTAAGCATCACCTTTCACACTTTGAGTCTTTAGTGTCTACAGAGCATGGGAATGCATGCCAAAACAGAGAAGAATCAGAAATCAAAACCTAGCAGTTATCTTTCAGAGGTAACTTTGCCTATCTCTGGATGATATATGTAATAATATGCAAGAAAATATGAATTGTAACTAATTAATATGATCTTGAAAGAATAAAAGGGTATAATATACCTATCTCAGAGTAGTTACTGGACACGGAACTTAAAATTTTTAATCCAGTGAACTTTGATATCCTCTTACCGGGTTTCGCAGGAATAAAAAAGCCAGTCAGCCACTGTGTCTCCTCTCATTGGCACAAAGAGCATATGCTCACTGTTTCTTGCTGTCAGAGGTGCACCTGTGCATTTTTGTTGCTCTTGTTGCTTGACGAAACACTTTAATGGCTTCAAGTACTGACTATTTAGAAATTTTCTCAGCTTTAGAACTGTTTGAACTTCCAGCTGGATGTCAGAGTATGTCTTCAAGCTTCAGTGCAATAACTTTCTGCATAATTTTAGATGCAATTTGCTACAGGTGGCTAGCAGAAGGTAGATTTATATAGCTGTAATAGGAACAAAATAGTTATGCTTATATTAAAGGAGAAGGTTTTTGGCAACTGTTTTACAAGCTTGCTTGGTCTGAAGTGTCGCAAGAAATATGATTTTCAATGTGAAAAAGCTGTTAGGAACACAAAACCAAAGAGACTATTACAGCAAGCAGGTAAGAGCCCTTAGATTTCCTGATTTCGTTATTAGGTGTGTCCCTATTGGAAAAAAAAAGAAAAAAAAAAAAAGTTTCTTTCTAGTTTGACTAGTCAGGAGGTTAGATTTGTTAATTTTTTTAATTGGAACCAGCTACAATATAAATAGATGGAATGCTATCTTGAATTTTCATACCGTTTTATAGAAAATAGGGAGAATAAGGTTGAAAATTTCTAGTAGTGTGGAAAAAAGTACATGTTTCTCAGGATTACACTCATATGCTAGAATTAATCCTACTAATTTCTGAGTTGTTTCTTCAAGAATATTATAATTCTTCTTAGTAATTTTAGATATGTGTTTTATATTCTGCATTTTTCCACTGATTACTAAACCACTAAATAAACTAAACAAGTATTGATGTCATTAGAAATAATTAATAACCCATAATATTTAACTGTATTTACTATGCTTACTTTTTTTAGTCTGATACAGAATGACTAAACAAAGTTCAAGATCCCATACAACTGATATGCATAATGCAATTTTCTACAAAATATTTGTAAACTTGATTGCACCATGAATATAAACAGATTGAAAAAAAGACCAGATTATTTGATCTGTATTACCTACAAAACCCATGTGAAAAAACCCTCTGTTTAATAAAAAATAAACCACTAACTTCCAGTTGACAATGTTTTTGAAGAAATTGTTTTAGAAAATCCATAATTTTTAAAATTGAGATTAGAAATTCCAATATCTTGGGATTTACCTTCATTGCTGTTTGGGTCTTTGGATGTACACTATATAGGAAATAGTAAGGTACTTCAATGCTATTTTAAAAGAAGAGAAACTTGAGAAATGGTGCAATGCAAAAAGTAAGAAACACTGTGATGTAAAGTTCTAAAGTTCATGGATGAAAGTTCAAATAGACATTTGCAGTCTTTCCCCTGCCTCTTCCCTTTACCTTACCTTGCCTTGCCTTTCCTTTGCCTTGCTTTGCTTTCCTTCCCTTGTTTTGTCTTCCTTCCCTTGCATTGTCTTGTCTTTCCTTTGCCCTTCTCCTCCTCTCTTCTCCACTCTGCTCCTTTCCTCTCCCCTTCTCAGTGTGATTATTAAGAACTACACCTGGCTCTAGGATATAGGCCCAAGACTGCTACAGAAAACATTATATTGTGCAGGAGTCATCTGATGTACTTTTAACTTATGCTAAAGGTCTTCATAAATCTACCGACAACATTCTTTTCTGATGATACAGAACGTTCATCTCTGTTCAAGGGAGCCAGCAACAAATTTAAGTTTCTGTGCATTTGCATGTTAAACTTTATAAATTGCTAACATTATTCTCAGTTCTGTCATTGATATGAGAGAATCTGAAGTGACTGACTAGAACGTTATGTATGTAAACAGGCAAGATTAAAAAAATCAAAATACTAAAAACAGTATTATTTCACTTTCCTTTTCAGCCATCTTGCTTCAGAGTGAGGAAGTAGCATTTTTAGTAAGAAGACCTATATCTTCTTAGTTTCCTGAAAGAACATCTTAGTTAAATCCCATACAATTGACAGCTCCTGAAGCTGAGGATGAAAAATGGTAAAGTTGCCCTCACAAAAAGTCATTTCCCTGCAGGGCAGTTACAGGGGTTTGCAGGGGATGGAGAAGTTGGATTTAGCTCTCAGTTGCCAGGCAACAGGTAAGGAAGGAGCAGATCTCCTTTCTTAAAGAGATTGAGTGGTCCTCCACAAGCGTTTACACACAAAGAACTGCAGCTTGAAAAACGTACAACAACAAGAAGAAAAAAAATTTTTGCACAGAAAAGAGTTACTCTGAACATTCTGAAGAGGGAAAGTCCACAAACTAGCCCCTGATGTCAACAGAACCATCACATCTTTTCCCTCTATATGACCTTGAGTGCTGATTTTGGTTGGTTAGCTGGATGGGATGTTTAGGGTGTTTTCTTTTTCATTGTTGTTGTTTCTTGGTTTCCTTTATTTACTGTTTTGTCCCACTTAGACACAATCAATTCCAGAGAGGTGAAGGGGTTTTTTTTTGTTATTTTTGTTGGTTTTGTTATTTTTTAAAATAATCAAATAATATTGTTGTTGATATGAAAAGACAAATCAATCATAGTACTTAAGTAAACATCCCCAAAACAGGACATGAAAAGGCTTCTAACAAAAAAGAATTTTAGGGTCCAGTCATCCCTCCTCTCCTGCAAAAGTAAACAAAAATAAGTACATTACTAATCCTTTTTGAACTTCCCCATTTTGATCTTACATTTCATCTGAGAATTTATTACTTTCCATGCTAATCTAATTTACCATATGTGAGTACATTTAAGGAGGAAAACAGAAGGTTTATCTAAAAGAACAGGTGGTACTTTATGTTAGATTTTTATTGAGATATGTAATTATATTACCAGAAGTCATTCAGATATGCACAACTTTAGAAAAATTGGAGTTTAGGTGGAGAAATGTCCTATTCATGAAAACACTCATGTTTTTTTCATTACTTTAGTTTAATGCAATGATGTATAGGTAAACAAATGTGAAGTTATACCTTAAAAATGTAACTGTTAGGCTTTTCATATCTTTGCTTAACTTTCTGATAAGCTCCGGTAGAGGACAAAATAATGTATTCTGCAATCAAACTGCCTGAAAGGCAATAGTAAGGAGTGACATAATTACTGTGAAAATGCAGATGTAGTTTTAAAGCTTAGAAGTTAACTAAAATATAATGCCTTCCATCTTCTGGTGTCAGAACAATGCTCACTGAGGAAGCCATCTTTCATCATGTCCGATGCAGATAAAAGCATTATGCAAAATTAAATGAGATATGTTGACCTTAGTGTATTAGTCTTCAAGAATAGTTTAATTCACTTCAGTGAAGACTGAAACTTATGTAGAATAAAAAGAAAATCAATTTTCTTTCACAATTTTTATGAAGTTCCTATTAAAAAAAAAAAGGGGGAGGAGGGTATTTTCCTTTTCCTTAAAAAAATTTACTAAACAGCATATTGTAAAATTGTGGCTAGCTGTCGGAACTGAAAACTATGTAAACAAATGTGTATATCTTTGTGAGGGGCTTTGTCTTGGTTTTGGGTTGGTTTGGTTTTCTTATTATTTTTCATTATTTCCTATCTTTTCTCTTTCTCTTTTTTTTTTTTTT
>VXBX01002274.1:135060-157390 GCA_013400415.1 Scytalopus superciliaris | reverse complement strand
GGGGGGGTTTGGTCCTGGTTTCAACCAGGCCAGGGTTAATTTTTTGCAGTAGCCAAGAGGGGGCCTGGTCAAGAGACTAATGTTACTTGACAACACCTCACTCCATCATCGGGGTGGGGTGAGAGGGACCTTCTCTCTCTTGTGGGGATAGAAAACATGGTGGGGGAGACCAATCAAGTATTGTTTATTTTCATAGGTTCTGCAGTGAGCATTTTTGCATGCACATCTGTGGAAGACTACTGGGTTGCTGACAGGTTTGGGCTAGAGAGGATGTGGCTGTAAGCCTGGGAAAGAAGTGAAAAACACCACCTGTGTCCTTGGGCCAAGCCTGAGAAAGCTGAAGAAAGAGAAAAACAACTGTGGGAAACAAGGGTATGTTTTGGGACTTACCAACATGAGAAGAGATGTTGACTACCTATCAGAAGATGGTTTTGGACTGATGGACAAGTGTGCTTGGCAAATGACAAGTAGTTTTGTGTGTGTGTGTACAGTAGAAAAATAGTATAAAAAGCTAAGCTTGTAGTTAATAAAACAGCTTTGCTCTTGCTTGTAAAAAACCTGACTCTGCTCCATTTTTTTAGACTGTCACAACTCATGCCCACACACATCTTTTTGTACATTTTTTTAAAATTAACATTGTTGATGTTACTGTTCCTTATCTCATCTCATTGCTATTTCCAGAAAATCACTTTTACCTCAACCTGTGATCTTTGTGCCTCCAATTCTCAACTCCATCCTGCCACAGCAGGAAGAGGGATGAAAGGAGAGTGAGAGAGAGAGCAACCTGTGGTTTGAGAGAGTCTCTGTGGGGACACTGAAATGGAGAGTACCATTCGTAAACCACAACATTTTTTTAAGTTCAGTTTTCTTAATACCCTTAACAGCTGATTCAGAAATCTGGAGTAATAGCAGAGTATTGGAAAACACAAATATTTTCAGACTCCTACAAATTTGTGTCCTCTTTATTACCATGATTTTACCTTCAGTTATTTCTTTTTAAGCTAAGGGAATCATCTGCTTAACCTAGAGGCCTATCTTAATCAATACTTCAGGAAACTTTTTTTAAAAAAATCCTGAAAGGAAGATCTTATGTCCTATAAAAGTTAGCACAGATAAGAAAGTGCTTGTAAACTTAAGTGAACCTGGCAAATTTGGCTTCTTAAATTTAGATATAAACTACTTACATAATTAAGACTTTTTTCAACTCTCAAGTGAACTCTAAAGATCAGTTTCCTTTATCTATATAATTGGCATACACAATTAAAAAATAAAATATTTTGTTGGAAATATGTGAACATTTTGAGATTCCTGATGCAGCTCCTTTCAGAAAGCTTTGGAAAAACCTTTGGCAGTTCAAGTTGAATAAGGATTATCCCCACCACACCTTCTTATTTATATATTTTTAGGATGTGTAAAGGGACTTATCTGGATTATATTGAATGCCTTCCTTCAGTTTAGGATGAGAAAATATCAGTATGATTGAAATCTTATGTAACTAAGAATGTTAAGATTTAGCATTGTATTTTCCAATTTGCGTTCCTAAATATCAGTGCTGACATTTAGGACTCTGAGTGACACGACAGGGTCTTCATTTTTGTTTCTGATCTCATCCATTTTTGTTTGTTATATGTTCTTTTCTATTACAAGCAAGGCAGATTTGTGTATTTTAAACAAAGAATGTCTTAATTTTCCTGATCATTCACACACTGAAATTCATTATCTGTATTTCTACAAATCACACTTATTTACAGCAGATTCTATGAATGATGTTTGAAAAATGTACCTTTATTCCTGCACAAAAAATCCCAGGCAGACATAAAGAGTGTTTATCTTGTCTGAAGACATTTCCTCATTCATTACATACTGTGATGTAGGCCTAAAGTTTCTTTTCTCCTTAGTATTATATTCACTAATTCATTGCCATACTTTGATTTGGCACATCATTTTGTGTGTGGGAAGAACAAGATAACTCAAGAATTTGGAGAGGTATGTTTGTTTTCCCACCGCATAAATCTATGAGATTTCAGTGTTTTACCTCAAAATGGCTAATGGGAAACATCTGTGGGAAACGAGGTTTTCCAATTGTTTCAGTTCATATTTCATGTGTGGATTTCCACTTAACTGTTCTCTTACAAGAACTGAAACGAAAGAATCTTATAAGACTGAAGTATTTAATCACTACTTATGCAGGTTTTTTTCCAAGTTTTACACTGGTGGTTTTGCACAGGGTATTTATAGATGCATTAAGCTTGCATGGTTGTATGTATTTCTTTGGGGAAATAAGAGGAAGATTAGTAAGTTTTATAAAATGTTTAATTATTTATTTGTCCCTTAGTCATTTAGATATTTAACTTGGTATTTAGGAATTTAAAAAACCCCTAATCTGCCAAAATGCATACTTTTTGTAAAAGAAGTTCTTTATAAATTCCCTAGGTTGCCTCTTCAGATGGCATTATAACATTTTTTGTTTTTTTTTTTTTTTTAATGCCAATATGCTAAACAGAATCTTTTTTTAAAACACAGTAAGTGATATATTTGAAAAAGTTCAGAGCCATCACAAACAGTCAGTAATGTTAATATATTCCTCTTATACCCATATGTAGAGAGCTTTAATTTACATCTTGTTGATTTTCATCACTTTTAAAATAGTGTTAGGAAAAACTGCACTTAAACATTTCTATTTTCATTAATTAACCACCTCTTCACTAAACTATCTAGAGTTGAAAGAAGAGGTGTGATTTCTCCACAGTACCCCCCAAAGCTCTCTTTTCTACTCCTGTTCTTGCTTTCTTTCTTTTTCCCACATCACCACCGTCAAAAGACATTTTGACTATGTTATTTTACTTTAATAAGTACTAAAAGTAAGATAGAGCAGACATATATTCCTAATACTTCAAATGAAGGCCAACTTGTTAAATCTATGCCAGGGAACAGAACATTTTCATTTGTATCAGTTATGAGTGTCTATGAAAATATTTTGAATATAGAGACAGCACTAAAGGCAGCAATATTGCATGTATTACTTCCTGACGAGTGTAAAAATTCAGATCAGGAACTACAAATCAGTAATTGCCAGTGGTAGGATGTATGATATTTTTAACAAAAAAACCCCAACAACAACAACAAAAAAATCAGTTTTCAGGAATACTGTAGGAACCTAAATCACATATCATTAAGTCAACAGATTCCTAATAGACCACTTTCACCTGAGAAAAAAAAATCCAAAAAACCCAAATATTTTGTTAACTTTTAAATGTTTATGTAAAATTTACCTATTACTATAACTCTATATTAATTTTTAAATGAACTGCAAAACCAAAACACTTTTTCCTTGGATATTAACAATATTCCAGGCATTGATGCCAGAATGCTTGTAGATATCTATGTAGGTAGGCATCATAATAAAAAGTAAGTTGAAACCTTGGTGTGAAGTCTTAGAAGAAAAAAAGAAAAAGCTTTTTAAGGATAATATATTACAATCCTTCAAATTAATTTAAGAATGTGTTAACAGCAAGTGTAGCCCAAATATCTGCTGTTTCTCCCTATTCACCTGGTAGATAATGACCATCTTAACACACAGTCAGTCTTGTTCAGGTCATGTCACTTCATTTGGTAGTTGCCTCATCATAAAAGGTTTAGCTGCAGAAATTTGTAGTCCTCTGAGAAAAGAAACAGATTAGACAGTCTAGGAAATAAAACCTGAAAAAATTATAAAGAATATGTGACAAAATAGTTTTGTTAAACTATTAGTGTAATAGGAACATCATAAAGAAATTAAAAAGGAGCACCAATTGTTTGATTTATATTACCTATAGAACCCATGCAAAATTCACTGAATATTATGACTTTTAAAATAATCAGTACAGTGTGTTTCACAAAAAAAATTAAAAAAAAATCACAATTTCAAACTTCAGAAAATTAATTTCAATTCATATTTTCTTTACAGTCAAAAATGTATATTATTTATAAAAACATAGAACTACCGGGCAGTAATCTGAAACTTGTTGTTTGACAATGACAAACAAAACAAAGACAGGTCAGTGAGGATTTTGTTTTTACTGTGGCTATTATTACAGTGCTTGTACATTTGAAACAGAAATCCTAATCAAAGAAGATTAGTAAAGTTTCAAGTGTTAAGAATATTAATAACTATAAACATAACATTTAAAAGGAAACAATTTTAACTCTTTGCATAAATTTATTCTCCATTTAAACTGCTAGGAAAAAAAATTAAAATTCCTTCAATTTTCCAGAGATGTTATGAAATTCCCTTAATGGAAATAAATAACTTATTCTTCAGAATGAGGGATATGTATTATTTGCTGATATTTTATTCTTTATCACAATAGTTTATTTTCACTAGCTTATATTAATCCTACTCCCTGTGGGTGATCGCCTTTCAGAAATGTAGGACAGTCTGTACACCTCAAACTGAATAAATATTACACAAAGGGACTCATGTTGTGGGGATTATTTATTAAGTCACCAAATATCTCAAACAAAAGAAATCTGCAAGAATTTATTGTTGGTGGTTTAAGTAGGAATTTTACTTCCTATTTTATTGTTCCAGAGTATTCTGAAAATATGTGTGCTTATAATATATGCATAAATAATAACAAAACTTTCAATTTTTTGCAATAAATAATGCAATTCTGAGAGAAGCAAAAAGAGAAGAGTGTTTAATTATTCCTCAATCATGAATTATTATAGAAATATTATGAATTTTAGAGTGTTCAGTAGTTTGGAAAGTTAGTCTTGAATGCTCCGGCCTTAGTAATTACTCCTCTACTTTGTGATTAAAAGGTAAAATTAATACATTTTTAGATTTGATGCACGTACTTTGTAGCTTCTACAAAGGCTATAATAATAACAAAAACTGTTCTCTCCTATTACTTTGAAAGGGAAAAAATCTACACACTGTCCCACTGTTCAGTTTCCAGAGTTACTGAAATATAAAGAAAAAGGTGAGATTATCCCTTAATTGCAGACAAGAGCCATATATTTAAACTAAAACTGAAACTTTTTTTCCCCATTGCTTTGATCTAGATGGTGCAAAATCTATGGAGCAGAGACAAGACAGAAATCCAACTCTTCATACTCTGTATGTAGCAGAATGTAATTGGACAAATAGGCATGCATCTTTCATACTTAGAATTGTCACTTGTACTTCCTCAGTGAATCAGTCCCATTTTTTTTTTTTTTTTAACTTCTCTATGAATTTTGAATCACTAAGCCTTCCATGAAGGAAAGAAGAAAATTTGGTAACTGTGAATATATCCCATGGAATGTGAAGTGCATTCAGTTTTCTAATATAATAAAAATGAAACATACAAAGCCCATTCCCCATAAAATAATTAAAACCCCTAGTTAAGAGAAGAAATACATCATTCTAGAAAGCATACAAGCATTTTAGAAGAAAGGCTATTAAAAAACCCAAACAAAACCAACAGAAAATGACATCTCTCTTGGAGAACAAGTTCTTCTCAGAAAAATAAAGAGAAAAAAGGGGGTTTTGTTGCTGAGTTTTCTGGAATGTTGAGGGGTTTTTGTGTCTCTGCATTTGGTTGTTGTCTGTGGGGTTTTTTTGTTTGTTTTTTTCCCCAGAAACATAATTTTGGGAAAAGAGTTATTAAGTTGAAAATGGAAAACTTGCAAAGAAACAGGACAAATTAGATCTTGAAACTCATGATCCTTTAAACCATTAACCGTATTGTATTGCAACACCTTTCCCCCCCATTTTGTTCCATTCACTTTTCCGTCTCTGTTTCCTTCTCTCTTCTTCCCCATAAATGAGAAGAGCCCAGTAACCTGACATTCAGGCCTCCGTTTGTCCACACAAAGGCATCTATTATCATTTGGCTGTTCTAGGGCACCCTGCCAGGCTTTCATTTTCCTGTGCAGAGCAGCACACACACTGTCTGGATGCCTAGGTTTAAAGTTATTGGCTGTGTATGAATTATTTTGAGCAAACATGTTGTCTTGGAAGGTACTGGATACCTGTGCATGGCAACTGAATGAATTATTAAGGGCCTAATTCAAGATGAGATGAGTAAGTCAATAGTTTCTACTGAAGTACATTTCCACTCAGTGTAGTACATGTTCAGACACTAGCTGACCATTTGCACACCTTGAGGCACTTTTAGATAACTCAGTCTTCAACAAAATAGGCACAAAGAGTTGCAATCAAATTAATTTTATCTGAATATTTGATTTATAAAACTACCTACAGTCTTACCTGTTTTTTATGACAGAAGCATTGGAAATTCAGCTTGCCCAGTTTTACCAACTTGATTTAATCTAAATTCATTACCACTTAAGATACACTACTCTATCTCTCCTTACTTCCAGCTACTAAACTAGAAGACAAAAGGTCTCCCATAAGTCCTTTGTCATATCTGCCAGCTTTGTGCAGATATCTTCTGCACCCTGCGACATCATAAATTACATTAGATGTCTATCTTCAGCAACTTAGTCAACCCTGAGGTGTCAACATAAAGATATCTACATTTGAGCAAGTCATCGTAGGCTGTCTTTGTAGCTAATGAAGATAAATGAGTCACAACTTATTTGCTTTAAAAAATCTACAGTAGGATGAGACGATTGGCAATTTTTAAGTTTGTCTTTGTTTCCATTTGCTATAAAGAGAATCTAAGATGACTAAGATGCAGAAATGCAAAATTTTATTAATTTGATCTTTTGGTATAATTGGTTTACATTTGGTTACATAATCTTTTAGGCTGGAAAAGACACCATGGAGTCCAGCCTTTGACTGAACACCACCTTGCCAACTAGACCATGGCACTAAGTGTCAGGTCCAGTCATTTCTTGAATGACTCCAGGTATGGGGATTCAACCACCTCCCTGGGCAGTCCACTCCAATAGACTCTTTTTTTTGGTGAAAAATGCACCTCTTTTTTTGTGAAAAAATTTATCCTGATGTCCAATTTGAATCTTCCCTGGCACAGCGTGAGACTATGTTGTCTCATCATGTCACTAGTTGCCTAGGATAAAAGGCTGACCTCCACCTCACTAAAATCTCCTTTCAGGTAGTTGTAGGGAGTGATAACGTCATCCCTGAAACTTCTTCTCCAAGCTAAACAACCCCAGCTCTCTCAGCTGCGTCTCATAGGATTTACCCTCCAGACCTTTCACCAGCTTTCTCTAGACATGCTTCAGCACCTCAATGTTTTTCTTGAAATGAAAGACATTGAACTGGACAAGCTACTCAAGGTGTGGCCTCACCAGTGCCAAGTACAGAGGGATAATGACTGCCCTGCTCCTGCTGGCCACTCTATTTTTGATACAAGCCAGGATTCCATTGGTCTTCTTGTACATTTGGGCACACTGATGGATCATGTTTAGCAGACTGTGTGGTGGTGTGTTCCCACCACCACTCCCCAGACTGAACTATGATCTGAGTAATGCTCATGTTTTGAGCGACCTTAAAACACTTGTTTCATGACAGGCTGTCAACCAGCACTCTTGGATTCTTTTCCACCTGGCAGCTTTCCAGTCATTATGCCCTCAACCTGTAGCACTGCATGGGATTGTTGTGGCCAAAGTAGAGGACCTGGCACTTGGTCCTGTTGAACCTCATACCATTAGCCTTGGTCCATTGATCCAGCCTGTCCAGATCCCCTTGCAGAACCTTCCTACTCTTCAGCAGATCAACATTCTTACCCAACTTGGTGTTGTCCACAGTCTTACTGAGGGTGCAATCAATCCCCTCATCCACATCACTGGTAAAGATATTAGCAGGACTGTACCCAATAATGAGCTCTGTGGAACCCCACTAGTGACTGGCCTCCAACTGGATGCAGCCCTGTTTGCCACCACTCTTTGGGCCCAGCCAGCCAGCCAGTTCTCAACCCAGTGAAGAGTGCACCTGTCCAAGCCATGGCCTGCCAGCTTTTCCAGGAGAATACCATGGGAGATAGTATCAGACACTTTCATGAAGTCAAGTAGACTACATCCATATACTTTCCCTCACCCACTAGGCAGGTCACCTGGTCATAAAAGGAGATCAGGTTCGTCAGGCAGGGCTTGTCTTTCCTAAACCCATGCTGGCCAGGCCTGATCCCCTGGTTGTCCTGTTAAATGGCTTCCATTCTATATGACCACTATAATGGCTGAAATCAAACATAAGAATACTTTCTTTTGGTAATATCAGCTTGGATTGCATAAAGGAGAAATTTCTTAAGACTGAATCATTATTGCCAACGTATGTTTTATTTTCTCATTTTTTTAGTATTCTACTTCTTCCTACCTTGAACCTCAAAAACTGACAATATTTTTTAATTGATTATGTTCTGATTCAATGAAATTGAAAATAATACCTACTACAAAAGATACAGCATACAGATAATTTTCTCTTTATTAAATAGATGCTAACACTTTATGAAATTCAATATATTTGTAGTTTACATGATAATTTGTCTGTTTTATCTGGTTTAAATCTACTCTTTTTAACCCACTTTTTTTTAGTAATGCATATTTTTAAAAACTTCCCAAAAATCAAAACCATGAAATTTTATTGCAGCCTTAATCTTCTTTTATTTTACTTCAAACTAGCACTTGTAAGGAAGCTTTATAAGAGAATGAACTATGTCATCTTGTTAATTTTGTAGGCATAAAAGCAATAGGTTATTAATCATCACCAAATGTTAGCAATTTTGGCTGGAAACACAGGGGTAAGATAGAAATATGCCTGCAAGGTAGAAAGGTTTTCACATGAAAAAGGAAAGGAACCTAATTCATGAGAATTCTGCCAATGCAAGGACTCAAGTGCCAAATATTCCAATCTGTTTATTTTTTAATGCTGACTAATCTGTAGGGGACTATACCATTTAAATTCTTCTCCATTTAGCATGAAAGTCTCACAGGAACATAACAGCAAGCATATATTCATGCTCAAAGGTATCTGTTTTGGCTGCAGAAATGCCTATCACTCAGCTTTTCTGAAGTGTAGGATGCAGTGAATATCTCCTAAGATGTGCTTAGTGTCTTAGGAAAGTGCAAAACATAGGTTTGCTCTCAGTACTCCACATGAAATACAAAACCTATTGAGTTTGAGGAACAGTGTAAGATTTCTTCAGTTTACAGACTTTCTGGGTTACACTGCAACAGCTTGTCCCACCTCTACTTTACACCGCTAGGTATGTAATCGTGACAGTGATCAGACAAATGGGATTGTGGGTTCAGTCATAATAAAACCATTCTAATTGAGAGAGGTGACAGAAATAGACTTAGGATCTTGATTTCCAGGTTCTGCCAGTATCCAGTTTATATCGTGAAAGGTAAATTTAATGTGTTTACCTCTTTCAGGGAAATTAAATGTTACTTTTTCACATAAAATACAAGTCAGGTTCCTTTTTACACTATGTGATGGACTGAATGCTATTAATGCCTTAAACATTGCCAAAATCCTAGAAAGACTTTTGTCAAACTGCAAAGAAGCAACAGTCTTTTCTGCAGCCACTGAAGCAACCCCACTCTGACTGGAACTTGGACCGTGACTGGGAACTTGAGATAGGACTACTATGTAATCATCTCCAGTCTGAAGAGAGGTAAACAAGGCTCAGAGAAGAATGCGTCTGTGTTAAGAATTCACCCTGGTAGTGTTAAGAATTCAGTGGGTAGTGGGGGAGTAGGGTTTGGGGAGTGTGACAGCAAAATCCCTCCACACCAAACTAAAGGAGTAATGCCTCCCCCCAGCCCCCTGAAGACTATGTATGCACAGGATACTCGTGTGAGAGGCAGCTGAGAAGGGTCATAAACCATCAAAGACCCACAAAACACACCTCCCAACTCGTTCCTGAGGCCTTCTACCACCAGGGGACTGCACGTGATCCAAGTGATGCAGCAAATCCAGAGCCTGTTGCAAGAGACTGCAAAGCTTTCCCCACCCAGGGGAGGTGCCAGGCATCTCCTGAATGTATATTGATCCATTGGACTATTAAATAAAACCCATGATACTGACTTTGGCATATGATCCTTAATTTGGGCAAAGACATGTCTAATGATTTTAGTAACCAGATCATAACACCCTGGCATCCATGACTTGCCCTTCTGGTTACATCATAGACAGCAACAGAAAGAGAGATTATATTCTAGGCCCAAGAAGACTAAATTCCAATGTTTATACCTGCTGAGCAGTTCATCAAGCCAATACCTAATTATGTGAAGGAAAGGCAGGAGAAGGACAGAATGTGTCAGAGGACTGTCACTCTCTTTACCAGTCTTCCTTCCCATTAGGCACTTACTCTGTGAAAGAAACTTGGAGAAAGGATGAATATCATATTCTTAGATTCATATTTTCTATATTTTCTTTATGGAGCTAAGTAAGGCTAAGCTTTATATAGAATCTCTGAGAAAGAAATGAGAAAATGTGAAAGAAACAGCCATGCAGGCACCAAGGTCAGAGAAGGAGGGTGATGATGATGCAGGCTGTAGAGGACCCCACACTGTGGTAGGTAGATGTGCCCTGCGGGACGTTATTCCCTATAGAGAGCCCATGCAGGAGCAGGGTCCTGGCAGGAACTGTGGCTGGTGCAGAAGAGTTCACACTGAAGAAGTTTTTAATAATTTTTTTAGCTGTTATTTTGAAAAAAAAAAAAAAAAAGAGAGAGATTTTTCTGCAGTTACTAACTGCTCATTGAGCAGCATTTTTGATAAAATGCCAGCAGTTACTCTGTGCATACTTGCATATAAAAGCAAGTTTAACAAAAAGAATTGTACCTTTCTACAATATGACATCTCAAGGGAAAATTGTTTCAGGGAACTTCTAGTTGTAGCTGAAGAAACAGTCCTTTGCACAAATTTTTGGTTTATTTTCCATTTAAAATGATTTTCAGATGACTGTTTCTGTTAGGAAATCTATTTACTTGCTTGGAATTATTTGAGTTAGCACGCTGGCAAATTCAGACTATAAAAAGAAATATTGAAAAATTAAAAGCTCCCATTCATTTATAACACAGTTGCTGTAAGCATCACACAGAAAATTAACCTCTGTGCCACCATGCATAAATGTGTCAGAGCATTTGCATATAATACTTTGACTGACTTTCAGTAAAGATTTCAGATTCATGAAACTCAAAGTGAAAATGTGGAGTATGAACTTACATTTCTAAAATGTTTGAGTGAAATGGTGAAAGAGCATAATATTATTTTTCATAAACTACCATAATTTAATAAGAAATTATAATTTTCAATAATTCTAATAATTCCAGAAGTCATACCTAATCGTGGTTTTTCAAATGTAGATAGTGTTTCTTTCTGGGGAACCAGAATTTTCTTTCACATATGGAAATACACGGTATTCACTCTGCTAGAAGACTTTTAAACACATGTATAACCAGAAAGAGTCAAAGAGCTAAAGTTAAGAAACTACTGCATATACTATCACATCTTTGACTTCTAAGAGTAGTCTTTCTATGCATGTGTTCATCTAAACAGACATATTTCTCAGGAAAGTTGTTTTTATTTCTGTAGTGCCACCTGTCATTTTATTCCTTCTCTGAAGGAATACAAGCACAAGCACACACGATCTCCACTAATAAGTCTTGTGTTTTGGAGAGAAGATAACACAATGTCCTATACAGGCTCAATGCTTTCTCTCCTATAGCACAGCATGGGGTTTTGGCAGTGGGGAAGCCTCATAAGAAGTTATTTCTTTTCTTTCTTTCTTCTGCATATACATGAAAATACAAAATTTCACATGCTGGATTTTGAAATTTTTAAGCAAATATTGCAGAACAATATTTTGAATAGTTTTTTGAATAGTTCTTGAAGGAATAAACCAAATAAATTCTGTAATAAACAGAAAAAATGAATAAAAAGAAAAAGAAATAAGTTGAATGGCAAACCCCTCAGCACTACAATATTTCATATGTTGTTCTTTGATGTTTCGCATATTTGTGTGGTAAGTCATGTGTATGGATGTTATAATATGTTTCAAAGTTTTATACATTTAAATACCGCAAAATTCTTCTTTGTGACTAAAGATTGTCCAATTCATCACCTTACACATTTTTAAAGAAGTTATATGACGTTCATAATAACCTGTATACCTGCAATAGTTCTCGCAATCATAATCATTGGAAAAATCTAATACTGTAGAAACATTTGTTGCTTTTGGAGTTTATCAATTGGTCATCTGCCCCATTGATTGTTTTGTGTTATGTTCCCTTAAATGAAGGAAAAATCCTCTTCTGCTCTCCTACTATGTAAAATCTTTCTTCAGCTCTTCTGTACCTTCAGAGCTTCAGTAGCAACTTCAAGAAATAAAAACTCTTTTTGTTTGTTTTGACTCAAAACTGACAACCAAACTCTGTGACCAATGGCCTATAACTTAAATCAAGTAGATAACATATTCAGACTATTGTTGACACTGCAGGTAGATAATCAAATTTTTAGAATTATGTTTGCAAAAAGCTGAAATCAAATTATTACTGTGTTTTACAAGACAAACTAAATGACTATCTTACTCTATATGATCATATTTGCTCTTGGCAATGTGATATAGCTGGATTTCCAACTAGTAAATATTCATATCCTTTAAAAAAACCCTCATACCAAAATGTCTACTTCCACATAATGTTCTTGTTATTCAAACAGCAGATTCTCATAAATATCTCCAAAGGAAAAAATACTCTACAATATATTCAATATGGCTGGTCTATTAAGCTTATTGATGGAGCATGAAAATCTTCCTTTTCATTTATTGCAAAAAGTTTCCATGTCTGTGAAAGTAATAGTGATTTGCGCTGTATATTAAACTGTTTTCTGAAACTGAAAATAATAATTATGCATGCACCACACATCATATCAATTTCAGTAGAATATTTTTTGTTGGGTTTGTGTTAGAATTATGCTAATTTTTAGTCAGAAAAATGAATGAGAGATAGAAAGATCTTTTATATGCCTTAAATAACTTTTATTTTAGATGAGTTTTTTGATATAAACTGCAACATTCTGCTCAATAAATAGTCTGTGAACCACAAATTGTAAGCAAATCCCTCAGAAAAATACATAATTTAAAGAAAACTGTCCCTTTTTCCACCAGGATATCTATGTATCAAGAGCATTTTTCCTGGGATGTTATCCTCTATCACAAACACTCTGGCAATAATGTATGTAATATACTATGATATGTATCCACACTAGACCATATATATCTATGGCAAACTGAGGCCTTTAACCAAAGTACAACATTTTCCCCAGCAGTCAGTGCAGCCAGGGTACAGAGAGGGCCAGAGTCCCTCAAGAGTCTGCAATGAAGGTGGTGGCAGCTGGGCTGTGAGAATGAAGAGTAATCACCCAAAACACATAGCACAAAGGGAGCAGGGGAATGCCAGACTCCTCATCAGTGGAAAGGAAGCTGTCTGCTCCCATGGCCATTGAGGAAAATGCTGAGATGTTTAGAACCAGTGTGAGATCCCCTTGGGAGAGGCTGACCAAACAAGCACTCCCCAGAACAGTTTGCAGATCAAAGGGGATATTTCCTATGGGGTTATAGGACTGGGATACAGATAAGAGAGAATTTTTGATCTGTGCTTTACTTTTTATGGGATATTTTTAAGTAGATTGCAGAAATATGCACAGTCATAAAAATTGCTTTTTATGGGATATATTTACAGGAAGGCCCAAAACCAGAGAAAATGAGGGATTTAGATGTCTACAGAGGAAAAATTGCTAGAAAATAGAGAAGTTATGGGCATGTAGGGTGCTAGTGGCTTGTTGGTCCGCACACTTGTTTGATTGAGCCTTATTCTCATTAAATCCTGTTTCTACCTAGCTTCAGTGTAGATGCACCCTCTATTCTGACTATGTGTGAACATGAGTGAGCTTCAAGCTAGAACCACCAGCAAACAGTTTAAGAGGTCCAAGTAAATGGAGTGGTCATGAGAACTTGGGCAGACAGGGGGAACTGAGGTCAGCTGGTAGATAGGATAAAATTCTAAGGTCAGCTATTGTAAGATTTGAGTGTGTGTGTGTGGCCATGCGTGCACACATAAGTATGTATACATTCCACAAATAGAGCTTAGTTTGAATCATCTGATCAGGTGGATACTAAAAAACACAGTCAGACAGCCCATGCTGTTTATGTCTGTGTGAGTGCTGTGTAAACTCTAAGTCCTGGTAAAGGCAATGTTCTCTCTCTCTGTTACTCTCTGTGGTGTGCTGTATATTCTCATTCTATATATATGTTTATTCTTCTATCAGAAATTCATACTAAGTCTTGCAACTGGCTGAACCTGCAGACATGGAGCCTACATAACCAGCAGTTTTTAGCAGTGATGGGCCATAGTTCAGACTGCAAAATCGCTACAGTAGCTGTCTCCACCATATCAGAAGCAGACAATGAAAGAAGGTTCTGCATCCTCATCTCTGGCAGTGTGTGCTGCTCTGGAATTGCCCTAGCAGTGCTTCTCTTCAGGGCCTAACCAGTGGTGTCCCTACATGAGACATGCTCTGGCGGAGGTGCTGTGGCACCAGCTGAAAGGGCAGTGGGAGGATTAGAGAGAGACAGCAGGGGGCTACCTGAGGAGGGAAGGGTGAATGGAGGAGACCAGAAACTTGTGACTTTTGGAGACATAGTAAAGCTTTCACTCTGAATCCAAAACAATGCAGCATGGGAAACAAACACGAGAAGCTAAAAATCTATCCACAGCTGCAGAACTGTGACCTCACTGGGATTACAGAGAGGTGGTGGAATAAGTTGCATGAGTGGAAGAGTCTTAGTGGCTGAGTGCAGACTTTTCAGGAGAGAGGTGAAAAGAGCACTCAATGTCTCTGTATTGGCTGCAGTGCAGGCAGTTTGGAAATAGGAATGAGTTGCTTGAGCAGTTCATTACAGGTATGGATAAGAAGAGAGACCAGAGTGAGTGGTAAGGAAGTGAGACTCTGTTGCAGAAAGCCTGATAAGAAAGAAGTAGTTAGATGGAGTCTTCCTTAGACAACTGGAAAAAAATCCTGGCAATTGCAGGTCTCCTCACTATCTGCCCAAAGAGCTGTGTAAAAACAATACAAGAGATTTCTAGAGTGTTTTGCAGAAAATTTCTTGGTGCACATGATCAATAAGTCATATGAGACAATTGCTTCAGCTTTTAGTAACCAGTCATGAAGAACTGATGAAGATTTGAAGGTCAAGAGCAATCTTAACTGCAGTGACCATGAGAATGTGAAGTTTAAAATCCTGAGAAAATCAAGGAAAATAGATAATATGTGGCAAAAACAGAGGCCCATGATGCACATAATATAATTACGTATAATTACGATAATCAGGACAGAAAATTTTATTCTAAATATAATATATTCTACTCAGTGTAATCAAAATTAGTACGAAAGTATCTTATAATACTGTGGTAAGGCCACTTTAAGAGTTTTATGCAAGTGTGCCAGTCACATGAACACCAAAAAGGCAAAGTTTTGTGTAGCTGCTTTTATAATAAAATGGAAAGCATGTCAACAGTGAACCAAGTAATAGAAATTGCAAGACAAAGAAAGAAATAAGATAAATGCAAGGGAATGAAAATAAACAGAATGTTTTATTGAAAACAGAAGAGAGATAACTGGCAAAAGCAGCAGGAAGATAAACAACTTTGGGAGCACTAGAATATGTGGAAGAGCATATTCCTAACTTTGGGAATATTGTCGTTACTATTAACCCTCAGCTAGGTAGGATGGAATTTCTGTGAACATATGCAGACACTTACATCTGATTTCTAAAAGGATACAGTGAAAAGAAGACAGATGAATCCCATCTTTGAAGTACTTATTTCTTCTTCTTATCTGTTAGGAAGCTTAGATGTCAAAATCATGTCATAGAAACCCATCTTAAAAAATAATTGAATCTCAAAAGATAGAGAAGGTTTGAAGAGAAAAGAGAGAAAGGACACTAGAGGGCCAATTATATATGCACTGAACACAATATTTTCCACTCTACTGCAAAACAAAGCAGAACAAACCAAACCAAACCAAAATGGGCACGATCTGTTTGCTGTGATTGTTTTACAAGAAAAGTTCTGTTCTTGTAGTGTAAAGTGTAAATCATATGTTGTTCTACATCCAGTAGGTTATGGTTAACCTGTTTGTTAACCATAACTGAAGCTGAAGAGTCAGATCAAAAAAGAACTAATGAGGCAAAGTTCCTGAAAAGAATACTTACCTTTGGGGGTAACTATAAAAAGGCATTTAAAATCTCTTCTAAAGAAGAGAAGAAGAAGAACACTGGTGTTCATAGTACACTGGGCAAAAGAGAACCAAACTCAGTGAATTTTTCTGAAACAGGCCTTTCAGGCAAGCAGACAAAAGCAAGCAGAGAAGCAAATATAAGTATTAAAGTTAATTTCCTGATTGAAAAATTAAAAGTTTTGGCAGTTATTGATTTTTCTGGCAACTCCTTAACTGATCATCAATTTTAGAATAAGGTTCTTCACCCAGAGTTGGGCACTGGAACAGCCTCCTCACGTAAGTGCTCACAGCACCAAACTTTTCAGAGTTCAAGAAGCATTTAGACAATACTCTTGGGCACATGGTATGGCTCTTGGGGATGGTCCTCTGCAGGGCTGAGGGTTGTGCTTGATGATTCTTGTGTTTCCCTTCCAACTAGGCATATTCTGTGATTCTGTACTTGTTTGAAACCGCTTTGATTCTAATGAAGACATGTGTGAGGGCACCAGTTACATCCATTACAGCCATTTCCAGAACATTGTACCTAGAAAGGTGTTTATTTTAAAAGTATTTATACTGAGAACTGCATACCTTTGATGCTAACCTATACAGGGTTCTAGACTGCCCCAGAAGACATGGCTGTCCTGTGTCATTAAATACTGTCTTTCAGTCAAATTTTTGTTTATCTCTTTGTCTCTTTATTAGTTTGATTACTGCCTTATTCAGGATATTGAATGCTTTTTTAATGCTACTCTGGTATTTGGGATCATCTCTCTTCTTTTTTTTTAATCTTCTATTTAACTTCCTCATGTCCCTTCAATTTAGCATTATTTCTTTTGCATTTTTTGTTACTCTTGTGGTTTGTTCATTGGTTTGTTTACTTTTTTCCCAGAAATGACTTCATTAGTAAATCAACATAGTTGGTTAGGAGCGAAATTAATTTAGTCTATAAGACAAATGTTTATGCAAGCTTCTTTTGTGTTCTGCTAATGTCTATCATGTCCCTACACTGCAAGGGAGTTTACATATTGGACATAGCTATCTATGGGACATAGCTACCTTTCCAGAATTTCTGCACTTTAATGCTGCTGAGATGTTGTTCTGAAAAAGCAATAAAACTAAGAAACAGCCAACAAGATTAGGTAAAGTTAGGAAAAAGATACATGGGGTTATTATGTGGGACCATAGGTAGACTTCTAATTGTCAAAATGTCATGTTGTGCAAATTAAGGTTGCCCTACCAGTTTATAGTTGCATTCTATTTTTGCTATCAAAATTCACTTTCTAAAAAAATTACTTCATATGACTATATGTTATCTCATTCCTTCATTTCAGTTTGTCTAATGAGCTTGTTTCTTCATGACTTTCTTACATCTGCTACTGATACAAACACTGTTGTATTTCTCTCTGTTGCCTTCTCTCTTCACATGCTTCACTTCATTACACAAGTCATATCAGCAAACTTTCTCTCTAAGGCTAACAACCCACCTTACCATCAAAGTACTCAGTTCTACTTCTGCTTTACATAGTATTTTGTTTAATCAGAGAATAAGTTTAAAAGCTAGCTTTAAAGTACTGAGAAACATTATTGAATATATTGTCTCTTCTACCTGGATATCAGTATTATAAGCCTTCCCTTTATCAAATTTCATTTTCTGGCATTCTCTGGCTACTCATAAAAGGGTTACTAGACCCTAACTCAGTGTCTTCATTCTTCTCGTTGACTCACCCACTCACCTACCATTTCTGGAATTGTCCTCAGCCATATGACCATTTTTGTTAAGACTGGAGAAGTCAAAAGTAGTTTTATAGGAATACTTAGGAGTTGGGTTTTTTCTTAAATAAAGTAGTCTAGTTTACTATAGTAGAGATTTTCACTGCAGATTAGAGCTGGGACTAATAATAAACCAGGGCAAAATTGTTATGATGCAGGAGTCACTGAATTTTATTCTACTTAAAGGAAATTCAATAATAATAATAATAAACAGTCATTAGGAAACTGCATGTCAAGTCAGTCTTCCTCATGCACACAGTAAATTGTGATGTGACATCCCACACATGATATCCCCCTCTGTGACTAATATATCTGACACAACCCTACACATTTGGAACAAAGAAACAAAGCACAAGGGAAAGCAGAAAGAAACCAAGAGAAAATCAACAGCAAATGAACCATGTCTGGAATGAGGCAAAAGAATGAGAGTTGTTTGTGATCTCTGTCTAAATACTTTTCTTACATTTTGTGAATGTCTTATAGAGGGTTGCTGGTTTATTTCCTTTGTTTATTTGCACCTCATTTTTCTTTTTCTTTTTTTGAAAAAAAAAGAAAACAACAAAACAAACACAAAAAATTAGTTATTTCATGTTCAATTTAAATGCATCATGCTATTGAAAAGACATGCACTGTGCTCTTCTCATGAGACCTGATTTCCTTTGCTTTGGGTTTTTTTTTTTTTTTTCATTCCCCCAAAAAAAGAAAAGTAATTCAGCATAAAACTTTCTGTTGTGCTTTTTGTCCAAAAGTAGTTGAGCATTCAGAGTGAATCATTAATGAAATTATGTTATTATTTATGTATCCCTCTCATAGACTGGACTGGTGAACTATTCTGTGACTGTAAGGGATCAACTTCCATGTCCATGAGAGGTTCACACAGTTGTATAATATGATGTGCAGTATAGACTCTTCAGTACTTCTCAGAATTATTGTAGTCTACCAAATCATACAATCTCTGTAGACAAGGTAGACTGAAAGTTTGTGTAATTGTATAATATAACTACAGTATGGTTAAGCAGGGAGGGAACTCTGGAGATCAGGCAGCCAAACCCCCCTGCTCAGAGCAAGGGCAATTAGCACAGATTTCTCAGGAACATATCGAGTCAATTTGTCAACAAGAATGGAAATTCTACAACATCCCTGGGCAACTTCTGCTAGAATGCCATTATGCTTATCACTTAAAACAAAAAGGTCTTTTTTTTCTTATGCTGAAGTGGAATTTCATGTATTTAAATTTAGGGAAACTGACTGGCACCACTAAGAGTGTGTATGCAAGCCCAAGTACAGGCTGGATGAAGAATGGATCGAGATTAGCCCTGGAGGAAAAGACTTGGGGGTATTTGTGGTGGTCTTTGCAGTAGTCCTGAACCATAAGCTCTCACCTGGCTCCTCATGCTGTTGCCGTAAATCCAAGGAAGAAAACTTCCAAGACAGGGTAAAGGCAGAAAAAGGTATTTTAGTAAAAGTTCAGCTAAAGCTTTAGCAATCAATGATGCGCGCACTGACATACAGGAATTTACAAGTTTATGACTCTACTTAGTTATTCTATGTAGGAAACATACGCATGTCTTAATTTGTCCATCCTACAAACCATCTCAAACCACCCCCCTGACACACCCCTTTAGAATTGAGTCAGTGGTCTTAAGGACCACTTTTTCCTCCCCCACCCTCATCTTCATCATATTATGTCTTCTATTTGGAGGTTTTCCAACACCTCTAACCTCCCTTTATACTACAACTAAACAATATTGTATTTTGACTATAACATGTTCTAATAGCTATCTGAATACAGCCTAATATCTCTCCCTTAGCATAAAAACAATCTTCAAAAATGTGACACAGAGGTTAAAATCTAGCCTAAGTATTTGGTACAGGGGTTACAAACTATTTTCCCAATGCAAAAAGACTATAAAACTATATAAAACTATATTAAAATCTAAAACTATATTAAAGCTTGTGGCAACATGACATAGTTCCATGCTTCCTGCTGCTCTCATATTAATGGCAACTCCCTGCTTCACTGTCCTAGACTGTCCTTTCAGACGAGCCTACCCACTGCAGCACTTCAGTTGTGTGAGCTATGTGACCTAGTTTCTGTCATCCAAATGAGATCATAGCTCTGCAATTGCTGGCAGAACTCCATTTCCCCCTCTTTCTTCCCTGGGCACATGCATTATTATATAGGCATTCCAGTTGTGCTTATTTCCCAGAGAAGGTATGAGAGCTTCCCCAGTTATGCCATCCTATAGATCTGTCCTTATTTGTGTGGATACACTTGAGATGGGCCTTTTTCAGCCCTATTTCATAGATTGTAAGGTTTCTCCTTTTTATATCACCCTATGCAACTTGTTTGGCATTAAAATATGCAGCAAAGGGAATATTACAGCAGGAGATCCAAAGTAATTCTCTGGGTAGTGAAGTGTTCAGTTATCTGTAACATGAGCATTGTGGTAAGAAAAGTTAAGAGAAGATAGAGAAGGTATGATCAGTGAGAACCATGTACAAATGTTTGTAAAAGATCAAGGGCAAAGGAAAATAATACATCCAAAATTTTGGCTGCTCGTTACAGCTTAGGGGAGGTTCCGTTCCTCGTGTTGCTCAAATTGTTCCCGTTACTTAGAGCCATGCCCTTGGCTGTCTCACTATGGTGTTCCTCAGTCCAACAGGACATGGCAAACAGCCAACTTGGTTTCAGTTTCCTGAAAGTGAAATTATGTAGGTCTCAAGTCAGAGTTTATTCTTTCTAAGGCATATTTTATTCACTTTTTCTTTTTTTTTTTTTTAAAGGGTTTCTGCTTCAGCAGAAACTACATTATTTCTTTATTTAAGGTTTTGTTGTTCTTTTTTTTTTTTTTTTTTAACTGCCTATATTCTTTGTATCATTTTGACCCAGATCACTGTGTTAAGGTCATAATGTCATGAATGACTAGCTTCTCTGCTTCATCTTCCTGTCCTGTTCTGGCCTTAGCCCTTCAATATGGTTATGTTGCATGATAATTTGCTAGTATGTGGGAAGCCAGAAATAAACTGTGGCTGTGACAAATGCTGTGTAGTGGAGTGTTACCATATTACTAGGAAGCTGATGACAAACAAACAAGAATGAAAATCTTCTTTCCTTGAGAAAAAATGGCAACATTTATGGTTTCTTTATGGTTTTATTATAAAATCTGAGAATGTGAAACTGGAGTTATTATTCTAGACTTTAGAAAAAAATACCTGCAGTATCATATCATAGGTTAGCCAAGAATTAAAGGGGCACTATTTTAAAATCATTCAACTCTAACTGAGCCTATGAAACAGCTATCCCGGATGAGTAACACAATTATTCTACAGCTGTGCTACCTGGATATTAAAAAGACCAGATATATAACAATGAAATAAATGTGACAATGTTTATAGCCTGTATATTAGCTTTCACCTCCAGAATTATGTCTGAGAAAACATAATCCTATAACACTGTAGAAAGACTGTGAGAAGTACACATTTCAGTTCAGTCAGGCAGAATAGGGATTCTGTTCAAACATCTTTCTTCAAATCACTGCATACTAGCATTTCTTTTTAAACAAAGGAAAAATGCAAGTAAAGAATTGAGGCAAAAAAAAAAACAGCAAAGAAAAATAAGTTGTCATGGAAGATAGGAAGGAATATATATTGTTCCTTGTAACCTCTGAGACCAGAAGACATGCTCATCCTTACACTGTGAGGATGTCACACATTTACAGAATCAAAGTGAAAGCAGTCTTTTGGACATTCTTTTACTATGTAGGGGAAGGAATAAATGAGAGAACTTGTAATCTACAATTCTGTACAAGTAATATATTTAGGAGTTTAGGAACCACTGAAAAGAAGCAGAAAAGGAAACTGAATAATAATAGCTTCCATAAATACATAAAAGAAATGTTCAGAGGACAAAATACAGTACAATTAAAAACTTAGAACAGGAGTGGCCATTTGTTTGCATGTTGATCCTAAGATGTAACATGCATAAGAGTTGTTTTCTGGCATAAGGAGATATCAGATGAAAAGAGTTTATGTAAAATATGAAATAAACTTCTTATTAATGGCCCAGATGGCAGGTACAATCTTCCAGCACTATATGGTGGAAGAGAGAGAAGACATTCATCATTTACTGGTTAGTAATAAACACAGCAAGATGAAGAACCCCTCAGGAAAACTCTTATAGTTTGAATTGCTGTACTTCTTATAGGAAAAGATGATGTGCAGCACTTCTCTTCACACAAGTATGAGTAGTACCTGGTGGTCATTTTTTATGTTTATCTGTCCCAAGTAGCATTCAGAAATAGTGGTCATCATTGCACATAAGAAAATATTCAGCAGTATTCATATATGGTCTTAGTTTTAGAATCAGCTCAGAGCAAATCTT
>VXBX01002274.1:98043-124201 GCA_013400415.1 Scytalopus superciliaris | reverse complement strand
TTTTTTCCCCTTTTCTTTTTCTTTCTTCAATCCTGGTGAATGTCAAGGTCTATTTCTACTCAACTGCAAAATCTTTAAAACTTTAAATTATGTTCTTTTAAAGATTTTTGTGTTTTATGTCTTCACGAGTGAACAAACCGACAACCCTCCCCAAATACCATGCTAAAAGGTGGTTACCACAAAGAGTAGCATTAAGTACATGGTAGACCACAGAATTAATTAAACACATTTTTCTGAAGTTTTCCTATAAACAATGTAAATTTCATATCTATAGCCACTGCACATTCAGTTACAAAGAGCTGCATTATTCCACTCATGGTTTTGAAAATTTATTTGAGTTTTGGGTGGGGTTTTTTGTTGTTTTTTTGTTGTTTTGGGGGTTAAAATTTTTAATTATTCCTCTGTCTGCTCGGACATTAAACTAATTATACACTAACAGTATATATGTTTATGAATATATTATGTATAATTACCCTGAGATTTATGTGATGATATTTTGGAAACTTAAGGAAATAAAGATTGAGGGCGCGTTTCAAATTTCTGCAGCTGTTTTCCAAATATGATTTTTTTACTTGTCCTACATAGAGATATCCACATTTATTTTTTTTTCTTTACTTTGTTAAAGTAATTACAGTTACAGGGTTGTTTGCTTCTTTTTTTTTTTTTTTTTTCCTTTAGACTACACTATTGTTAAGGAAGAACTGTGCTTTAAATATTTTGTTCTGCAACAAAAATTCTTGTAGAAACAAATGTAAGAAATCACACTCTATTTCACATTATCTGAATTGTGAAGAAAATAATTTTGTTCTAGTGTTTAACTCAGACATTCTTTGTTCAAACAGATCATACAATCTGAATAATTTTAGATCTTGTGCTTTTCCATCTTTTACAGTAATTTAATGGTTAAGAAGGCTGACTTCCATTAGGAAATTGGGGAATAGTCATATTGAATCAAATTCCTTCACATTTTAGCTCTTTCCTGGTAACTGTTGTGACTAAATTTCTAAGAGGCAGAAAGGTAGAAAATTTCCATTAGAAATTGTGGAATAATTTTGTTGACTCCAAAGGTTTTTGTTTCCTTACTTTTAATGTTTCAAGTTTTGTGCTTTGTGCAGGATCGATTGAATGCAATACTTCCAGTGATTTCTTCTGATTGTGCAAATTTACTATTTTACCTTCTTTGAAAAATTTATTTTTTAAACGGGATTGTCATTTCTGGACCAAAAAGGAATGATGAACTATCCTTTGAATTTTATCCTCCTGAACACTGCTTTTTTCTCATCTACAAAATTTTCCGCAGCTTCTCAAACAATGACAAACAAAAATAAAGAAAGATTAAGGAACAATAACTTCTCATACTTGAAGACATGATCCATGTATGCTCCCACAGCAGAATAACTTGCAGGAAAACTATCACAACTGACATGCTATTAGTCTAAACAGATATGGTTTCTTGTTTCCTGATGAAGTTGAAAGTATTTTCTAATATGAGAACTGTTAATCTTTGAATAATGTGCATAATCATGACAAGCTGGTTATGGCAGTGTGCATTATTTTTTGACAGCTCTGAAGTCCTCAGTCTTTTTAAAAGCAGATGTTGAAGATAAACTGCATTAAAAAAAAACACCACCAAATGGGACGCAATAACTGAGGAATGATAAAAAACAGGCAACAGGCTTTTCCATCATCAATGTTTCCTTCCAGTCCCTGTCAGAACAAAATATGAAAAAGTGAAAATGTTTCCTATTTATGCTGGCAATTAGCAGCATTAGAAACCCTGTGCATTTTAACAAAATGTAGGAAGATTGGCTAATGCAGAGAAGCAGCATGGTCTAGCTATTGGAAAGCTGAGCTTTGAACTTCCATAGTGTATGTAGCCAAAACACTTTTCTATGCTGCTTACTTCCACTGCAGGCACTGGACCAAGTTTGGGATTGTTCTTTTCATAGTACTCCATAATTCATTTCAGAAAACAGGTGATAAAATTGCAATGTAGGTATTGTTTTTGCATCTTCAAATGACATTAAGCAATGTATGGTACCTATGAGAAATAAATAAAAAATAATTATGATAGAACATAATTTGTAATACAGTATTTAACCTCAGGTTTTGTTTTATGTATGGAAATAAAGTCATAGTGTAAAAAAAAAAAACAACCAAAACCAACTAACCAAACCCCCAAAACAAAGCAAAACAAAACAAAACAAAACAAAACAAAACAAAAAAAACCAAAAAAAAACCACAAACAGAAGCCAACAAAACAACAAAAAAAAAAAAAACACCAAAAGATTCCCAAAACCACACAGATGTACACAGACAGCCACAGACAAGGCACTGCCTTAAACAGCAGCCATACACAGACTGAAGCTCAGACAGCCACATCTCCTCCTTCTCTTGTGTTGGCAGAGGCAGGAAGCCATGTGCAGCACACACACTACACTCTCCAGGTTTACACACACAAGTTCACTCATGAATTTTCTGAGCACTGGCACAGGTCTTCTACCTGTCCCAGAACCCCTGCACAAATCCCAGCCCTTCCTACCTATCCTTATGACCTCTCAATTCAGTGGCTTGTCCAGTTTGAAGTTTTACAGGGAATAGAAAGTAGACCCCATGCATACCTGGTTTGGGGAGATACAGGCAGGGACACAGCCCCTTCAGCTGCACCAGGCACACAGGGCCCATGGTCCAGTTCCAGCCTCTTGTACTGAGTCCCTCACCTGCGTCATTCACCCAAATCCCACCAGTACCTGGTTTTGGAACTCTGACTCTGCTTCTGCCCCAGTGGTCGCAGGTTAAAAGCCTCCATTATCTCCAGTAGCTCACTCTGAGACCCCACAGGCTTCAGTATCTGACACCACAGACTGGAGTGTCTGTAATCCGTGTGTGACTCCAGTATCTGGCACCAAGTTTCACTCACACACTCACATCTTACCAGCAGGTGACACTGATTCCTTGCAGCACACACACACACACACACACACACACACATACACACACACACACACTGGCTAAAGAGAGATTATGTGGAGAGATAGTTAAGAAACTATTGAATAATATGTAAAGACAAACCTGATTGCACAGTGAGCAGAAAAGCATACTGTCTGACCCCATTTTACACAAAATATTCCCTTTTATATTCCTCTCTCTCTGCTCTCACTCTTTAGTCCTCATTGCTCCTCCCTTCTGCAGCACATTCCTTCATCACTTTGCACATGTCAGTCAAATCAGCATCCTAGACCCTCAGGTTGGCAATCTTATGGGCTGCAAAATCCATGCTTGCCTTGTCTGCAGTTATTCTTGCATTTTTTTGATAGCCCATCAATTTCTGTGTTTGACAGGGTTTCATTAGCTACATCAATGTTTGTTTGGTCTGTGTCTGTATGCTTTGTTTATTGCCTCCCATTTTCTGTGTCATGCCATTTTCACATGGTCCTTATGGTCACAT
The DNA here is from genome assembly GCA_013400415.1 of Scytalopus superciliaris. Taxonomy (NCBI): domain Eukaryota; kingdom Metazoa; phylum Chordata; class Aves; order Passeriformes; family Rhinocryptidae; genus Scytalopus; species Scytalopus superciliaris. The sequence goes on along the minus strand of VXBX01002274.1, from coordinate 120,753 downwards.
TTCACACATTCTTAGTAACTGACCTAATTGACCAAGTTTATTTCTTGGTATCGTCTCTGTTGCCAGTTTTTTGCCTCCCCCTTTTCCTTAGCATCCCATTTTGACAAATAGATTTTTAAATAGATAACCTTAAGGGAGGATGTGCCCTTTCTTTACACATGGTCCCACAAAAGAAAATAAAAAGAGACTATTACTTTACATATATGCACCATCTCACCTTTTATGTAATATGTCTTTACTGAGAGTGATGGGTTTGTCTGGTAAAGACATAATTTCACTGACTGGCAAAAAGATATATGTGCTATATAACAACAAGCAAAACTTTTCATTAGTAAACATCAACATGATGCCACTGGTGTAACTTCCATTGGACTTGATGCACTGGTAAAACTTTGTCTACAGTTTGTTGGTTTTTTTTTTTTTTTCTTTGCATATCATCATTCCCATGATATTTCATGTGCAGATGAAAGTACAATTTCCCCAATATTTTAAAAGCTTCCTCATTATTTTTCTTATAGTTTTTTCAGATTATCAGAATAATTAATAAATGCCACTGAACCTGCCATGCAATTCTACAAGGTAAATGATCAAGCACATCCAAAACCCCAAGGCAATGCGTCACTGGAGTTTGACTCGGGTTAAAAGACTGAGCAGCTCTAGAATTAGAATTGACTGCTCCTCTGTCTGCATGTCAGAGTCTTCAACTAACATTTATGCAATCCTGATGTATTTATGAAGAGAAGGTTCATGACCCTAAGCATTATCTATTTTATTTTAAACACCAATGCACATCAATACAATGAATTATTCAGGTTATACTGAATTTCAAATGTGTGACTTAGGTCTAAGATCATCATGTTTAAAATTCAGACAGAAGCAGGGCTTGAGGGGATTGTAAGAGGAAGGGATAACCTCTGGATTAATGAATGTATTACTGAGGATTTTATCATCATCCTTTTTTTGTACATTCTGATCACAAGAATATGATAAGTACTGAAGTTAAAAAGACTTGAATCCAGGCTTTTTCATGCCTTAAGAAAAATTTAGAAGTTACATCTGTGATCTATCTTTATGCTCTTCAGAAATATGATCAGTTCTCCTGTCTTTGAATTTAACATAATTAACAGTGACATGTAAATCAATAGGGTTTAAGCTCCCTCATTCTCCCACAGCTTTTAGTTAGAAGGATATTTAGAGATTTATAATTAGGAAGCAAAATTATTCAAGAATTGCATTTGTTAAAATTATATAATTTTAACAGCCATCATCAATTCAATAGTCATAATATAATTTTAAAACTCAAGTAAATCTGGCAACCAGTTAAACTTTTTTTATAGTAACTTACTCCACCCTTGATAATTTTTCTCTCTCTTCTCTTTTTTAATCTTTTTTTACAAAAGTGTTAATTGTCCTGGATTTTCAAACTGAATCAGGAGGGCACACTTGGATGATAAGCTTATTAAAATATTCTTAATAACATCTTTGCTTTATACCAACATTAAAAATTTAGCTGTCATTCAAACATAAACTTTCTTTTGATCACAAAGATGGAGAGCAAATAAAACAGAAACTATATTGTGCATTCAGTGTTGCTTTATATTTAGATAGCTGTCTAATGCATCACAATCTTCTCTCTAACAATGTTTTCTAAATTCTGTTAAGACTGCTTTTTACATGATTGTTGTGTTTCTGCTATTGTGGAAACATTATTTTAGATCTCAGTGGATTTTCTAGTCATAGCCTGAAGAAAGTATGATGGATAATTACACTGCTTAAGATACTTAAGTTCTGAGACTAGTCTCTCTATCAAGGGAGAGAGAAGACTCACAACTCATCAAGGACTACTTCTGCACTATACTGTGAATCACTGTGGGTGCACAACAGTAATTTCTTATCTTCATGTAAAAAGAGCACATGAAAACATTATTCATTTCCATCCCCAGAGGCCTAGAAGACATAAGAAATAAATCTATATCCCCACTGTGAAGAATCAGGGAGTTAAGACTCAGCAGACATACTTGGTATGCTGTAGATTAAGAGACTTTAGAAGGGTGCTTTATAGAACTTTATAGAACAAGATCCTTTGACGAAATTCGGTGTAGGGTGATGAGTTATCCAGATTACTAATTAGGTGAATATCTTTTAAATATGAATTTTAAAGCACTCACTGAGGATGGGGAGATGTTCTGTGAGGACCAAAAGACAAGAATCTTATTTTCAGTTTAAACAGAAAGAGTAAGAATACTGTCAGAAAAATATTTCCCCCTCATTATGAGGATCATTATGTTTAATTTTCCATGAGAAAGATTGTTGTTTCATAATAGAAAAAGATGCACTCTGGGGCTGTTTATATCTTTTCATGAAGCAGAATTCTTTCAGGCAATCCAATAATTATCCCTTGAATTGTATTCCAATATCCAAGAAAACTTTATCACTTTCAGCAATAAAGTGTTTAGAAATGCTAAACTCACTATGAGCATTCTGTTAGATTCCTGAGTAAAAAATGTGTCTAATTTTTTGTATAGTCCTAAGAGATATATGCTGTAACACCTCCAATGTATTTCACCATCTTTGCAACTTTAATCTGTCATTAAATGTTTCATTGCATTCTACTCTTCTATATCTGATTCTTTTTGTGAAGGATAAAGACGGGGATAATAGCACATCTTTAAAATTATATTCTACTGCAATAAAAAAAAGTTTTATATAGCTAAATGTTCACTTAAACTACAAAGCAGCCAAAATGATTCTTTGATAAACTGCACAAATGATCCAAATGAGAATATCTAAATAAGACATAACATGCATATCTGTATGGTGTTGTACTTGATTAAAACTACTCTTATGTCTGGGAATATCATCTGGATGATGATGATGATGAATAGGCTCCGTGGTACATACAGTGTACCTCAAATTAACAAGATATGTTGAATTCCCTCCTACGTTTTCAAGAACTCATCCAAAGCTTGTTGAATCATTACTTAATTATGAACAAAACACTGTTCATTAAGAGCAGGTCCTTTTATTTATATGAGAATTTGTTAGTAGGATCTGAGTTACATAGATTCTGCACATCTAAATGTGGCATGCACTAGTTGAAACTGTAAGCATTCAAAGAGTTTAAAAATAGTTTTGTTTTGTTTTATTTTTTTCAGTTTACTCAGAAACATATCACAACAGAAATCAGAAATGAGATAACTTAGTTTTCTTTGAGCTTCTACAATTTCACATGATGTTTTGTGATTGCTGTTGGTTGTTATAAGCCTCTTAGTACTTGAAAATTCTTGGAAATTTGTGAACATTACCTCCTCTACCTCTGATAAAATCCTTCCCATCTTGTAAATATTAATGATATTTCTATTTTTATTAAAATATGCATATTTACAAAAGTGTACAGATTTAGAAGTAATGAAAAGAAAAGCAAAAAAACAAAACAAAACAAAACAAAAAGCAAATAGATACATAATTTTTCACTATCATTTAGGCAGATAAGTAGAATTTGTGACTGGTGAGCAGATGAAGTTCCTGCTGTTCCAAAGCAAGAACAACTGAAAATGCTGATAGAATAGAGAGGGATAAAAAGGAAAAGTGTTGCACAGTATGATATTCCTTGCCTTCCCTGACAACTTCTAGTATTATTTACAGTCAACAAAAATATAGTTACTTACATGGCATACATGAAGAAAACCAGTTAATTCTTAGTGACAGTTCTGACAAAGAATAATGTCAGAATAGAACCTGAATCAGCCTGACACGCGAAAGGTCTCCGGTTCGAAACCGGGCGGAAACACCAAAAAAATTGTCGTGGGTTCGACCTTGGCAAAATGCCAAACCTCCCCAAGACCGGCGCAGTCCCAGTGAAAGGAGGGAAGGGGAAAAAAAACTGAAACTGGAAAGAACTATATACATATATTTACAGAAAAGTTACAATACATATACGTACAAATATAAGAAAAAACAAGAATAACTTCATCCAGAGCTATCCACCCCAATAACACACAGATTTCACCACCCAAAACCCACACGGAAACAAAATTAAACACGTTTCTCTGAAAGAGCACCCAGCAAAGTAATATCAAACAAAAGTATTTACTTCCCAGAGACCAGAACTGCTGTGGGCATCTTGGCAGGGAAGCGGCCAGGCCTATCGCTCTGGGAGCAGCAACAGGGAGTCCTCACCACCGCACCGCACGGAGAGAGGGAGGGCAAGAGAGCGAGGATACCTCCCCCACTAGATTTATACTCGACTTGACGTCAGATGATATGAAATACCTCTTTGGTTGCTTAAGTCAGGTGACACTTGCCCCTCTGAATCTACGGAGTGCCCCATGGCCCAAAAGACTAGGGCCTACTAAATTTGGTTTCAGGCCTAACTAAACTAAGGCCTTAATCTAAGTTTGGGGGTTTATCCAACCCATCACAGGAAGAAAAGCGGCTACAAGTAACTGAGGTTTTGGTTTTTGGTTTTTGTTGTTTTTTTTAATTAGGCTTTTAAATCTCAGAAATTAAATAAAAAGTACTATGCAATGATTACAGGAGAGGACTTGGTGTCTCAGGATGACTATCACTAGATTTTAATGTTTGATTCAGGAAATGCCAGATGCTATATTTTACTTTTTATGTCTATTTATCCATAGGTAAAGAGAGACGTAAGAGACAGGTAAAAGGTAGACAAGGAACAAAACCAAAAACCAAACTCAAACCCAACCAAAGTAATCCCAAAAAGCCCCGAAAAGCAAAATGAACAATCCACAATGCAAGCTCAATGATTACATTGTCATACCCTTAACCTGTTATGCTTTCTAATATATCATTAATTTTGTAAGTGTTTTATAAACATGTGAGTCAATGAGTGCCATATAACTGATACAGTAGATAATCCAGTTTATGGCTGTTTGTTAGTGATGAAAATCTCAAGGTACTGGTTTACTAACCAAAGTTAAAGTAATACCACATAGTTAAGCTACAGATGGTAGGAGCAAAAATGCCCTTTGAGCCAGTATAATTAATTTCAGTCATTTAAATATTAGTAACAACATTTTTATGTGGATTATGCTAATGTAGATGCAAAACTAGAAAGGTTCACATTAAACATGCCCCATGATACCTTGTTCTTTCCAAGAGTGGATTGGATTTGCCAGCAGTTTTATATCCTTCTGTGGTAACCATCCATGCAGAAAGTACAGCTGTTGGTGGTCAGCTTAGAAATTCAAATGTTATACTTAAAAAATCAAGACAGCATGACTTCTTGATCAGCACATCTTGCAATGGCTATAAAATGGAACCTACAGTGCCACAGTACAAGCAAACATAGCTCATGTATTTTATGCTGTTGGCAATGAAGTGCCCTTTTGAATAAGCATCAGTACAAACACAAGCATGAGTTTTTCCTGTGAATAGAAGAACACCCTCTAAAATGAGTTTATACTAGTTATAAACAAGTTCTTTTGTAATTAGTCATTTGAATAATATGTTACCTTAACTTTTTATATTTAAAATTACCAGCAGCTACTATTAGAACACTGACCAAAACAAATTAGCATGGAATAAGAACAGGAGTGTAACAAAGACCATCTAATAACTTTATCAGAAATTGCAGATGCACAGCTGGAGACTTACTGTGAACTCCATGGTGACAAATTCTTTCATAATCATCAAAGAACTTTAAGAGATCAAAAGCCCTTGGTGTAAGAACTTGAACAAAAAACATTTGATTACTTCTTGGAAAAAATAAGTCAAGACATAGTCCACCTGTAACAGTCTGCAACACTGAGGAAATTCAGTAGTTTAAATGAGTGATAAAATTCTGAGTGTATGTCATGTTGCATTGAACATCTTTCAGTGAGTGACCTATGTCAGAAAGAACAATGACACCTTTAAAAAAGGTAATAAAAAAACCCTCATAAATTTCTTTTCTTCAGGTTATGACAGCAATCAAAGATGAAGTGCAGAAAAATTGCTATAAACAGAGAAGAACAAAGATCTTCATTCTTGTGCTTGTGAGAAGCCCACTTTACTACTGATACTTCTTACATGTTCTTTTTCATTATGGTTCTGGATTATTTTTGTTGTTGTTGTTTTTGGTTTTTTGGGGTGTTGTTTTTTGGGGTAGTTTGTGATTTTTGTTTTAAAGTCTGTTCTGCGAGATGTCACCACTTCCTCAGGAAAACTTGAGTTTCCGTTGTCCTTGTTAAACAGTCCATAAGTACTTTATTATTACACCAGAATACATAGTTTAGATAAACACCTACCTTAGACAGCTTCTTAGCAATTTTTTTGCTTTTGAGAAATGGGGGGAAAGAAAACATTATAGAAGCATACTGCATACTGTACATTTCAGGAAATTGCTACAATAAAGATAACATAGCACATGAGATGAAGGGCACAGCTCTGGATACAAACCCAAAATTTTTCACTACATCCTGAGTCATAACAATGACAACTTTTTATGATTTAACTATCTAGTGCCATATGCATGAAACATATTGCAAAACACTTGGCAAAACATGTAAAAAGTCATATTTGAAGTTATTTTGATACCTTTAAATTACAGAAAATATTTTACCAAAAAGTTCCTCTGTACTAATTATGTAGGAATTTCACAGTAGGACAAGAATGACATTCTTCACTCATAAACTGATTACAAAATGCTTCATTTAAATATAAAAAACTAGAAACATTTTTAAAAAAACAAATGTAAAAAGAATCACATATCTACTTTTCATGGCTGCTTACTCAAAAAAAAAAAAATAAAACTGTAATAAATCAAAATGGCAGCAAAACAATATTAATTTGGATTTGGCATGTACTAAATATATCAACAATTAACATTTCACTTCACACTTATTAAAAGAAAGTGTGGAATCAAAATATGACTTTGCTTTCTAATGAAACTCTAATAGAGAGGTCCAGCTTAGTCTTTAGAAGATGGAAGTGAAAAGTGTAAACGTGAATTAATGATGTCCACAATACATCTGTTTACTTTTCCTTTTTTTAATTGGTACTGCATATAATACATTGATTTAGATCTTTGGCCTATAGGGGATTTTACTTAGTTTCCTTTTGTGTTGGTTTTTTTTTTAGGTTTTTTTTTCCCTGAAATATTTGAGACCTGAATTTGAATGTGAGATGAAACATTTATCCACTACTATCCTAAAAGTACAAAGACAGTTTTTAGCAGCAAATTGCACACTTATTACTACACTTATGCCCCATGATTGAAGACTAAAAAGTAAAAGGTTTCCACTATTCCGTCATCAGTTAATAGCCCACTTCAAATAAATAGGGGGAAACCTTAGCCCTGTTTATAAACAGCTAATGGAAAGGACTGAAGATGTTGGAGGCTGACTCTTCTCAGTGGTCAGTATCCAGTGACAGGATAAGGGACAATATCCACACATTGAAATACAGGAAATTCCACTCCAGTACAAGAAAACAGTTCTTTTTTTGTTATTGTGAGGGTGGCCAAACACTGGCACAGATTGCCTGTAGAAGTTGATGAGAGAGTTGGAGTTGTTCAGCATGGAGAAAGAGAAGGAAGGGTCAGAGAGGCCTGATGGCTGCAGCCTTCCAGTACTTTAAGGAAACATATAAAAAGGAGAGAGGGCGACTTTTTATATGGGAAGATAGTTACAGGGCAAGGGGCAGCAGTTTTAAACTGAGAGAGGGAAGGTTTAGATTAGATGTTAGGAAGAATTTCTTTACTCAGAGGATAGTGAAACACTAGAACAAGTGAGACCACTTGATCAGAGAGGTTACAGATGCCCCATCCCTGGAAGTGTTCAAGTGCAGATTGGATGCAGCCCTGTTGTGTTATCTAGCTCTTAGATGCATACATACATATATGGAAACAGAAGTACAGATACAAGTAAGGATGTCATTGTCCTTACAAGGCTATCACAATATCTGAAAACAAAGTATATGAGCCATGTATGACAAACAACAAAGATTAAAATTTTCCACATTGAAAAGAAATTCAAGATACTTTCTTATGGACAATAATGACTTTGTATCGGAAAGAAAAAAAACCAACAAACCACTCTGAAACATTTGAATCATTACTTTTTTTGAAAACTAAAATAGAATACTATGCAATTATTTTTATTATATTATGTTATATATGATAGTGCAATAATAACCTAGTTTAGAATTCATATTTGATTACTTGCATTTAAGGTCTCGGACCTCACTTTATGCCTGAACTTTGCTTAAGTAACACAGACTTCACACATGAAAATTTTTGAAATTTTTGCAGGCAGATTTTTGGAACTTTAGGAAAGAATTTATTGTGTTCAGCTTTAGCCATCTAAAATGAAGGTACTTTATTTTCAAAGGATAACAATGGACAGGGTTGTGTGTTTTTAGAAGACCAGCCAAAATGTCCAAAAATTTGTAAAGTTGAATTGCACTTGAGATTTCTGTGTTTTCACGAGGCTTTAGCAGGAGCTTAAGGTAACAAAAATCTACTGTTGTCTTCTTAAGAATTTAGGCATCAATCAACATAATCCCTTTAGTCACTGAAAAGACAGGGGTTTATCCTGAAGATGATTCATGGCAGGAACCTAATTTTTTATCCTCTGAGTATTACTTTGGAACAGTTTATTTCTTTCTAGTAACCCTATGTGAATTAAGGTGAACTCTGTATGAATTTTTCTCTACAAGTTAATCTCAGAGTGTACTTTCATGACCTTCTTTCTTAGGTCATGAATGTCTTTCTGTAACACAGTTTCAGGTGTTTCGGTTAGATGTCTGAGGTCTCGTGAGATGAACCAGGGAACTCTTCAGAAACAGAGTTGCAGGTTTGTAGCCCCTGTAGCTTGACATGCTAATTAGAAAGTAAAATGGTAATGCATCATGTGAGTTAATTCTTTAGACCCCTTGATCACTCTGAGAAAAGTGGTCGACTCAGCCTTACCATTTATGTACACTAAAAAATTTAAAACCATTTACATGGTTCTATGTATATCTGTATCAGAAGTTATCAATAACACTTTGATTCCATAAGAAAAAGATGTTAAAAATCTGGCACACATTGTAAATTAACAAGTAGAGTGAATCAAATAACCATGGAAATGTATTGAAATATTTATAGGTTATCTGTTAATTAATACTCAGTGATGCTTCACAAGTAATTATGTACTTGTAATTAAGCCCTATCTGAGCTCTGTATGTCCAAATTAAAAATATTAGTTCCACTTTGAAAGAACCTAATCTTTATAGATCCACTCTTTACAATAGTTTAAGAAAACAAATAGATTTAGGAAACATATAACCAGATCCTTTTTTTCAGCTGATGCTGCTATGCTATTTTACCATACTTAATATTTGATTTAGAATTTTTGAGTTACTTATAATTCTTGTAGTTAAAGCAATATCACATAGCAAAGGGAAGAACTGATGCAACATATTTCACAATAAACCACAGTCTAAGACCCATGATTTGTTTGATTTCAAGGGCAATGGACAGATTCATCCTTGATCTGCCAATAGAATTCCATGAGTGATGCTGAAGCTTACTCACATCACAGTATAAATTCCTTGAGTAATAACTGGACTACCAGTGTTACTTTTTAATTCCTCCATCAAGTGCTATCCCAAAACAAGAAAAAAAAAAAAAAAAAAAAAGAAAAAAATCCAGAAAAAAAAAGAAAAACACCTACTAACTTCAAATGTCAGTAATATGTGCAACATGCATCCAATGTTGTTTGATTGTAGTAAAGCTAAAATAATTTTTATATTACAGATCTACTGTGTTTGTGGCATAAAATAGCCCTACAATCTGTTAAATGTCATAAAATAACTTGAAATGGCTTTTTAAAGGGCCTTAATGTCTCCTCTCCTTACTTTGGAAGTGTCTGTGAAGAGCCGGTACGTCTTAGAGCAGGAGCCACCAAAATGGCCTTCCTAGTTTTGCAGCCTGCAATGGAGGAAAAGAACATGTACCAGAACTCTTCTTTCAAAGCTACAATGCTGCATCTTGATGGAATAAAATGTTTTCTAATGCTGTCACTGTGCCAGTTCTCTCCCATTTGAGAAACAAATAAGACCGGACTGAAAGTGGCATATGTTTGTTTCCTTTATAGTAGTAACTGATGTCTTGAATTGTGGAAATATCTATGTATTGACCACCATCAATGGTCCACTCTGGCCTCCACTTGGGAGGCATGGAGACACACCATCCATAACACTGCTGCTTCCTTTGAGAGCACATGCAGGATCAGTCTCAAAATAAAAAGACAATGCAGAAAGAACCATGCCTCACCAATACCGCCCGAGGAGACTCCACTGTGCCTTTTGCGACTGGACTTGCCTATCGCACATTGGCCTTTTTAGCCACCAGCACACTTGTAGCAAGTGTGGGTAGAGCCCTTCTCAAATCTTCGTTCACGAAGCCTAGCCTACACATATGTAACAGAGGACCATTACTACACATACATAACAGAGGATCATTGCACTGTCTGCAAGAAATATTTCAATTAAAAAAATGTATACAAAATTAATTGAGGCAAACTGGTGACAGTTTACCCTCTTTTGCAGCTGATAATCCTAAAGGAAAATATAAGAAATATGTTTGTATAGAAGTTAACTGCAGCAGAAAAAGATATTTCATCCTAGATAATTCACCGTATTACTCAAGTGCTGCATAATAAAACCAAGGAAGTATAATATAAATAAATCATCACTGAGCTTAAGGGTGTGTAATACAAGTTTCTGTTATCATGCTAATCTGATGAGATTTCAGAACTCAATGAAGTATTTAATTTATAATCTTGGTATCCATGAAATTGTGAGGCTGAAGCTTCACACTATGGTACATTTTGCTTCTAGAGATCTTTAAAAAAAGTCACATACTGAAATTTGCTTCTCTTGACTCTCAGATTATTATTAATAAATTATTGTAATATGATTAAGCTAAGTATGGTGGAGACAGACTTTTAAAATTTGAATGATGCTTATATTTCTTTCACACTGTAAACTAAGTTTTTAATTATAACACATAAAATTTCAGGGATCAGATTTTCATTTTGCTGAGCTTTCTTATCTAATTTATTTACCAAGAAGTAAATTATAAAAAATAATTGAAGACCAACTATTCAATACTGAATGTAAGTTGATAAAAATACATCAGATGGCACAGATCTCCACTAACTTTTGTCTGTACTTTACTCATGTACATACTAATCTTCTCACACCCCTTTAAGGCACTATATGGCCTCCACATGTCAAGGTTTTGGTAGCAGGGGCCTGCAGCAAGGACACAAAAGGCTGTACCCATGTCACACAGAGCCAGATCCAGCCTGTTCCAAAACAGACACACTGCTGGTAGAAGTTGAGCCCATTATCAGCATCTTTGATAACATATTTCAGAAAGGGTTAAGAAAATCAATATACAGGATCTGTGTGAGAGGAGTGAGAATATGTGAGTGAAATAGTTCTGCAGGCACCAAGCTGAGATAAGAAGAGGGAGGAAGTGCTTCAGGTTATTTTTTGAATCGTTCAAGAGAATTTTTTCAGCATGCTCCAACAATAATAATTTGCAGTCTTTAGAAGGCTGGGAGTATGCTGAGACATCTTTCTAAGACTAGGTCTATGTCTAGCTGACCCAGCAATTAACACATAATGAATGGGAGGTAAAGGAGCAGACAGCATGACCTGTAACAGAACAAGGTATCCATGGAGGAAAGAACTTAGTGGACAGGCTGTTTCCAGTCATTTATATCATGAAGGCATCTCAGTGACATCTCTACTCCTCCCTGCTGCTGATGTAAGTAGTTCCCTGTGCACCATTTTTTTTTGGTATAAAATTGTTGAGTATTAAGAAGGGAAGGAAGGAAATACTGAAACTGTAGACCCTTAAAAGTGTTGAAAAGTACTTTACAAACAAAAGAAATTAACCCTAAAAAATATCTCCAAAAGTTCCATGAAGAAATCTTATATTACATTGAAGTTTAATTCATTTCCAATACAGACATTTTAAAAGAGGAAAATTCAAAATTTTTGTTTATCATGTAAAGGTATTTCATTGCCTGTGTGCATGAGTGTTTGCACTGCTGTATAAAAAATGTAAACAAACAACAAAAACCCCACAAAATAAATTTTTTTAAAATTTCTCCTACCTGTTCTGCTTTGGAGTATTGTGGTTCCATCTAATATTTCCTATCTCTAAACTTAAGCAAGCGATCTGTGTTCTACCTTTTCAGATTATATAGAAGTATTCTTAAAAATACAACATGAAGAAAAATGTCACGTGCAATGTTGCTGTACAACATATGCATTCTAGGATAAATCTCAGACAATTAACTTAGCATGATAATCACTTAATTCCTAATTTTAGAAGAGAAATTTCTTATTAAAAATAATTTTGTGGGTTTTGGGTTTTTTTTAAAGTCTAGCAACATATTGCCATACATAGGTAGATTCTTTCACTTTCTAACTCTTTTGTTAGCTTGACATGGTCCATTTGTCCAAATTCACACACAGAAAATGAATCACAGGAATATGTTAGATAAACCATCATATGCTCATATGCATGTGTAATGTGCACACTGAATGATAGAGTTAGGAGATAGTATTGTTTAGCATTCTGCAAAAATGCAGCTGACAAAAATTAAGCAAAACATTTTTTTGTAATATGTACAATTTCTGAGCAAGTTTTTTTTCTACCTTAGGTTGCTTAATAACTGAAGATAACCAAACAGGACAATAATATGACACAGACATATCTTTATAATTAAAAAATAAAAATTAATATATATTTCTTCTAAACAAGCATTTTTTCATTCAAGCATATAAAGCATGGGAAGTACTTGTATAAGGACAAACATGAATTCTTAATGGATTGTCAAATGCAGCCATGAAGAAATGAAAATAGAAGTGGAATATAAACAGGAAGAAGAGTCACATGACAGATTTATAAAGCCTCAGAATTTCAAAGTTAATTTGGTTCCATTTTTATTATATCCTTGGCCTAACTACAGCTCTTGGCTGGTATTCTTCAAATGGATGTTGTTTCCATTCCCTTATTCTTCTACATGGAAAATTATGAATATAGCACTGATTTGTACTGTCTTCCTGATATGTGGCTTACAAGACGAACAGGATACCTTGCCTGTGGATGACAAGCAGTTGGGAAACACAACAACTCAACAAACAAAAATTAAAAAAAAAAACCAAAAAACAACCAACAAAACAAACAACCCACACCGGAGCATCAAACATTTTCCATTAATCAGAAGTCAAGATAGGCAAGAGAAATCCTTTCTCAATGGTTCCAAAATCTTTCTGCAAAAGGTATGAGGTGTTTAGTTTTGAGCTTTTCTTGGAGGACATCCAATTTCCAAGTGCAATCTAAGACCTGTAATATTTTGCATTACTGCACTAAATTTGCAAGTACAGCTAGTTCTCTCTGGATCAAATGCTGTTTCAAAACAAAAGATGCCAGCATCTGATGTCAGAGTTTCTAAGTGCTTGATTGCACTTAACACCCTCATGTGCTGCCAGATCATTTGTCTGAGCTGGCTGTAATAGAATAGCTAGAAGTAGTTTAGTATTCAGAACAGTGCTGAACGCAATACAGGCATTTTAAGTAGTGTTAATTTTGCAGTTAGCCTTTTTCATTTTGGTTGTTTTTTCAATAGCTAGGTGATATATATGAATATGGGAACACTACATTAAAGTAAAAAATAAAAAATAAGATGACCAGTTATAAACTGCATGTTTTAACAAGTCTGTCTCAAAGGGGTCATTTTAATGACTGAACACAGACTAAACTATAATGGAAGAAGGTGAAGTACACAAAGGATGAAATGAAAAGCATTCACATTCCGTGTTCTGTGCATTACCAACATTAAAAAATTGCTGTCTTTTGAAGAAGGATTTTCCTATTCTTAGAAGTAATTTTGAATTTTCCAGTTAATTGATCTTATGTTGGAAACTGGGTATTGTTTGAAATCCTAGCCTTACAGAAAACTGTACATGAACTTCTAAAGAGATGGATTTTTTGGGGAAAGACAGAAATTTTAACATATGCTCAGGGCAGGCAATGACACCGAAAATGGAACACTCAATTTATTTTCAAATTAGAAAGTCACTGTTCAGATTTGATCTACATGACTTTAAAAAAGTATTTAAACATATTCACTAGGCTACCTGTTCTGCCATGCAGAGTATTGGATTCTGAGGTACCATTCTGTCTTCCTGGAACTGTTCTCAGTGACATATCTCTGTGATAAACTACAAATTGTTGAAATGAAATTTGAGTCATCATCTTAAAATTCTTTGAGGAATTCCCTAATCTTTGGATAACCCATAGTTCTTTTTTGCTTTGTTTTGTTTCGCTTTTATTTTGTCTGGGTGATTATTTCACCTCTATTACCTAAATGAGCATTTTATTGCTTTTCCAACCACCAATAAAATTCTGAGAGGCACAATCCAATGCTTTGAGCATTGCTCTTGTTTGAAGGAGACATGTTCAAATAGACACTTAGAATTTTCAAAAAAAGGATCTCTATCAATGAACATGTGTATGTCAGATGACATAATATATAAGAGTTAGTTCTCTAGGTGTTAGCAGTAACACACAGCTACTGCAAGTAGTGGATAGAAGAAATAACAGGCAGATTTTTGTAATGGCATCATGAAAACATAAAAACATGACTCAGTCCTCTGTAGGCAACTAAATAAAATGCATCTTACTTAACTTCAGACATCTGCAGATAGAACTAGTCTTCTTTAATACTCAGTGGCAAAACCAGACACTTAGAATCATAGAATCATAGAATGACTTGTGTTGGAAGGGGACCTTGAAGATCATCTAGTTACAGTATCCCTGTCATGTGTGGGGACATTGTCAACTAGGCCAGGTTGCTCAGAGCCCCATCCAGTTTGGCCTTGAACACCTTCAGGGATGGGGCATTTACAACTTCCCCTATTCTTCAAGTTTACCTTGAGATGAGAGTATATGTGGGACTAAACATGACCGTACTTTTTCCACTGTTTTTAAAGGAAGTCTAGACAAGTAGTTCAAAAAGTTCTATGTGTATATCTATATCTAATCAGCTGAATATGATTTTCAAGAACTAAAATATCACATTCCAGTGAAAGTGTTTTAGATAGTATAGATTTTTTGGAGCACGGATTAGTCTGAGTTGACATGCTGTTCAAGACACAATTCAAGGCCAGGCAGCTGGAAAAGGAAGTTATTATAGGAGTTATAAACATACTCCTGAAATCTTAACCACCAAGATCATTTTTATTCATCCTGTCCAAGTCAGTTAGATCTCATTGAAACTGAGATACTTCTTTATGTGCTGTGATGTCTTTTGTCCTAATAGAATAAAATTCACACAATTAAAAAAAAATAAATCAAATAGGTAAGATACTACCCATAAGTTTTTTTTGTTTTACTTAAAAATTCTGAAGTATGAACCATACAGTCAATTAAAATTATTTCTTATGAGAAATCCAAGAATAAGATTTCAAGTGAAAAAAGTGAAGGAGAACCTTTCAGCACCATGTCAAGTATTGCAAAAGGTGACTTGATACACCAGAAACAATTCATATTGATGAGAAAACAAACTAAGGTCAGTAGAAATCTTATGTCATGACAGATGGCTAACACTATTAACAAGAGCAACTGAAAGACACAGCCACATAGATGACTATGTCTGACAGTTAGGATACTATTAGGATATTAATGTCTCGGGTGGACTCTTCTTCCCTGACTCTGATGCAACATTTATAGTCATCATGCATTGAATTTTCTGCCATTGTGACTCTGATCTTTCTGTGTCTGCACACAGCTTGCCTGCTACATCACTGTTTTTTTCTCCCTACGACTTGAACAATCCTTTTAGTCACTTATAAAGGAAGTTATCTCAAAATATTTCTATATTAAGAATCAACCATTATTACATGGGTCTGTAAAATATGTTGGCAGGATTCTTATGTATTTAGCACTAGTTCTTCTAAATTTTTCAGTCATTTTCAAGGAGTTTAGCCTGACACTTCCTTAGTAAAATATTGCATTGAATTTAGCTTTAGGGTAGAACTACTGAATCTGATTAACAAACTGCTTAGTGAATATCATCTTTTTTCTTATTTTGTTCAAGTTCTGAACTTTTTAGCAATTTTTTATTCTTCTGTGTAGCTAAGATACACCAATACTAGTCAAGTGGTTTTTTTTAAATAGGTCCTCTATTTTTTAAATACTGATATGCAGGACTTCAAGAAATTCTCTTAGACAGCAGAACACTATGACATTTCTTTTATTTGACTTTGTAGAAGGAATTCAGAGGTTCAAAATGAGTTAATGAGCAACATCCAGGAAACAAACAGTCAAGTCAGCTCTAGTACTCACTGAGTTACTGCTGAATGTTTTGAATTTCAGGAAAGTGCATGTGATGACAACACCATCTATTCCTCCTCAGTTTGATTCTTTAATCTTTGTGACATTTTGACTGATACTACTACTGATGCATGGAGTAATTCCTGTGTAATAAGATGAAATATATAGACAGAAGCATTATTTCTTTTGCTCTCATTCCCTTCTGACCTTATTCCTATTTATAGTACATGTATTAAGCTGCCGGATTTAACATAAATAAAACCAGTCTTTTATTTATATAAAAAGTCAATATGAACAAATTGCTATTCCCTCAACTTTCCACACCAAGTAAACAATGCCATTTCAAAAATTTTATTTAATCTTATTTCGGTTCCAGTTGCTTGATTTGGTCCCCCATGTTTTCATGATAGCAGTTAAGCCATAGTTTCATAATTCCACGGTGGTGTCCAGCTCCTCTTGCTTGTTTTCCATGCTGTATGACTTGATGCAGAGGCACTTCAGCTGTGCCATCAAACTCTTCACTGATAAGGAGAGGCCTTTACTAATGGGAGGAGCCTTCACTAATTATTTTTGGACAATTTACATGTATGTCCCTACTGCTTTCTGAAGGGTGGGTGTTTCCTGGTTTATCTCTGACACTCAGAAGTACATCCCCTGCCCCCTCCAAACCTAGTTTAAAGTTCTGTTAATAAGTCCAGCCACTTTGCTACCCAGAACACTCTTACACCACTTGGCCAGATGCACTCCATCCAGTGTGAAAATGCCCGATCTCTCAAAGGTGAATATGAGATCATAGAACTCAAAACACTGAGAATGGCATCAGCCACTCAGCCAATCATTCACCTAATCCAACCATCTCCTTCCTGGATCCCACTCTTCAACTGTGAGGACAGGCTTGTACTCCTGTTCCCTTCATCTTCTTCCTAAGGGGCACAAAGTCCCTTTAGATATTTTGCAATCTTCTCATTTCAGCCTCATTTGACCCTACAAAAAGGAATAGGAGTAGATGTTAGTCCTCTGACTTTACCAGGCTTGATAGCATCTTGGTGACATTGTTACTTCAGGGCCCGGTAGACAGCAATCTTGTCTAGAAAGGTTGTCCAGACAACAAATGGGTAATTCAGGGCCTTTCAAGAGGGAGTCTCTAATTCCTAACACCCTTTGTGGGTTATTGTGGTCATTCTACTATGGGTGGTTGATTGTGCCAACTTCTTATCATTGTCCTTTTCTTGGGCTTGAGTCCTTAATGTGAAGTTTTCTCCTTCCAGCCCCAGAGCGTCCTACCTGTTATGCAGGACCACAGTGGTAACAGGAGGTAGACTTCCTTCTGCTTTGAACAGAGATGAGAGTCTAGTCTCCCTTGTCTTGCAAATCAGCCAAGCCTGTGTTACAGCCTGCCTGAGAAGATGATCGTAATCCAGGTTCTTCTTAATAAATCTCTTGGGGTGGATTAGAGTGAAACGACTCTGAGTGATTGGTATTTGAAAATTTATAGTGTAGGGTTTATTTTAGAAAAAAATTATTTCAAAGGAAAACAGGTATGTAGCCATTTTGGTTGTTTTATTCTATAGTAATACAGTAATATTAAAGCATAAAAATAACACTTAAGAAAATGTTTAAGGAAGAGAAAGAGAAAGAAAAGTTAAAAACAGAAAGATATATAAAGTCATCACCTGCTATATCCAGCAATGAAATTTGGTAGTTGCAGCTTTGATGTTGTTTGAAGTGATGGTCACAGTCCTGTCGAAGTGATGTTCTTGATCTGTTGGGGAGTAGGGGAAGCCTTCAAAAACTCAAAGATTTCATGAGTTTTATACACTCCAGCTCAGGTAGTATGCCTAGTACATCCCTTGAAGCAGGGAATTTTACAATGGATGATGTCACAGGACATGTCATGAGTCTTTGACACCTTCTAAGATATTACAGCTGCCTGTTATATCAGCATCAGGTCATGGCCCATTATGGTCCATCATCTGAGATGAATAGCACAGGCTAGGTATGAACATCTTTGATGCTCCCCAGAGGGGTTTTCACAGCAGAGCTGTCACGTAAGGGAGGACATTGGCATGATAAGGATTATTCCATCTGCCACCACTTACCTCTTATCTTACCTCCCACCCTTTTCCCTTATCTGGAAATCCAACTTGTAGCTTCAGGTATGCACAGCCATCTGCACTTGAGATAGTTGGGCAATGGCACCCCCTTATCTTATCTGAAGGTCCTTCCCCGGTAGACATATTCAGGGAGAGATAGGCTTTGCTGGATGAGCAGCTGTTTCTTTGCAGTTTGACAAAAATCTTCCGGCTACCATAACAATGTTTAAGCCATTAACAATTTCAGCCTCTGCCAGCCTGTCAGCTCTGTTTTGGAAGTTGACTTAATGTTATGCTTGCAAGGACTTTAGGCAGGACTGCCACTTCACCTGTGTCAGTGCATAATACTGACAGTATTATGAATCACCTCCCACTTAGATACCTGGATAGTACACTGCCTGGTGAGCTCTGCATGCAACATGGGAACCTGGTCAACAATTTTTCCAGCTTGGCACACTTGCACCCATGACATCCACCTTTGTTGGTAAAAATATTGCTACTAAGAAATAAAGACAGTCAAGTTTTATGGAGTTCAGCAAATCCCTGTGTCCTATTGTGTTTTCTTTGGTTTTAATTTTCTTACAAGGAAGTGTATCAGACATTTTTTTTCTTTTTATTCTGAAGCTTTCTTTGTTTGTACTATCCTTTAAGTTGGAACCATTTTTTAGGAATGATGTTGAAAAGTATAATAAATGCTAGTCTGCTTCTGATAAAAATAGATTTCAAGAGAATTTTTGAATTATACACAACCTACTGAACACATATGTAGGAGTAAAGCTGTGTTTGATGGGCTCAAAAAATTGGAAAAATTTCCCCACTTGACTTTCCAGTCAAACTGGCATTTGCAGATCTTGCCAAGTTGCAGATTCCCTTGTAGACTATGCACAGTCACTTTTATTTCTGCATTATGGCAGCTGATGCTCATGTCTCTGATAAAAGCACTTCAGTTTGCCTTTGCTGCTGCTGTTGTCAGTACCAGCATTTGATGTTCTGTCTGGATGCAAAGGTTCCTTCAGTTTTACGACTGCTTGTTACATAACAGTAATTGTCTTAAGTAAATTTTTACTGCTTCAAAACAATATTTTGACAGATCACTGTGTTTCCAAATGTTATTTTCAAGTAATTACTATATTCACTTTGAAACATTTCAACTAGCAAAATTATTTATGATCTTTCAAAACTTACACATCTATTTTACTGTTGTTATATCATTATTAAAATGCAAATAAATATTTGTAAATCTTTAACACTTTTTTTTTTAACACAATTATTTTTCATTCTGCTAATGCATATTTCATATATGAATATGTGGCAATTCCACTTAGCTGAACATAGTTAAATCAAAATTTACAGATTTTGATAAAGAACCTTTTTGTTTGTTTGTTCCTGATATGATTGAACGCCTTTAGAATACAGAAACAAGGTCTAAATCGTGTCAGGCTTTTAGGTATATGTTAGAGCATTTTCACTTTGTATTTTTTGAAATTTAGACTATTTCATGCTGTATATAATTTGTTAGTATGGCTTGCAATGCTCTGTGGCACAATTTTTTGCAGGAATATAGTGTTTCCTTGAAAATTCCATTAGCTCCTTAGGCCATATTTACTAGTTTATTTGTGACTTGTGCTCATTGGTCATTTATTACCATATAAGATAACAGCTGTCATCCCATTAGTCATGCTACTAAAACTACCCCAATTTCATTTTTTTAATATAAATTTTTATTGCTTCTAAACATTTTGACTATTTAGAAAGTTCTTAAGAAACATGACCATACTCAGAATGATTTTAAAGATGGAGAAAAGTTTTTGTGAATAANATTTTTTTTAATTTTATTTAGAGTTTTTTTATTTATTTTGCATAATTTTCTGTCAGTTGGAGTTCTAAATTGCACTAATGTATTCCATTTTTTCAGCAGACCTTTCCATACAACCTAATTTCTTTCCTCTCCTGATAAAATAAAGGACAGCTGCCTAAGCAGCAAGTGCCAGACTCCCTACAACATCTGGGAACAGGTTATTGCTGCCAGTGAAAATTGATGGAAAACTGGGAAGCAGCACCTGCTGCCACCACTCTGCTTCTTTCTGTTTTAGCTCTTCCTTTCATCCTCCAGTTCATCTGCTGGTGATAGCAGCAGTAGTAGCAACCTCTTTGCAGTATAAGAGCACAGAAGTACGTGTTCAGTACTTGATACAGCATAAAGCTGGAGTTTCAAAACCTTTCTATAGACTCAAAACTGCTGAGTTTATAACTCTAAAGAGTACTTGTTCCCCAAAGCCTGTGAATATCTGTGTGATCTGTTAAAAGTCATTATCACAGGGCAAAGATAGGAAGTGAATTTATGAAAAAGTCAACTTTAAATAATCTGGAGATATATCCCCTACTAACAACAAATTCAATTTGTCATTGATAGAGGAGCACTGACCCTTTGATAGTGTTTGATGAAAGAGAGACCTGAGATATTATCCAGTTGCCAAAAAACAGGGCAGAGATGAAAGAATTTCATCACAGATATTGGTTGGCATGTGTTCTAATATAGCAAAGGAAGTTATCAATGAAGAAGCAATTATATAATACATGATTATGAAGCCATTAGGTGTGATGGGTTAACAGGTCCTCGTTCTAATTTGTTTTGGTTTTTTTCTGGAGTAAAAATTCAAGAAAAGCCAATAAATTGGGGGCATCCAGAATTCCCGTCAGATTTTCATCAATAATATCTCATATTCTGTAGGTGGATGAATGCATTTAGAACTTAAGCAAGTATGTACTCTTGCTTAAGAAACTTAAGGCTTCATCTCCAATGTGTCTATCAAAGTAATATCTAAAGATATATATGTCTTTTTGTAGCAATATAGAGGGTTCTTTTTTCTTTATTTGTCTATTCTTGAACTTCATTCATTTTAGAATTCATTTCACTTCAGTGTTTGAATAACTGCAGTAGGCCCAGTTCTTGGGTTAATAAAATACTTTGATATGACAAATTCATATAGGAGGTTTTTATCTTCATCTAGTCTTAATTTTGTGGGGAACAACATAGGCATGGAAATAGACAAACTGAAAAGACAAGTAAAAAAACCCTACTTTTCTGAAATGTAAGATGCTACTACAAAAATAAAAATATACTTACATAGGATAGTATGTTTCCTTTGACAGTCTTGTGTACATTCATAACAGAATCCTTTCAAAAGGGAAGAGAAAAACACAAATACAATAGAGGAAAGTATAAATGAGGTTAAAAGTAGTTTAGAAAACTGGTGGTTGAATGGAAATCTAAAGTTGGAAGCAGAAAGACAAATGGAGCCAGAGAAACAGAAAGAAATAAAAAAAATTTCTTTTTTTTTTTTTCCCCTAACAAGTGCACAAATTCACGTGCACAAATTTATAAAATGTTTAACATGAAAACTCTGTATCCATTTTAATTTCAAAGAAACTTTCTCTANTTTTTCATTCTGCTAATGCATATTTCATATATGAATATGTGGCAATTCCACTTAGCTGAACATAGTTAAATCAAAATTTACAGATTTTGATAAAGAACCTTTTTGTTTGTTTGTTCCTGATATGATTGAACGCCTTTAGAATACAGAAACAAGGTCTAAATCGTGTCAGGCTTTTAGGTATATGTTAGAGCATTTTCACTTTGTATTTTTTGAAATTTAGACTATTTCATGCTGTATATAATTTGTTAGTATGGCTTGCAATGCTCTGTGGCACAATTTTTTGCAGGAATATAGTGTTTCCTTGAAAATTCCATTAGCTCCTTAGGCCATATTTACTAGTTTATTTGTGACTTGTGCTCATTGGTCATTTATTACCATATAAGATAACAGCTGTCATCCCATTAGTCATGCTACTAAAACTACCCCAATTTCATTTTTTTAATATAAATTTTTATTGCTTCTAAACATTTTGACTATTTAGAAAGTTCTTAAGAAACATGACCATACTCAGAATGATTTTAAAGATGGAGAAAAGTTTTTGTGAATAATTATTTTTTCTTTTGGTCAGAAAATACTCTGTCATTATTCTGTGCTTTTTGTTTTTATATTCAGACTCAAAATGGAGTCCTAGTATCGCTNGCCTGCAGTCAAAGTACAAGAATAAGACCATGTGAGATTTGAGGTCTGTCACCATTTCTACCACAGACTTCTGTGACTTGGGGCTGATCTTGCAGTGGCTTTTTATTTCTGAAGTACTTTAGGTGACACAAGATGTTTCTTCCTCATGCTGGTTTTTTTGGTTCTCGATTTTTTTTTTTATTATTATTATTAT
>VXBX01002274.1:55969-87516 GCA_013400415.1 Scytalopus superciliaris | reverse complement strand
AAAAAGAAGAAGAAAGAAAAAACAAAAACCACCCAAAAATAACCCACCCGAAGAAAACAAGACTGGGAGTGAGGGAGAAGAATGGAGAAGAGAGAAGATAAATTACACTGCATATGGAAAGGCGATATCTAGAAAAAAAATTGAACTGAGGTAATGACTTAAATAGTGCCTCTCTGTAGCAATAACACATCAGGATCCAAATAATAATTCAAAAATTAATACCAGTTAAATTAAAAAAGAAAATCACATTCTTTAGTAAACGCAGACTAGGTTTGATCTAGTGATGTGTAGAAGTTTCTGCAGACATTCAGTATGAATATGTGAAAAAAAAGTATTAAAAAAGACTTTATTTTGTTGTCTTTTCTGATAAAGTTGTAGGAGACACGTGATGCAATAAATAGTTTAAACAAACTTCAGTATAGCCAAAATAAATATGTGAAAATGCTGAATAACAATAGGCAAGATAGTATGAAGACATGAATAGCAGATATACAGGAAAACACTTATGCCACAATACAACAAAAAACATTTTTTGAAATAAAAGGAAAAAAAAAGAAAAGAAATTAAGATACTGTACTTTTACTGCAAAGTAAAAAAGCACAAGCTCAGTTGCTAGATCATGAATATTGTTTAATATTTTTTGTTACCTCATTTTAAGACAATTCCAATCTGATACAAGGGATGCTATCCATAAGCACAATAGATTCAAGGCAATCAGTGTTTTGGACCAAGGCAATCAGTGTTTTGGACCAAGGCAATGGGTTTTGCGCCTCTTTTGTTACCAGCTCAGACACTGAAAGCAACAAAAAATAACACAGGTCTACTAAGGAGGCACCAGATTTAAATAGGCCAACAAGAAAATACACAGTAAATAGCTGAAAATTCATGACAGATGCAGGCTGGACTGTTTGGCAGTCAAAACAAATAGAAGGGTAGAAAGCATAGTTCTTTTTCTTTCTCTGTGGTTGCTCTTTCTCTCTTATTTACATGGTGCTGAGGAAGGAAATAACAGAATCGTAACTGTAATACTTTGTGTCAGAACAAAAATAACGTGAGAGGAAAAATTTTCACCATACAATGAAAAATCACTCCCTTTTTCCTAGAAAATGAATTGTTCTGCTTCTTGGCAAGTATGGGTGGAAAGACTGTCAGCTACCAGTATTTTCTTTTAATAAAAGTTAAATGAGGAATCATACAGAAGGTTAAAATTCCTTTATGCTGTGACAAGTGAAGGCTGTATTTGACAAGAGATGTTTAGATGCCGTCTACTTTAAAATTACAGTAATAGTCAATGAGCAATATTTTTAAGCTGAAATATACATATGTTGCTTATTTGTAGTGGTTGTTGGTTTCTAACCAGTTAAGCAAGTTTTAAGGGAAAAGGAAAAAAATAAAAAACTGTTAAAGTATAAAATATCACAAAATAAAAGTCTGCTCCATTGGAAGAGGTGAACTAAATCGAAGAAGCTACTACATTATTTCAGCAATGATGTTGTGGCAGTAAAATTCACAGAGGACAAAAAGAATAAATGAAAGACAAAGTTGAAGTAATCTTGAACATTTGTCTGAGTTCATAAATAAAACCAGGAAGAAATGACAATTACCAATAGAAGTATAGATTGACAACATATGACAAAATTTCACCAAATAAAAATCTACATTTAAATTATTTGTTTGAACTCACTTTTACAATCAATAAAGAAAACTTTATATTTCTAAAGTAAAATTTGCTCTTAGAAAAATACCTACATAGATTATAGAATCTTGCTACTGAAAATCCTCATTGTCTCCACCAATTAAAATAAGGATCCTAAAAGTATATACTGTCATTTATACTGTACATTATCCATAAAGTTAGCTCATTCTTTGAAATTTTTCTCATAATGAAAAATGTCATGCTACTTGTTCACAGCAAATGTTCACACATTTTGATTTGTTAATTTGTTTTAGAAAACTGTATATACCAGCATTGTGGTTTTTTACCCACACTCACAAAAAAGAGGAGATACTTTTGAGAGAATTCTGGCAACTTCTGCAGTAGCCCTCTGAGTTCCTGAACCAAATCCCCAGGATATAGATGGCAATAACTTACCTTGCTCTCTACTTTTACAAGTTAAAAGTTTAAACATATTGTCGTTATTCCACTTTTCTAGATATTTGTTCTTTAGAGAAATGACATCTATGACAATGATTTTTCATATGGTTTTCTTTATTCTCCCTTACCACCAACAGAGCATTTGGTTTCCTCTATCAATTTATGCTGTTAAAAATGAGATCTCAATATATTTGTATTTTATCACTTGCTTTTACTGACATAGTTTTGAAATCTCTTCATTTCTAACCCACAAGATTTTACAGAAAAAACTGTTTATGAACACTTAGAGAAGATATTTAACAATAATAAGTGATGTGCATATATAAAAAAAGGAGAAGCAGGTGAATGAAATACTAAAACAGATTTCACTGATAAATAAGTTAAAAATAAGATAAATAGTTGCAAATAAGCTGAGTACCGACAGAGAACTTAATGCATTTAAGAAACTTAACATTTTCTATCCCAGTACTGTTCAGGTGGTAAAATAATTTGACTTTGGACTTTAGATAAAATGGCTTTAGTTCTCCAGGTTATGCCTAGATTTAGCACAGAAATAAATCTTCAGAAAACCGAGGTAGTACCAAATTCCAGAGAAAACTATGCCTGAAAAACTTGTATTTAGTTCCTGGTATAGTTCCTTCTTTCACTACTTTCTTCCACTGTCTCACTGCCCAGCAACTTGTATTAAGTAGGGAGCTGCAGACAGCTGGCATTTAAATGTCAGATCCAAACAGCAGAGATTCCTCCTAGACCACACAGTCTTTTACAGTGGTGTTTTCTAGTTTAGTTTGGTAAAAAACTATCATATCATGGCCATAATGAACATTTTCTTTACCATTCACCTATTCTCAATTTTTATTCTGTTTATTGAAGTAAATATTTTTTTCAGTTGTTTTCAGTGAGCACCTTGCCTGTATAGGAAAACAGGCTATGAAGTTTTGCCAGCTTCTTTATTTCTGACCCGTACACTTACCCATTTTCATACCCTGCCTCATACTTCTTATATTTCATTATTCCTTTCTGGAAACTTCATTATTAATCATCCCTGTAGACAAACTGTCTTTCCTACTCCATAATACATTTTCAAATATCATCTGAGATCATGTGCGTTTGTCTCTAAGTGGTTACAGACAAGAAATACGTCAAAATCTTTACTGAGAGACTCAGCATTTCTATTTGTTTTCTATATCTGTGTTTAATATTTTGCCCTTTTCAGTGCAAAAAAGTTTCAAGAATATGTGTAAAAGCCAATATCAACATGGAAGATTCAAATCTGAAAAATACTTTTACTCATTACTGTCTTTTTCTGAAAAACAGTTGTTTTCATTTGTTTTGTGTGTTGGGTTCTGTTTTCAAAATTTCTGAGTGTCCTGGTTATAGTGACCAGGACCAGTTTGCCACTCTGTGGGTATGGCTAAGACTGTGTATTCTACACCCACTATGTAATTTCTCATGAACTGCTAACAATGGATCATTTGCAGCAGCTTCCTGGGGCACACCTGACCCCTCAGGCTACAGGGTGGGTGCTTAGGAACTTCTATGAGATAAGAAAGGTTTCCTGTCTTCACACCAATGACTCGGGTGTGGTAAAGCCCCTCTGGAGAGCTGTTAGCACCTCCACACCCAGCCTGAGGGGTCATGTCTGCTAATGGGCCATCAGGGTTTCCAAAAATATGCCATGACTCACCCATTGTGAAACTCCCCACCCTGGGAGAGGTACTGGGCACTCCCACCTGAGCCTAAGCATATATATACTGGGGGTTTTGGGACTGAACTCACTCCCTCGCTGGATCCAGAGGAGGACCAGAGCCTCAGCAGGACTGTGACTGCCACTCTTGACCAGACTGGGACCATCATCCTCAGGAACAGGTTTCCTTTTTCCTTTTACTGTGTACTCAAGGGGGCCGGGTGGTGCTCAGCACAGGGGCTGGCGAGCTCCATTCTGTTTGTGCCCCAGGGTGCTGGGTTACACACCTGTTTCTGTGGGTCAAACAGGCTTTTCCCTCTGTACCCTTGTACTTATTGTGATCTTTTTATTAAACTGTAGTTCTGACTTGCAGTCTTTTTGTGAGTTGGGTTCATTTCTCCTGCCGGTTTACATTTAAACCAGCACACTGAGACAAGGAGAAAGAAAGAGACCAATAATGAACTGAATTAAGTATTCTAAAAAAACCCAAACACCACCCCCTATCAAAACAAACAAACAAACAAAACCCCTAATCAAATCTTTTGAATAAGTTCCACACAGTCTTTATGGTTATGAGCTAAAATTCAATGTCAAGTTTCCTGAAGCAGCCACAGGGTGAGTCTACTAGATTGTGCTAATTGTATCACATTAGCCATACTGTTAGTGTTATTAATAAGTGTGTCGAGCAATTCCTCTTGACAAGTTGCACCCAAGGCAAAGAAATGCCAGTGGAAGCTCCAAGAGATCAAGAAGAGAAAACACTTTTTCATTAGAAAATCACGGAAGCATTCTACATCTCTTAGTGACAGAATGAAGCAACTGTGATACAACTTGGAGAATGTGTATACTGTGAATATAATGCTGAATTTTAATGTATATAGTATCATTGAAACATACTAAATAATAATAATATAATAATAATAACAATAATAATTTGAAGTTTGGGACTAGTTCATTAGAAAGGTTCAGGTTCATAATGCTTGCAATATGCTCTTTGGGTAGGAAATGGGTAGGGAAAAAAATCCTTAATAGAGAGTAATAAGAAAAAAAGTAATTAAAAAAACCCAAAAAATGTTAAGGGTGGGATTAAATCTTAGATCCAGACACATAAATTTAAGCACCAACACCCATTTTTATATGCAGATAAGCTACCTCTAAACTACTCTTGCAGCAGATGAAGATACAGAAGCAGATTCAGTTAACCAAAAGGAAATGTCTTCTGCCACCCCATAACAATTTACATAATCTGTGTGGGGCTATAAGATAGCACTGGACTTCAGAGAGATCTTCAATCTTCTGGATTGACAATTGGATTCCAGGTAAAATACCCCAGGATATTTCAAGTATTATGAGAGGACTGCATGTGAGCAAGTTAACTTAATAAAGTCAGAGTAAATCACAGAAACACAGAATGGATCAGGTTTGAAAGGACCACAGTGGGTCTTCTGATCCAATCTCCCTGCTCAGTCAAGGTTATCCTAGAGCACATTCCACAGCATTGTGTCTAGACAGTTCTTGAACATCTCCAGTGAGGGAGACTCTACAACCTCTCTGGGCAACCTGTTCCACTGCTTGGTGACACGCACAGTAAAGAAGTTTTTCCTCAGGTTGGGACAGAACTTCCTGTGCACCACGGCCTTTTGTCCTATTGCTTGGCACCACTCAGAAGAGCCTGGTCCATTCTCTTAAGATGCTCCCTTCAGATACTTAGAGATATTGGTGAGGTTCCCTCTCAGTCATTTCTTCTCGAGGCTGACAGACTCAGTTCCCTCAGCTTATCCTCCTAAGAGATATACTCCAATCCCTTAAATATCACCATAGCCCTCCACTGGACCAACTCCTGGTGCTCCATCTCTCTTTTGTACTAAAAAGCCCAGAACTGGACACAGCATTCCAGGTGAAGCCTCACCAGGGCTGCATAGAGTGGCAGGATCACCTCCCTTGAACTGCTGCCAATACTCTTCTGAATTTACCCCAAGATACCATTGTCTTTTTGGCCACAAGGGCACACTGCTGGCTCATAGGCAGTTTGTTGTCCATCAAGACCCCTAGGTCCTTCTCCTCAGAGCTGCTTTCCAGCAGGTCAGCCCCCAGTCTGTACTGCTGTCCGGGGCTGCTCTTCCCCAGGTGCAGGATCCTGCATTTGCCTTTGTGAAATTTCAGATCGTTCTCCTCTACCCATCTCCCCAGCCTGTTGAGGCTCTTCTGAAGGGCTGCACAGCACTCTGGGATATTGACCACCTTTGTGTCATCAGCAAACTTGCTGAGGGGGAAACTACCCCTTCATCCAAGTCATTGGTGAATAAGTTAAACAGTTACTACTGACAGGCCTATGACTAGACCATGTGCCACTGATTACATCTTCCTGGGACCTGCCATTCAGACAGTTCTCAATCCACTTCACTGTCCACTCATCTATTCCACAAGACATATAGGATGCCTATGCTTTGTAGAGTGGAAATTGGATGTCATGTGACTCATTAAAATTGTGTTGATATTGTATCATGCTCTAAGGCATCAAAGTTACTATTATGACTTGCAAAGATCTAGAACAACTCAGTTTTGTAAGTATAGGAGTACAGTTCCATTTAATTTCCTATACCTTCTTGCCTGTACTTCAGCTGTTGATTCAGAAGGGCATGGGTCTCTGTAAATGCTGTCAATACTGAAAACCTCATACAGAATTCTCAGATAACCTAGAGAGTTTCAAATAACACTATAAACCTATGTTTGACAAATGAATTGATCTCATAGTCAGTGAAGAGCTGCACATTTGTTTTAAAATAGCTGTTTACTTTAGAGTGAATTGAGTCAACTGAATATTGATTTGCTTATCTCCGTGGGAGCTTACACAGCTAACTCACCTGTAGGCTCAGACTGTATACACCAAGACACTATACAGTTGTCTATAGATAGGCTCCTGTGTTCTAGGATATACTTCTATGTTCAGCTGTTGCTTCAGGAAGGTGAGAGTACATCACAGATCCTGCAGCATATCTTTCGTACCTACACTGGTACAATGGTGGTCTAGATGTCTGGGGCTCCTAAGTAAAGATATTTTCAGATAAGGTTTGTCAGGGCAAGTAAGGCCTATATAGGTGGACTTCAGCCTCAGAAGTCCCAGACAGCAACAATGAATAAGTGTTGCTAACATCCCGAGTATACAAAATTTATAAAATTTATAAAATTTAGGACATTTTAAAGATGAAAATTCAAAAGAATAGTGTAAATGGAACAAATGAATTCTTCACATGTTTAAATTTAATTTTTTTAGTCAGTTTAGCTATTGTCTGAAAAATCAGATCCACTACTCAGAGTTTGAAATCATGACCTGTAATCTACTTTATCGTCTCCCCATAACATGTTGTGGCTTGCTAGTAATTGCAATCACCTTGTCATTTGTCAGCTGAATCACACATAATTTCCCCTTCTGTACTGACAGACAAACCAGGCAGGATATCCCGTATCACCCAAAATGGCACTACATGTATGTGTTTAGGCAACTACCTCATTAATTGAATATATCACCATCAAGTACAATTGCACCTTAGGTAAATTTCATGTTGACATTCATTAATTCAGACTTTTAAATTGAAAATTATGTTAATATGGAGCTTAAGCAAATCCCAAAAATCTTATTAATCCTCACTGATTACAGCAACATTCATTTTTTTTAGTTCTGATAATCTCAATCTCAATGCATTTTCTCTGAAGGTCACTTATTTTCTTCTGAGTTTTGCTGAGCTTCATCTACTCTTAGAAGAAACAGGACCATGGACTGATATAGTAAGAATAATAGTCCATGAGAAACTAACTTCCTTGCTGAAAAATTTATTATCTAGAGATTTAATGGTTATTTTATGTATTTTTCTGAGACAAAATAGAGAGAGAAAGCATGTTAAGGTGAAAGTTTATGAGTGAGTTGAATCAGGATCTGTTCTCTATGGGTATAATCAAACAGCTGAAGAATCTATCCGGGGATTCCTTGCAGCCTCCATCTTTGACGGTTGTCAAGACCAAAGTTCATAATAGTCTGAGAAACCTGGTCTGATCTACTCTGATCTGAGACCTGACTGCTCAAGTGTTTTTTTATGGAAGTCTGACACCTATACAATTTTAAGGGTGTCAAGTTTGATTTTTTTTGTAGTTGTTCTGTTGGATTTGATTTGTTTTGTTTTGTTGGGGTTTTTTTAAATAAAATTATTTTTCATTGCAGTCTGCAAATATTTAATTTGTAGAAGTTTTATATTTTCTGGATGTAATTTTTATTTCATTCATATGTGTAAAGCAATATTAAACTTCTATTATTTTAATTACTGTATTATTTGAAAACTAGGAATTATCAATTCATCTCTGCACTTTGGCTATTTTGTACATCTCATATGAAATAACGAAAGCTTATAACAGTACTGATCTTTAGTTTACATCTTCCAGATTGGAGGGTACTTCAACCACCCTTTTAGGGGTGGGACACAACAGAACGAAGACCCCTCAATGTGAAGGTGTTACCTGCTGCCGGCAACTGCAAGAACTCACTTTAACAGTTCACAGAAGAACACTTTTTATTAATAAAAATTGTGACAGATTAAGAAGGTTCAAAGGTTGTTGGTGATAGTGTGTACTGCAAAAATACGTTTTAAAGCACTCTACCGATACATATACTAAGCTAGCACAAACTCTAATATGAAGCAATTTACTAATATGCATAAACAAAAGCTCTAGTCCTAAAAGCAGCATTTAACATGCATAGAGTATATTTCTCACCCGAGGCATCTCTCTGGGGAGGAAGAAGATGGACTCAGTGCCCTTGACTGATCCCAGCAGTTTCAGCAGAGGTCTTCTCCCACTTTACCCCCTATCCCCAACTTGCTTTTATACTATTTTCTTTATGTTTGGATGGAGTTTGAGTGGCTCTATTCATAAATACTTTTTATTTCTGATAGATGTACCTAATGGGAGGTGGGTGGTGGTCATGCTTGGCACTTCAGTAATGGGTTCAACACAGCTGTTAGCTTCAGCAGCAGAACACCTTGATTCTCCCTTGTCAGACAGGTAAGGTATGGTCTAGTACCATGTTTCCCCATATTGCTGGGATTTGAATGCAGGAAGGCCATGTAGTTTCCACTTCATTCCACACTCTGTTCTGTTTCTATGAGCAGATGTTTATCATTGTATTAGGGAATGTGTCAACCTCAGTCCATCCAAGAAGTTGCAGCTGCTTTTTTCCCTGGAATTCTCAATCTCCTCTAGTTTTATCTCTTTTCATCACCTCACACCCTTTCAATTCCCTTTCCAATATTTCTGGTGGGGGAGTGAATGAGTGGCTGAGTGGAGCTTGGCTGCTAGCTGGGGTTAAAGAACAATACAAGAATAGTGAACAGAGAAAAGTACAGAGACATGGAAGAAACAAGACAAATGCAAGAGAAAAAGTAGCAATATGTTCAGGACTTCAGGTGTATTTAGAGAACAGCAAGTCAGGTCCATCTTCAACTTACAGAATATCAACGAATAAAGGCATCTCTGATTTCAGTGAGACTGAATGACCCTGTCATTTTAGCCAGTGTTTTACATTCAAGTAGAGACATTAGAAGTCTTTTTGTGTTTTCTTAATAATGCAGTAATAAAATCTTTAATAATAAGTCAAATTGCAAGACTTTATATTTTGTTGAATGTGAGTTTACCTATTGACATTTGAAGGACTGCTTGCACTTTTATATGCTGTTTTAAACAAAATAAAATTCTTTAGACCATGCTTTACACATGCTGTGCTTCTACTTGTTAATTTTGAGGCTTTCTGAAACGAGATCATCTGTGTTTTCTGCCTATGTCTTTTCTTCTTCAAACTGTCTTGTTGCCATGGAATCTCTGTTTTGCATTAGGAAAGTAAATTATTGTTTAAAAGGGAAGATTTTTGTCA
Organism: Scytalopus superciliaris; assembly: GCA_013400415.1. Classification (NCBI taxonomy): domain Eukaryota; kingdom Metazoa; phylum Chordata; class Aves; order Passeriformes; family Rhinocryptidae; genus Scytalopus; species Scytalopus superciliaris. The sequence goes on along the minus strand of VXBX01002274.1, from coordinate 77,817 downwards.
AAATACACAGCAGAACTAAGCATATACCTAATATCATTAGGCCAGAAAACTTTAGAGAGGGGTTTTTTTTAGTTGTTTATGATGGTTATGTAAAATCTGGACTTTGTCATTAACTAAATAATTTTGTGCACATGGTTCTGTCTATACTGGATACCCAGGCAGCCCCTACAGTAATATAACCATTCGTAGGCTTTGGTGTTAATGACCAGTGGAATTAGATTCAGGAATGTGATGCGTGTGATCTGCACTGGCAACATAGCTGCAATCAACAGCAAATTGGAAAGAGTGAAATACCTGTTGTTCAGAGAAAATCTTTGTAGAGCAACATGCATGACCAAGATAAGAAAAATCTCTAACTGGCTGAGATGGTTGAAAATAATGTTTTAGAGTAATAATGTTAAATATTTAGAAAATAATGTTAAGGTTTTAGAGCGCCTTCAGATCTCTGGAGAACAACAGAGAACTAAAAATGGTTGTTCTGGAATCTGTAAACTGTATTTCAAATCCCCAGTCAGTTAATTTTAAAGGCCTTCTCTCTCCAAAGTGGCAGAGTCAAAATTAATTTAAGTTATATGTATGCAGATAATGTCACAGGGATTGAAATACAGCTGGAAGTCTGTAGCAAAAGGATAGCAATATCTCAACTTACAGAATAAATAGTGATTTCCTGGAATACCTTCTAATGCTAAAGGCTAGATTTAGTTAATGGCAATCATAACATAGCCTTAATTTGGAGAAGATGAGGACATTAGTAAGAATAAAATGATAATTCAGATATTTATATTTTTTTAAAAAAAAGAGATTTATAGTATTGAGCAACAATGATAATGAAGTTGCAAAGTAAATAAAATTTCATGCCAATGAAGCAGCAGACATAAACTCAAAATGCTACTGGTCGCAATTAAAAATCAGTGTACTTTTAAACTTCTGTAAACTTAAGACCATCTCTCCAAGGGAAGAAATTTGATCTGTTGCAATTTTCACTTATTATACTAAATTGCCTGGTTTGTTTTGTTGCTTTTTATTATATTTCAACAATTCTTCTCTATATAGTTCAAATATAACTACAGATGTAGATGAAGATTCCTAAACGCTTCATCAGCATATCATAAATAAGAAGTACTTAAAAGAATGAGCATCAGGCTCTGTTATTTAGCTCTTAATGGTGTCCCCAAGATACTTGTGCTAGGTAATCTTTCAAGGGAAATAAAAAGCTAATAAGTATCTGAAATGTTAACAAAAAATTAATTACTCATCTTGAACTAATTTAGTATCACATAAATTAGAATTAAAAAAACCCCAAAACTGAAGACCAGTGAAACATGAAAAGAAATGCAAAGGAAGGGTGGATTGTCTACTGATTATGATGAAGTCCTTGACAAGATACAAGAAAATATTTTTAGTCTGGCATTAGGCAACAAAACAGAAAAAATAATAGAAAAAGGGATGATCATCTAAATATTGAAAGAAAAGTACCAACGTCTTTTATAGAATAAACTTACTATAAAGAAAAAAAAAATCTAAATGGCACAGTATGCTTATTTATGTTGCTTGGTGTTAAATAAAATGCTTTTTGAAAGCTGTTACTTACTTTGTACTGTTGTATTGGTAATTGAACTTCAGTAATCAGTGTATATTTCTTTGTAAAATATGTATAGTATTTTGTTATTTTTGGAGAAAAACACATAGCATAGCTAATTAGTCTTCATGTTAAGATATAAATACAGCCAGAAAATGACTGAAGATCAGAAGAGAGAAAAAGAGACATTACAAGTGAGTAAAACACCATTCTTTTCCAGTGAACAAGTATGTACCATTAAACTTATGACTTTAGTGCCAGAGCAAAAGGGTGAGTCACCCAAAAGTCAAGTTGTAATTGAGTTTTAAGGGATTTTTCACCATGTAGAATTCAAAGCAGGGTTTCACATACTATATGACACTTCAGAGAACTTGAAATTTTGTCATCTATCAGATCAGCCTGGTAATTAAGATTGAATTTGAGCCCTACATTAGGGAATCTCATGGAATTTATTGACTAAAATGAAACTGCTCCAAGGCAGAACAAAATTAGAATGTCTCAAATCACTTGTAAAGTTTGGGTGAGTAAATTGTGAGATATTATAATTAAGAGGTGACGGTTATATGCTTCCTGATGCACCTACCAATTCTATTTCCTCAGGACTGACTTAGTGTACTAAATTACAGATCTTGATATTTTATTCGACTTCCTAGAGGCACTATGAAGACACTAGGGACACATAAATAGTATTAAATGTTCAAAGAAATATTTATTTTTGTTCTTTGAACTGTTTATGTTTTTTTTTCTGAAGATGTCTTACCAAAATCTGCAAAGATATGGACTGTAACTTGTTTTTTTATTGATTCAGTTCTTCCACTTGTTGTTATATCTGTCAAAGAAAGTATTTTGAATACTTTTTTATACTTGATATTCTTTAAATTGGTTATAAAAAAAGGTATCCTCTGAATCAATTAGAAAAATTCTTGTTTAATCTCAATCTGGTAGATAATACCCACAGGCTACTGAGATAATGCAAGATGTTGCCTTCAGAATCAGCCTTCAAAGAAAGATATGTACTTCCTTGTAGGACATAGAGACTATTGTAGTGGTCCAAAAAGTCTTTTATTCTTTGCTCTAAATGTTCCACTGTAAAACATTCAAGACTATACAGGATGGCATAATAAACCCAGCTGCTTTGTGTTGCAAAAAACGCTACTGAAAAACATGACACTCTATAACCCCCCAGTTATGACTTCCTTATTCCATCTTGACAATATAGGCTTTACATTGCCCTTTGCAAGAAGCAGATAACACTCACACACACAAAAATCCAAAACCAAACAGAAAATCTACTGAAAACTTCAAGAATCACTGCAGGTGTTTGTGTCTAGCTGGCAACTCATAAAATTAAATTATGCATGTTGATTATGTATGTTAATACATAATCCAGTCCTCCTATTTTAATAGTCTTGCTGAATAACTTTAAAAATCAAAATAAAATAAGGCATTACATGGGTTTTTTTATGAAATAGCAAAGAAAGGTTAGCAAAATATAAATCAATATGAGGCATATTTTTTCCTAAACATTAGGGTTTGAAATCCCTATAATTTTTGAACTGTGGAATTTTGCAGTTCTAGATACTTAGCAATTAGAGTTCCTAAATTTTTTGATTCTATGCAGTGCAACTGTACTTAGTATCTATGAAATTTCAGAATTAAATAAATTAGTGTGATGCCCTCTTACATGTATATTATTATTTGGCTTTTAATGTTTTTCCTGATCATGTGGAATTTTCGTGCAGAAATTCTCATGTTCAAATTATATCACTAATTAAAATTAGTGACAGTCATGAGCCATCACCATGTCTGTAAATTTGAGTCTTGGTGTCTTTTATTGAATATTCTTAATATATAGAATATATATTAAATATGTAACAGTGAGTATTTACGAAGATGTTGATTCATCACCCTCAAGAAAAGAACTCTGGTTATCAAATGTGCTTATATTGCATTCTTCAGTATCTAATTCAGTCTTCTTAAAAATAAAGTTTTTCTTTTGTTAATACTTTTTTCTTCATTTTCATGACAAAAATCTGTGAGAAAAGAAATACACGTATTACAGAAAAGGGAGTAACTAAGTATGTATATGTATTACATTCCAGGAGCACTACTCATCCTATGCATTAAGGACATGAGAATCATGTGATTATAGTTTCATGCAATCATAACATTAAATCCTGAGACTGAGAAAGTGTATTTTGTTTTATAGCCTAGCTATTCAAGCAGGATGGGATTGAACGTAGAAGTATTATTTCTGTCAACTCATTGTCGCTGACATAACCTATGTTATATGCCTCCAATATCTTTCACAGAATAACAGAAAATCTGGAGCTGGAAGAAAGTTCTGAAGATCATCTGTCCTGCTTTTCCATAACTTTTCCTGCTCAAGCAGAGTGACCTAGAGCAGGCTGCCCAAAACCACATCCAGATGGCTTTTGAGTATCTCCGAGGGGAAGACTGCACAGTCTGTCTGGGCAACCTGTTCCCACGCTCAGTCACACTCACAGTAAACTAAATGTTTCCTGATGTTCAGAGGGAGTGCTTGTGTTTCCATTTGTGCCCATTGCCTTGTGTTCTATCACTGGGCACCACTGAAAATGTGGCTCCATTATCTTTGCACCTTCCCTTCAGGTAATTACACATATTCATTAGATTATCCATGAGCCTTCTCCAGACTAAAGGGTCTCAGCTCTCTCATCCTTTCCTCATATTGCTGGGTCATAATTGTCTTTATGACTCCTCTCTAGACTCACTCCAATATATGAATTCCTCTCCTGTACTGAGGAGCCCAGACATGGTCACAGTCCTCCAGGTGTGCCCTCACCAATGCTGAATAGAGGGGAAGTGTCACCTCCCTCAACCTGTTGTCAGTGCTTTATTGTGATAATTTCCACTAGAATTTGTTTGATATGTTTGGTTTTTCTTTATTTGGTGGCAAAAGAAGGAACAAGTTTTATAACAGAAGTTTATTTCAGTGATATTGCTAAAGCTAATTTACACAAAGTTATGATTATGATTATGATTATTTCTATTTCTCCTCTACCTCAGCAGAGCTAAGGATATAATGATAAAAGTAGATCCAGAGGAAAATTCAAATTATTGATATTTTCCCATTAGAATTTAGAACACTGAATATTTTTAAATTCATTAGTACCTCAAGTTACCAATATATCAAACCCATCCAATTTATGCATTATCAGAACTGTACTTCTATAGAGTATACTCCTTTGATAAGATGATTCATGAAGCAGGAGTTGAAACAATTGCAAATGGATAATTTCTCACAAAAGTTTACATTTATTTATATTTTTTAAAATGTTTCATAATGCTACTGTGTTTGAATTACCTCAGACAGCAGCCAAGCACTGACATAGTCACTTGTCAGCTTATCTCTTCCCCAGAAAGACGCAGAAGAGAACAGGAGCAAAATCAAGAAAATTCAGGCATCCAGGCAAAGAGAGTTTAACATGGGAAGAGAAAAAAACCCAAACAAATAAACCCCAAAACAAACAAAACAAAAAGTGAATCAAAGGCAAGCATTTACCACCTATCACAAGAACACCAATGCTCAGGCAGTCTCTGAACAGCGGCCACCTTGTCAAACAAAAAAACACCTTTCTTTGTCTGTTACTGATCATGATGTTATGTGGTATGGAATATCCCTTTGGTCAACTGGAGTCAACTGTCCCATGTCTGTCCCCTCCCAGCATTTTGTGCACCTCCATCTTGTGTGCCTACTCTCTAAGCAGGCAAAATGGAAAAGAGAGAAAACCAGTGTGCAAATGCTGTTCAGCCATAACCAAATCACTGGTGCATTAACAAAGCCATTTTAGCCACAAATCCAAAACACAGCTCCATTCAAGCTGCTATGAAAAAAGTTAACTCCCTTCTAGCTAGACTTAGTGCAACCTTCACCCTTTATTCCATACCGTATTTTTCATGCTCAAGTCCTACACTATCATGTACATCGTCATTAATGCCCTCTGAGGAAGTCATGACTGCAAACTTCAATGTTCACACAGGTAATCAGAGACCTAAACCATGAACTTTTAAGCAAGAAAGGAAATTGATTTAGAGAACACTACACAACTGCCAGAACTCACAGCTGGGTGGCAAAAACACATACATAGGCTGCAGGTCTTCTGGGCTATATATATCAAGGGGCTCTTTGACCTGTGCAGTGCTGCTTTTTCCCTCTTCTTCCCTTTCCCACCTTGTGAGCAAAGGAATGCTGCTTATCTAGTTTAGCTGAGAAACAGCTTCCGATGGAAAGACAGAGTGTGGTCATTCTCATACATTCTCTCAACATATGTTTCTGTTAGCCACAACAGGTTTCTTGAGCAAAGAGAAGCTTCCAAACCATTTATGTCCTCGACCATTTCTTGCACAGGGCCCCCTCAGCCCAAACAATGAGAGTATCTCAATCTAGAGTCAAATAACAATCATTCAAAATGACATCAGGGCAAGGAATGACCACAAGATCAAGGTGTCAATTTTTCCTTGTTTGGGTTTTGGTTTTGTTGTTTTTTTGTTTATTTGTGTTTTTTTGTTTCTTTCTGGGTTTTTTGTTTGGTTGAGGTTGGGGTGTTTTTTTTTGTTTTGTTTTGTTAGTTTGTTTGTTTTGTTTGTTTTGGTTTTGTTTTTTTGTTTTTTGTTTGGTTTGGTTTGGTTTTGTGTTTGTTCTATGCAAGTGAGCACACAAAGGGAGAATATTATATTTAAAGTTGTGATATTTGAACGTATTTTGATTTTTTGTAATAAGGTGCAGTATTCATTCAATTCATTGAGGTCATACAGGAATTTTTACAAGATATGGAGCAAAGAAAGCAGGTCAACAGAATAGAAACAAAAGGACATGTCATGACTGTAGTATGAAGACATAAGACTATTTTTTTAATCAAGAAATTCACAAGTAGCATTATTTTGATAAGGATGTAATAGGAAAAAAAATTGCTTATAGCAATATTTAATCACACTGGTGTCCTACAGGGAAATGTCCAAAAAACCTAAAAACTAGACTGAATAAATTTTCTTTTTTCTTTTTTTTTTTTTTCAATTTAAAAATATTATACCCTGTAGCACCTGGCATGAGCTGGGGCTTCTTAAACATTACTTAAAAAGGACTAGACAAGAATAGGAGAGTAATTTAAGGGTAAATTAACTGTGCAGAGAATCCTTGAGAGGGGCAGGCTGTAAGTCACTGCAACAAACAGCAGCCAGTTGTTCAGCACCATGAAAATTGTGATCTCTACATAATCCTGTAACTGGCTGTCTTCCATTGCTTGAGACTCAAAGAGAGACCCCAGACAAGCTCCAATACAGAACCAATCCCACACTGACTTCAGGAGCAACTATGATATAGCAAAGGGGACTCCATGGCCCAGACACAGGATCATGTACCACACATCTAAGACTCCTGTGTGGGCTTGCTTAATATTTTCTCCCTCCTGTAAGCAGGAAGGTATATCACTCAAAATTAAATATAAAATTGTTTTGTTATTCAGCACATTTAGTCTCCCCACTGACAATTAGGTCTTATACTGTTATAATACCATAATAATGGGACCAAAATTTGGAAAATTTGAGTAAAGGGGAAACTGTATTTTAAAAAAATTTTTTTTGAAAGTAACATTCTCTTTCATCCTGCCACAGTATTGAACAAAATATATAAAGATTACTTAAAAATCTTATTAAATATTAATCTTATTGCATTAAAAATTGCCTACATTTGTTTGAATACATAATTGAAGTTAGAGCTCACATCCAAAAGGGAAGAACTCTCTCTCTGTTGCCATATATTAGTGCAAAATGCTCTTAATTAAATGAATCTTGATCCACTGAGGTTTTTTACCTGAAGCTACAGGAATATCCAGATACCTTCTGATGTGTGGGATCTTAAGGAATCTTTTTAAAATTGATGTGCATGTGTTTATGCATGAGAGTGAACACTTTTCACTATCATAACATATGTATCTTCCAGAACTATTTCACTGGCATAAATTTTAGTAAGGTGGTCTTGCCAATTACAATTAAAGGTGTTGCAGTCATGTTTCAAATAACAAATTGTCCATACCTAGTCCTCTGTGACATAATGGAAATGAGGAAATTGTTATGTCAATTACAATTAGAGGGCTAAATACCATGGTGAAAGGTCAGTCAGCTTTTGGCTGAACAAAATGAGTTTCAGGAACAGCTTTACATGCTATGTAATATTAATATGCCAAAACAATAGACTGTCTAGTGTCACTCTATGAATAAAATAATATTAGAGGCGTTATAAATCAAACATTTAAAATGAGACTGGTGCTTGGCTGAGAAAAAAATGCAATGCTTTAAAAGTTCTTTAATAATTAACTTTTTATATTTTTATTAATTGGAAAATATGTCAATGCTAAAGAGAGTGTCACAGAGCTGGCAGAAGTACTGTAAGAAAGTACTAATATTGATTGATCAATAATACAGATAGTAAAAGGACTGTGTTTTACACAGACAGTGAATCAGGTTTGGTCAATAAGATGAAGCTAAATTATTTAGATGCTCAAGCAAAGAAGAAAAATAGAATAATTTAAGCTACTTAAGGACAGTATGGAAAATGAAAAACAAAAGCAAAAAGAAAACTGGACATCAGCACAGAGCACAAAAGTGTACATTTCCATTTTCAGGTAGGAAGAATACTGAACATGTCTGAAACAGAATTGCAATGGATTCTCTGGTTTAGTTTGAGGCTTTTTTCTTTCCTTTTTTTTTTCCTTTCCTCTTGCTTCCAATGGTGTTTTCTTTGAAAAGGTACGATCACCTGGAAGAACAGGAAATTACTTATTTCCTGGAGAATTCTTAGGCATCATTAAGTAGGGCAGTTTCCATTAACTGTAAGATATGGAAGGTTAAAGGACAAGAGTAGGCACCTGAAACCAAAGAAGTTGTTACAAAGACAGTTAGGTAACACACAGAGTCAGAGCTGACAGATGAATAAAAAATTGTTTCCTAGGTATAAAAGTAGACTGTGGCATGATACAATCATTAAATTTAATAAAATCAAAACTGGAGTAAAGTTCTGACTTAGTAGGACATCTTGTATAGATGGAGAGTAATTTATAATCTATTTTTCTTTCCATGCCCTCTCAACTACAGATTTTGAGATTTTTGTATTTTAAAATAATGTCTTACAGTTTATATTTACTTACATTTGTGTCTTGACTCAGTTTTATTTTTTCACCCTGTCTGATAAATTTGTTACAAAAGTATACAACAAAATAAAGTAATGCAGGTCTATAAGGACTTAAACAGCACATTTGCCTGTCTCAAGCACTGTCAAGGTCACAGGAGGAACTTACCATGTCACCACAGTGGAAGTCTGAGCTAAGCACAGAAGGGTGGAATTTTTGACATGAAGGCACTAATTCTAGACGAGGCAGGTAGTGAGGTGAGATCTGGATAGCACTTCCTGTTTAATGCATCCAGACCAAAATTCCCACTGTGACAAACTGCAGGAAAAGAAGCAACTACTCATACATACATAACTTCAAGTTATGGGACAGCCAGCATCTGTGACCTCCAGCAATCATTGAAGTGCCCCCAGACTCCACCAGAGGAATGTACATGATTTGCAGTGTTAAAACTCCTCCTACCAGTGGAATTCCCACCTGATCCTGAATATAATCTAACCCATTGAACTTTTGTGGACTTCCCCCACTCACGATGTATCAAGGCTGTGACCATCATTTTGACTGATGGACATCTGAATTGCAATGAGAAAGTCTCATCACTGGATCCTCTCCACTATCTGCTCTTATCCTTTCTTTCTCCTTCTTTTCCTTATGTATTTTCTTGAGTGCTATTTTCATACTTTTATATTGTCATATTACTATAGATAATAAACAAAACAGCTATATACCTCCTTTAAATTGCAACCAAACTGTTCTAAAATATATATATGTACACATACTTGTTATTCATTGTCATTTCACTCTAATCCACCCCAAGGTGGATGTATCAACAAGAACCTCAGTTACCCTGTCTTCATATCCCTGTTGTAACAAGGTCAAACAGCCTCAAAGCTCTGTCCACCTGGAATCCTGTCAGAAGAGGTGCAAAAGGTATAGAGAAAATAGTATAGGGTAATATTTCTAAAATATTAGGCTTCAAAAACAATAAGACACACAGCATGAATAAAGCACCTTCTCTACAGCTCAGAAGATGTATTAGCAGAGATACTGTATTAAGAAATTACCTTAGTATTGAGATTTGATGCTGTTTTCTCTTCTATCCATTTGTTTGGACAATGGGTGACTATCCAAGCATTTATCAAATAATAAAATCTCTGTTTCAACTGAAAATATAATGATATATGTGTAAAACAGTTAGGGAATTAGAGATAATACTGATGAAAATGTTTAAAGTCCTTCAAATAAGATCTGTTTTAACCCTCAAGCTAATACTGACTGGATGGGCATTCAGTACCAACATACTGTAGCAATGATTACTTCTTACTCAGTATCAGTTATTAGCTCTATCTGTACAAAACAATGAGCCTTAAACATTCCAAATATACTAGCTTTCATTGCAGACAGACAAATACGAAAATAAATAAACAAGGGTTTCCAAAAGCAGTTATTTTACTTTTAGGCTGTTGATTATTATAATAAGGCATTTTTTGAATAATTTTTAGTCTTTTTCCCCAAAGAATTTCTTCTACATTTAGTACATTTAAATTTTTCTATTAATAAAATAGATAATTCCAAAAGCTTTCAAAATTACTTCTTTTGCAGTATTCATAGAATCATGGGTTAGTTAGATTTGGAAGGCATATTAAAGATGATCTTGTTCTAACTCCACCCCTGTCATGGGCAGGGATACCATCTCCTAGACCAGGTAGCTCAAAGTCCCATTCTGCTTAGCCTTGAACACTTCCAGGGATGGAGCACCCACAAATTCTCTGGACAACTTGTTCCAGTGTCACTGGCAATGTTGCTGAGGGTGCAATCAGTACCACTGTTCATGTCATTGACAGAGATGTGAAACAGGGACAGTGCCAATAGCAATTCCTGGGGAACACCACTGGTCACTGGTCTCCATTTGGACATTGAGTTATTGACCACACGTCTGAGAGCAACCATTCAGCCACTTCCTTATCTGCTGAGTGGTTCATCTGTTAAATCCATGTCTTTCCAGTTCAGAGACAAGGGTGTTATGTAGGGCAGTGTTAAATGTTTTGTACAAGTCCAGGCAGATGATTTTAGTTGTTCTTCCCTTATCCACCAATTCTTTAAATCAGAGGATCTGCTTCATGATCTTGCCAGACACAGAGGTGAGACTGACTGGCCTGTAGTTCTCCAGGTCTTCTTTTTTTACCTTTTTAAAAACCGGGAGTTGTGTTTCCCCTTTTCTGATCAGTGGAAACTTCACCAGTCTCCCACAACCTTTCAAACATTATAGATAATACCTTAGTACTCAATAAAGAAAATTAGTTTGAAAATCTATGCCAGGTAATGTATTAGGTAAAAAATGCCAATTTTTTTTATCTTAAGTCAAGTTGCAATATAGATATAGGGCATCTTACAGATCTGAATTTTAGAACACTGATGCTTTTAATTGCAAGTTATAATGAAAAAATTGTGTAGCTTTGAAAGAGTCTCATTAACATCAATATTTTTATGTTGATAATAATTTCTAGCACAATTTTTTACACATGCCTTATGATTTACTTGAAAAACTTGCTGTATTTAATGGAGACAATTTAAAAAACAAAAATAAATGACTTTGTTATCACTTTTTCAAACTTATTTGCAAATCACAAAACACTATTTTGTTTCACTGTCTGGTTACATAATAACTCTAAATATCTCTATACAGTTTGATCTATTCTGGCTATATTCTATTTGAAACCTGTTGGTTTCTTGTGCAACAAATTAGCTTCAAGTTGTTTCTACAGATTTGTAATCCATTATTTAAAAAACAAAAAAAAAAAGTTATGGAAGACTGTTACGGTCAAAATACAAGACTTTTCTCAGGGGCATGAACAAGAATCTGTTTATTGCTTACATGTATCGATTAATATAGATACATTACAATGAGCAGACCCAGTTATGCTAGGAACTGGGATGGAACCTGGCTCTGACAACTTCATTCATATTCCATTTATAAGCCCTCATTAGTTAAAATGATTTTGTGCTGGTTATTATTTCAGCCATGTTCACCTCCTCAGTTCTTACTAGAGTAGTAACAAGTTTGGAAAAGTATTATTTTATAGCAGAGATTTTTGGTGAGTCAGATATTAATTAGAGAAATAAAGGCATTCATACTGAAATACTATGCCACTTTGACCCATCTTCTTAGTAGTGCAACACTGAGACACATTCAGTATTGTACTCTCCACAAGTTATTGAACAACCAGGTGAAGAGAAGATTTAGTTTGATATTTATATCTGTCTTTTTTTTTTTTTCCTTGTGAGTCTGATGGTGTGTCTCCCCCTCAGCCTGAGCTTTATGTCCCATAACACTGTTCAAGTGGTAACCACAGCAGCAGTTGTAATGGATGTATGTGATCATAATGGTTGCATAGGACTCCAAGTAGATCTGTGTGAGACAGTGTGATGGGGTTTTTTTGTAGGCCTTCCCTGGTCACAACATAGGAAGTATTCCATCCCATGTCTTTATGTAATCATGTGTATATAAGGCTGGAGGCAGATGTATTCTTGCTCTCTCTTTTCCTTCTCAGGTTAGCCTGGTGACAGACTCTTGGTGTTTAGGCCTGGCTTATTTGTGTGAGTGAGGCCTGTCCAAGGGCTGTTTGTCTGGGCCAGTAGTGGAGGTTAAGAATCTGCTTTTCCTAAGGGAAGTAGTGAGTTTTCTATTGTGTTCGTTATTTATTGAGTTAATTCCTAAATTTAGATTGTATATATTTGCTTGCTTTTTCCCTTTTTCATTTCCCTTTCCTCTTTCCCTCTCCCTTGCCCCCTATTGGGGTTGTTTAGGGGTCCCTGTTGCTTTGTAAATAGTATTTAACTGTATATAAATGTAATATATGTAATATATGTAAATATATATATATATTTCTACAATTTTCTGTTGCTACTTTTTGCTTTTTTGGGAAAGGGAGGGGGGAATCATTCCTGTGATGGTTAGCTTTTGTCAGAGAGCCATGGCAAACTATCACAGACAGATAATGACACAATAGCCAAGGGCTGATCTAAGCAATTCACCCACCTAACTAGACTGCTGGTCAAGGTCTTATTCAAGCCAAGTATGGAATAAACTAGTATGTTGATATGCAAACATGACCCTAAGTATGTCTGGAATTAACTTATCTTTTGTCCATGTGTCTCAAAATACCCAGTTTCAGAAAACAAAACACACAATAAAAGCACTCTGTGTCAGATTAACCTTTGACTTCCCTGTCTTTCCCAGTTTCTTTCCCATTGGATTGTAACATTCATCTGGATGAGGAAAAACTCAAGCTCAGGCAGTTTCTGTGCATCTCTCAAGGCACTCAAATTCCAGCCATATTCAGAAATTAAGAGCTTTTCCTTTTAAACTTTCTGTGAACTTCTGTATGTTAGACATGTACATGTTTTTTCACTACCTTTGAAAGAGGTTGTAAAACATTCACTGTGTTGAAGATATCTTCTATGCCCTGTAGATCAAGATTGCCAGAATATAAAAGAACTTCAAAGAGCACTGCAGCTTCAAAAGTGAGTTTGATTAGTTATTTATTAAGCCAGATTGATGGATGAGGAAAAAATGAACAAGACCTAAATTACTTTTCATTGTATCTCCTGTTATGAATTGGAGACATGTGGAGACTGTCACTGCCTAGTAGAATCTTCTACTGGTTTGGGCAGTGCTGCCATCTGGGCAGGAGCAGACAGAAGGAGATTCCAGGGCAGCAGATAAACACTCACTGACTTTCAAGTGGGGCCCCAGCACAGAGGACAAGAAAATCCCACCACTGTCATCTTCTGCCTTGCAGTGAGGGCCACAGGATGCTAGAAGCTTGCTGTAATTGCCACAGACAGGTTCTTCTTAAGGAAGATGGTGCTGTCAGTCTTTGGACCCAAAGGAATATTGGAAGGTAAAGATAATAAACAAAGAAAAAACATAGATGCNGGTTGTTTAGGGGTCCCTGTTGCTTTGTAAATAGTATTTAACTGTATATAAATGTAATATATGTAATATATGTAAATATATATATATATTTCTACAATTTTCTGTTGCTACTTTTTGCTTTTTTGGGAAAGGGAGGGGGGAATCATTCCTGTGATGGTTAGCTTTTGTCAGAGAGCCATGGCAAACTATCACAGACAGATAATGACACAATAGCCAAGGGCTGATCTAAGCAATTCACCCACCTAACTAGACTGCTGGTCAAGGTCTTATTCAAGCCAAGTATGGAATAAACTAGTATGTTGATATGCAAACATGACCCTAAGTATGTCTGGAATTAACTTATCTTTTGTCCATGTGTCTCAAAATACCCAGTTTCAGAAAACAAAACACACAATAAAAGCACTCTGTGTCAGATTAACCTTTGACTTCCCTGTCTTTCCCAGTTTCTTTCCCATTGGATTGTAACATTCATCTGGATGAGGAAAAACTCAAGCTCAGGCAGTTTCTGTGCATCTCTCAAGGCACTCAAATTCCAGCCATATTCAGAAATTAAGAGCTTTTCCTTTTAAACTTTCTGTGAACTTCTGTATGTTAGACATGTACATGTTTTTTCACTACCTTTGAAAGAGGTTGTAAAACATTCACTGTGTTGAAGATATCTATGCCCTGTAGATCAAGATTGCCAGAATATAAAAGAACTTCAAAGAGCACTGCAGCTTCAAAAGTGAGTTTGATTAGTTATTTATTAAGCCAGATTGATGGATGAGGAAAAAATGAACAAGACCTAAATTACTTTTCATTGTATCTCCTGTTATGAATTGGAGACATGTGGAGACTGTCACTGCCTAGTAGAATCTTCTACTGGTTTGGGCAGTGCTGCCATCTGGGCAGGAGCAGACAGAAGGAGATTCCAGGGCAGCAGATAAACACTCACTGACTTTCAAGTGGGGCCCCAGCACAGAGGACAAGAAAATCCCACCACTGTCATCTTCTGCCTTGCAGTGAGGGCCACAGGATGCTAGAAGCTTGCTGTAATTGCCACAGACAGGTTCTTCTTAAGGAAGATGGTGCTGTCAGTCTTTGGACCCAAAGGAATATTGGAAGGTAAAGATAATAAACAAAGAAAAAACATAGATGCTGGATTATTTTTATAGTAGATTTAACTTGTAGGGAGTTTTTTTCTGAATTAGATCATTCTAACTATTTAACAATTTAAACATCAAACACACCAACAGTTGGCTTCATATATTCATTGTGTTACCATTGTCCATGACAATAGACATAGTGCTTCAATTTTTACATAAAGCTCAGATACGTCAGCTGTGTACAGACTGATCATCAGCATCTCCCTGTGAATAAGTGTCAGACATTTCCCTGGTCAGTCTTCTATTAGTCCTGTTATGAGAAATCTAGACATTTAAATATGCTGTATAGGAAGTTTCAGATAACTAACTCTGTCCCCAGGCATATGGCATCTACCTACATTCTTCAGTTTAATTCCAAGTTCCTTTTGCAGATACTTTTCACAGACAATGAGAGCACAGTAACAAAAGAAGCTGAAGTACAGTAAGAGAAAACTGATGAGTAGTATGAAAAATTCAAGTCATATGAATTGCTGGGACCAGAGGGTACCCATCTGAGAGTTCTTAGAACTAAAATTCAAAATATCATGGGTGAACTATGCCTTTTTAAAAATAAAGCAGCTTCTGCATGTAGTGAAGTCCCTAATGGATTTCTGTCTATAAAAGAGAAGCCAAAGAAGGAAATCCAAATTAGAGGTTGGATAGTTTCTCCACAATTCCCTGGAAACTTAGGGCTTGATTTTAAGTCAAAGAAAGGTTGCTCCAGTTTTCTTTGTGTTCAGATTTTTTGCTTTTATTCAGCCAAGATACTTGAGAACAGAAAGCACAGCATAACTACAAATTAGGTAGTTATGTGATATATGATATTTGCAGTAGGTACATGTGATCTTGTGAACTTAGTTTGCATATGCATTTTGCTGAAGTTAGTTTTGCTATTGGCAAATTTATAATGACCATTTTACATCTACTCCTGACTGTACCTCCCATGTGTGAGGCATTTGCCACTTAGAATCACACTGAAAATTGAATACTGAGCTGTAAGACCTTCATATTTGGAGGTCTTGCCCAAGAAACAACCTCCGTTCCCCAAGCATTGAGCAATGGGGGAAAAAAAAAAAAAAAGAAAAAAGGATAATTATGAATTACAGGAATGCAGATTTAAAAGGCAGTAGGAGAGTGCAAAACATGTTGTGGTTATCTGCTGACTTTAGAGTTAGTTTAAGTATTCTTGTTACCTGTAGGTTGTAGAAGCTTTAATTAGGGCTGAACAACATTTTAATAGATTTAGACACCTATCATTTTATATGCCTATAAGATGTGTGAATATACTCTCTAGGTTCTCCATGTAATGCCCAAACAGAATTAAACACCTAAGAAAATCATATGACCACAGTCAGAAAAAAAAAAAATAAAAATTACTTAAATCAAGACAATGGGAAACATGGAGGAGAAATGAATAACTAAGGACCACGTATAATTTCCTTACATGAACACAGGTTCAAGGATGACATAAACACTCATCATGTACCATCACCACACAGTAGTTTCATTTTTGTTTTAGTGAAGTAGATGCAAGTGCCATTGTATGAAGTCAGATTTCTTGAAATCTGAACATTGCAGTCTAAATTTATACATCTGTATTCCTTGGACATTGTTTTATTTTTATTTAGAGGTTAAAATATATGGTAGAACATATGAAATATGTTGGACATAATTTATTTCAATTTTTGTAGTGATTTAGAAGTAAAATGTTCATAAGACTGGGACACAGAAAGCATAGAATATAGAAACTCAGAGATATCACAATGTGTTTTGTTGCCACAATACTGGACTATTAATTTTGGTTTCATCAAATTACACAGGAAGATTCACCTTCCCCTCCTACACCTTTTCTTTTATTTCTTAGGCAAACAAACTAAGACAAAGTTTTTTTAAAATATGCATTAACAAGCAGAAAAAGTTAAGTATTCTGAAAATTAAGATCTTAAATAAATATTAATTTTTAAGAGCTTTTCTTTCCCTTTCCTGAACCAGTGGTTTTTCACAGTCCTATGACAAGCATTTTTTTTTTTTCTGTCATAAGAACAAGAAAAACATTGAAAGGGTGAGAAGATTCAGATGTTGGCTTAGACATTTTAAGTGCCTAGTTTCATTAAAGAAAACCTACTTTAAGGCAGATTTGAGGCTAGAGGAAAGAAAAGAGAAGGAAAGAGGGAATTAGGAGAGAGAGAATAGAGAGGAAAGGTAGAACAGGAAGCAGCAGAGGCAGAGGCAGGAAAGAGACTGTGAAGCTTACTGGAGAATGTCTTCATAATTGATAGGCTGAATTCAAAAGGAGCCGGCTGCCTTGTCAAAGAGGCATTAACTAATTCTGCTAGGGGCAATGGTTTGTTCTTGCTGGCTCATTTTAACAATAGATTGGTTTGATAATTCCTGTCAGTTTTTCTTGCAGGTTATAGTCAGAGAATAGTGAACATGGGGAAAAAATATGTATTCTGTGAAATGAAACACTTCATAAGAAGCAACAAGCATAACTTATTCTGTACCACTGACTATTCAGTGAAGACCTATCAATAAGCTCCTTCCTGACAGGTTACAGGTTCTCTGCCTTCAATATTTTTCCCAAAAATCAATTAAAAAAATGCATCTTTCTATCAAGGTGAAGGAATTTGGATCTATACCTGGTTTCCTACATAGGCACTGAATCATGGGATTTTTAGTTTCTCAGGTGAAGTACCTTATTAAAACCAGCATGTGTTTGGGAGTGGTCATGTAGTGTAACATAATATAACCCAAGTTGTAGTTTGCCTATGCCCCTATCAGCCTAGGAAAAGAGAAGGTTAAAAAATTATAAAAAAAAAAAAAAAGTTAAATCCAGACATCGATTTATGCATCAAGACTCTAAACCTTAGAAAAGCACTTCTTACAAAAAGTTTTTTTTTGTCTATGTCACCAAAATAAGAAACTAGTTGTAAGTGCTGTGGGTGTTTTTTATCTTGTCACCAAGGAAAACACTCCCTTATACAGCATTTCTGTCTCTGGTATTCTTGTCTCCAGGAATCCCTTTTCTCCAGGAATGTCCAGTTTATCCCCTTTGCAGTTAGACCTTCTTGCCCTCTATGCTAGATCATTTCTTGGTCATAAATTACCACTGCTTAACAGTTGCCAGTTGAATTTCCCCCTCAGATATTGGAGAAAGACTGTACAAAAGGGTATTCAAGAAGCTTGAGTGGAAAAGCCTTTGAAGGAGTAGTTATTCAGGCATTGATTAAATTTATAACAACTTCAAAAGCAATACAATTCTTTGCATTACAAGAATAAAATAACTTTTAACCTATTATCTGAAGTACTGCCTCTTATAATGGTAATATGTAGAAAAACAGTGAGATTTGAAATAAAAATTTAAAAAAAATTATTTAAGTGTAGTGTATTGTAACTAACAGCTGCAAAACCACGGGGGGGAAAATAATGTCACTAGTCTTTAAAAAGTTAGGTGCTTCTTTTGCATTTGTGGATTTTTGCCATTGTGAAAAGAAAATAATGCTGGTATTAATAGGTAAAACACTGGAAAACTTGTCGAGTCAGAGGTTGCTCTGAAATTAGAGATAAACTGAATGCTCAGAATAAATGTATTTTATTAAGTCTGCTTACAGACCTTTCTATGTTTATTTGGCATAGATAGGTTCAAAGATTGTGTAGCTAAACTAACTCTTTTCATACTGCATTTGACTGCCTATTTTTCATTAGCAACTCAGTATCTATTACAGATGTGTTGAGTATTTTTCTGAACAATCATGAAAGATAATCACCAAATTTAACATTTCAGGAAACAAGTTAGTGCCTTGAAGTACTATGAGCGGTATTATGCTTCATTTACAACCTACGTACAAACCGGTATATTCCTCTTTATTTCCTCAGACAAAAATTTAGCCATTCTTCTTTCTGTTTAAAGTATTCTATTCAGAAACCAGGGTTTCAATACCCACTAATTTATTTTGTTTAAGTTACAGTGAAATTATTTATATTGGCTTCTTCTTTTAAGTTTGTAAATAAGTTTGGTTTCCTGAAAATCTGGGTTTTGCTTTAACATATTTCAGGGAGGGGGGGAAAAAAAAAAAAAAGAAGAGGAAGAATAACATTCCACACCTTTTAGTTGCTGGTTTAAATAAAGGATAAATTTCTGTCTGTCTTTGAAGTGCCTCACACTGTGGTGTTTAAAACAGTACTGTGAATCTCTTGAAAACCACCACATGTCTGAGATTACTGTAGGTCAATAGCACCATTTGGGTCACATCAAGATTAAACCAGAGATGTTTTAAATACTGGTGCTTTTTCATCAATTATATTTTAATGGTCAGACACTGCTGATGCATTTTGATGCTAGAAGGTGAAAAAGCCTGTTTTGAAATACCAGCTATGTGATGTTGAAAAGCTTCCCTGAGCACCCTATAAATGTTCAGACAGCGGGGGACTTTATCAGAGAGGTGTTGAATTAAGCTTGGTTAACTCAGATGAAAGAACTGATTTCTTGATCAGGACGAACACAATTTCTGCTACCAGATTTCTCTCATATAGCCCAGCACTCCACTGATTTAAAGTGGATGACAAATTAAAGCAATGCCATAGCAGCAGGACAATGATTCCAGCAGAGATGGCATTAAAATTAACTTATAACAAAGGTTGTTGCAGAAGAGACTGAGAGGGTGGGGGTGGTGAGGTTGAGGCTATGTTTAGTTCTATGACATAAGCAATATCTCTGAAACTTATGAGGATGGTAATGTTTCAGTAAAGAGTTGTAACAATCAGGTAGTCAAAGTTAAAATAAATCAATTTTTACTGCTGCTACAATGAATGACATAATCTTAGAATCATAGTATCACAAAGTTATTAGGATTAGAATAGATCTGTAGGACCATCCTGTTCAAGGTCTTTTTAATGCTTGAAGTGGAATATATGTAACAGTATGTCATATTTCCTTATCTGAAGGTACCGCAAATAACAGTACAATGTTAATAGGATTATCATTTTCTGATTAATATTTCTGACAACTGATGAAATTCTTCAGAAACAGTATGAGAATTATACTCATTAGAAGAATTGTTCAAATTTTTTTCTAATGAGAAAGGTTGATTATAGAAAATAAACTCAATGTTTTTTATTTTTCTAATTTCTTTTAACTTTATTTTTGAGCCTTCCTGAAATGTGTACATAGGGTTTAGAATTAAAACAGTGCTTCTCACTTTATAAATTAACTTATTTTTCTTTTAAAATTACAATTTTTGCAATATAAACCTACTTTTATCATTGAAACTATAAAGTCTTACAAAGGAATCTGTAACAAACAGCTTAAAGGTTTAGTGGAAGGATGATCCTCTCAACGAACTCTTCTTTAGCTTTCAACATTGTTGATATGTTCAACAGTAGACCACTACTTACTATATTAAGATAATATTGTATTTCATCAAATAAGAGTTCTAGAAGGGGTTTGAACTATTATTATGAAAGACTGTGCCGCATAACACATTATTAATGCTTTAGTCTCATATAGTTCTTAGTATCTCAAACTTTACTATAAAATTGATATGTTAATTCAACCTTTATGAAATATACATTTATTAGAAAGAAACATTTTGTGTTTTCTTTCTAAACAGGATGCAGTTTCCCCACTAAGAATGACTTTAATTTTTTTGTTGAAGTTCTCAATTTGAAATACATATGAATCACTGAAAACTTAAAATCACACCTCATTTCCCAGATTAGAACTGTAATCTGGGTTATACATGGCTTCATTTTGCTGTTTTCAAGAAAATCACACCTCATTTCCCAGATTAGAACTGTAATCTGGGTTATACATGGCTTCATTTTGCTGTTTTCAAGACACTGTAAGAATGTTACTATCTCTTTCTTAATTTGAGAATTAGAGAAAAGTTTTATGATAGCAGACAGACATTAAAACTTCTAAGAGTTGTTATAAAAATATCTCTGACATAGACATGAATGGTAATATAACCCAGTGTTAACATTTCTGCCCGTGTGTGAAGATAAAGAACTTCTCACAGTTTAATGCTCTGTAATAATTAAAAAAAACACCCCTTATTATTTAATACTATATGGTAGTCATGTTAAATACTTGCCATGATTTAACCCCAGCTGGCAACCAAGCACCATGCAGCCAATTGCTCACTCCTCACACATTAGGATGGGAGAGAGACTAGAAAGAATAAAAGTGAGAAAAATCATGTTTTGAGATAAAGGCAGTTTAACAGGTAAAGCAAAAGCTGTACATGCAAGCAAAGCAAAACAAGGAATTCATTCACTACTTCCCATGAGCAGGCAGGTGTTCAGCCATCTCCAGGAAAGTAGGACTCCATCATGTATAATGGTTACTTAGAAAGACAATCATCACTCTGAATGCCTTTCCCTTCCTTCTTCCCCCAGTTTTATAGGCGGAGCATATGGTATGGAATATCCCTTTGTTCAGTTGTGGTCAGCTATCCCAGCTGTGTCACTTGTCAACTTCTTGTGGACTCAGCCTCCTCACTTGTGGGGTGGGGTAAGAAGTAGAAAAGACTTTCTTGACTCTGTGTAAGCACTGCTCAGCAATGACAAAAATATCTCTATACTATCAACACAGCTAAAATCCAAAGCATAGCCCCATACCAGCTACTTTGAGGAAAATTAACTCTATCCCAATCAAAACCAGTACAGTTCTTCAAGTGAAGATATGGGAATACTTTAAAAATTGACTCTGTGAAAATTAGGAGATGGAAAAGAAGGAAAAGATAAGGAAGGCACAGACTGTATAAGATGAACTACTTTTTTTTAGAGTGAATATTATGCACAATGGTGTGGAGGATTAAAAAGCCCATGAAGAGTAGAAATTCCACACAGCACCTATGGTGAAAATGTAGATAAAGTTTAAATAATGAAAAGTCAGGATGAGATTAATCTTGTGCTCTGGAGGATAGATTACTCAGTCAGTCATTCCCTAGGCCTACGTACAATAGTCCCATGATCGTGACAGCTCCCACCTAAACTGATAAACAGCTGGGCTTTTTGTATAATTTTTCCTTAGAGAGAAA
>VXBX01002274.1:0-23359 GCA_013400415.1 Scytalopus superciliaris | reverse complement strand
AAAAAAAAAAAAAAAGAGTTACAGTTCCATTAACTTGCAGTTGCAATAAAAGAATACAGAGTGCTATTATTTAATGTTCTTAGCAAGTTATAATTTAGTGAAAGTGCCAGCTGTACTTATGGAGTGTTTTTACTGTCTTTACTGTTTTCTTTTATTGCATTAATATGCAGATATTCAGCCTCTAAGAGTCAGGGAGCCTGGGAATAGCTGTAATTCTTTCCCTTGTCTCTCTTTTACCAAATAACGCAGAAATAACATGAGAGTTTTGAAAGTACACATACAAATGTAAGCTTGAAATAATTTTTTTTATCTCTTCTAAATTAAGTGCTTGGAATGTAGTTTGATTTTCCATAATCAGATTTCTCCTCATTCTAAAAAAAATTAATTGCATTTATAAAAATAAATGCTGGACCAAGCTTGAGTTTACAAACTGTAACACCTTGTGCCATGATTGCAATTTAGAGTGATATGTTGCCGCTTCAAATTAGTTTACATTGGCAGCTGTGGGTTTTTTAGAATTATAAGCTAATTTGGCCAACATCCAGAATAAATAAAGTGATTCAAAAATGTCCCTGCATTTATTGTACTTGAATGGTTGGAAGCTTTTTTAGCTTTAATGCTCCAGAATTCTTTTATGTAACAGTAGTAGGTGTGTAGATTTCAAACTAAACTGCTCCTTTGATGTAACTTTTTAGAAACCTACATAAAAGAGATAGTTTGTTTTAATTACTGAGGGAAATGAATGAGTTCAGAGGATCAGTAAAAATCCTATAAAGAGACTTACTTAAAGCTAGAGGTCAGACAACTATTAATAAAATATCTATTTAAGGTTTTGGTTTGATATAGTTTTTCAGTTTCCCAAAAACTGTAAGATTCAAATTGCACCTGAAGCCTCAGAGGTTTTTTCTCCTACTTCTTCCATTCCAACAAGTGTATTTTACATTAGAGTTTGAATCAGAAAATTTGTCTTTCTGGTTTGAAATGGAAAAAAAAACATATTCCCTACAATTCATAAATAATTCTCCATAATTTGAAAAATTCCATTGCTTAAATTCTTAGAATACTAAAGAACACATATGTTTCTTTCAGCACTGTTTTGGTTCATTAATAGTCAAATACATCTAAGTACTACATAATAATTGGAATAACCATCATGTTTATTTGGAAAACGTAAAATTCTAAGATTTGATAAATGAAGCAGAACAGAAATTAATTTATCATCTGTATATTTTATATATATCTTTGGTTTGAGAAATTTACTCTCTGCAGTAATAATTGTAAAGGTGATCCAGGAAGTACAGTGGATTAACTGAAAAAAATTACCTCACCGTAGTATCTCTTAATTTACCAATGCCTGAGTTTCTGAACTGACTGAATGAACCCAGAAGTATGTTCATAGGTTCATTTTTCAATGCTTAGAAGTCTGAAGCATTTCAGAAATTGTTTTAGAAAATCCAGTATACTAACTAATAAATGGTTCCAAAAAACAAGAACAAAAGTGTCTGAAACAATTAGAACTGGGGACAATTTGGAAAGATTTAGGTACACAACTCTTTACTTTTGTCTAAATATGAATTGAGAAAAAAATCATCTGTTTAGTTAAATATGCATAAACTGGGCATTCTTTGAAAAGAGTGGCAGTTGGCATCTGCAAGAAGAGAGGTATTTTAACTGGAAGTAAGGAGAGAGAAAGAGGCAGAAAATTAAGGAGCAGGGAGAAAGAGACAAGAGGAAGAGATGAGTTATGCAGCTCAAGAAAAACAGAATTATTTGTGTCTTGAAGCTCTTGCTATACAAAAATAAATAACTGGGGGGAAGAAGACACATCATAAAATGCCACATGTTCACATATAGAATAGGTTAATTTCAGGATTCAACAGTTTTAAATTTTAGTTTCAAACCTCATCTTTGGAAAATGATCTGTCAGTCAGTGAAATGAACTTATTTCTGACTACATGCTATGTTTTCAGTAGGTTTTGGAGTGTATTAACTATCTCACATAAAGTCAGTTGATCAAAAAACAACTCTTTTTTGTCAGGAAGATAAGCTAGCATGTAGTCACGATTTGCACATCACACAATGAAGCGATGTATATCACTCTTGTCCGTAAAACTTATCTCAGTCTAATGTGAATGGTTTTGCCCAGATAGTGACTATAATTACTATCGCAACCATTATTGAAAACTTTATATATGAAATTATAACATCTTTGTGCTCTGGAAGTCAACTGTTAATATTTATTAGTTTCACTGAGCATAAACCAATAAAAAGTAGTTGAAAATATTATATAAGTTCATAGGAATGTCTCTGGATACTAATTGTGAAGGACTACATAAAAAGAAAAAAATAAACAACCAATATGTTCTAGACATGAAGTTTAAATTTAAAATTATTTGTACCAGCCACAATAGGTATCTGAAATCTATATTGATGAGGTCTGGGCTGTTATTCTTGTCATTTCAGGATTCCGTTAGCTCTGAGTTTTAATGTGTGTGTGTATTCATGTAGAATATATATACTGAAATGTTTTATTATTTGACTCCTTAGAAAATAATGAAGCTGGAGATAGATTCCAGACCCTTATCTAAATTCTGTCCCTTCTTTAATCTATTTTGTGTGATTTACCTGTCCCAAGGGAGTTACTTTTCTCCTCTTGTCTTCTGCCTCCAGCTGGGGAGAGTTGGAGAGAAACGGTAATGATCAGTATTTGAAACTCATCAATCAACTGCACAAAATAATGGAACAACAACAACAAAACCAACACAACAAAACAATCAGAAATAGCGTGAGAGCTAGTCATCCATGGGGAAATGAAGACTCTATTAAACTTCCCAGTATCTCAATACCCTGACGTTCCTTGACAAGCCTAAACTACAGGTCAAATTCATCTCATTCATCACACGGTGTAAATCTGATGGCTTAGTAAATACATTTCAAAGTTGTGTTTGGCTTATTGTTAGCCTAAAACAACAGTTTTCCCTTTCTGAAACCAAATTCTACATTTAGATTACAACTTTGTTTTCTTCTAACCCTTCAGGTTTTAATGCACAACATTGCTTTAGGAAACCACCTGTGCAGGCGTACACTATGGCAATTTAATAAGGAAGAAAATACTAAAAGACACACAAAACCCCCCTCCACATCTGAGATTTAATTTTGCAATTTTCCTTGGTTTTCACCTACTATGATAACTGAAGCAGTGCATTAAAATAAGTAGATACCTATCTATGTAGATACTATTTTGTACAGATTTGAAGAAATAGAATTAGTATTTCCTATATGTTTAATGGAAGATGACAAAGCAAGAAATCAGGGTGAATTTATAGAGGTGGTAAAAATTCTTCAGAAAATCAAAGGTCAGAGAAAGAAAGGGATTCAAGATTGATGTAATCAATTCTGTTTGCTTGCCTACCTTTTCTTCCCACCCAGAACCAATTTTCTGATTTGAGTGAGGAAACCTTCAGTTAGTTGCCCATTTGATTGGTTAGCAAAATAACGACTATATGAAGTAGACTCTATATATGTCTTCGTTGTCCAAGCACTTTATCATAAATTTTGCTAATTTTCTTCAAAGTAATATCAACTAAACTATTTAAAATTACATATTTTGAGTTGCTTTACTTTTCAGTAAATAGGATAAAGTTATAGAGATGAGATTTTTTCTGTGCTTCTTTGATCTATAAAAGTTACCTGTGTAGAAATTTTTTTTTTTTTAATGTCAGATGGAGGTGTTCTGAATGGTATCTGTTCTGCATAGAAGGTTGTGCCATTTATTTTAATGTGTTTAGTTGATTCTTACTCAACATATTTAGAAAGCTGTGACTCATTTATTGCATGGAGTCACACACAACTCATTCTGATGAATTTTAGTTTGGATTTTATTTAGTTTTTTTTTGTGTATTTTCTTATCTGTTACATGCTTTGCATAAAGCTTCAGTCATGAATGGTTATCCCTGAGAAGGCAGGACCTTCCTTGAATTTTTTGCTTCTGCTTATACAGGGTATTATTCCCAACATAATAATATGTAAGTCTGTCAGGATCATTCTACTACTATTATTTATTAAAGGTTTCTAAAACTAATGATACTTGCTTCCATCCTGCTTCATAAATATATTTTGCATATCTGTTTTTTGTCAAATATTATTCTTTGGCTTGTAATTCCATACAAAGTAGAAAAAAACATAATTATTTCACTTATTTGAAATAAGGAATAACTATACTTACTGTTTAATTGAATCATCACTGTAAAAATGAACTTCAACCACTAAAAAGAAAACCTTGATTTAATTCAAAAAAAGATTCAGAAGTGCTAAACAGTATTATGCTATGAAAAACAAGCAATTTTTATGTTAATGTTTGAACAATGTTTCATACAAGTTCATCTGAATTCAGAATCTGTGCAGAGAATGCATTGAAAGTAGCACTGAGAAGAAGGACTTGGGGGCTGACAAGAAGCTGAACATGATCTGGCAGTGTCCTTTTGCAGCCCAGAATCTATCCTCTCTATCCTGAACTGCATCAAAAGAAGTGTGCCTAGCAGGTTGAAGGAGTTCCCCCCTCTACTCTACTGTCTTGAGACCTCACCTGGAGTACTATGTACAGTTCTGGTGCCCTCAGTGTATGAAGGAAGTGGACTTGTTGGAGTGACTCTATAGGAGAGACACAAAGATGATGCTTCATCTGGGGCTGCAGCACCTCTCCTATGAAGATAGACCAAGAGAGCTGGGACTGTTCAACCTGGAGAAGAGAAGACTTTAGAGAAACCTTATGGTAGCCTTCCGGTACCCGAAGGGGGACTACAAGAAAGTTGGAGAGAGACTGTTTAGCAGGGTTTACAGGGATAAAAGAAGGGGCAATGGTTTTAAACTGAAAGAGGATTAGGATTTTAGATGTTAAGAAATTTTTTACTGTGAGGGTTGTGAGACACTGGAACAACTTACCTAGAGAAGCTGTGGATGCTCTGTACATGAAAATGTTAAGATTGGGACGTGTGGGGCTTTAAACAACCTAGTCAGGTGAAAGGTGTCCCTGCCCATAGCAGGAGACTGAAACTAGATGATCCTTAAGGTCTTTTCCAATTCAAGGCATTTTATGATTCTATGATTTCTGAAGGAGACATTAGAGAAACAAGAAAAAGGTGCAGGAGCTTCATATCTCAAATATGACACCTGATGTGTGTGACTGTGGGAAGACAACTGAGGAGAAAAAGATAATAGTACAGAAGTTATAGGGAAAAAACCAGTTGCTGCTCCCTGGATGGAACAGTCAGAATACCTGAGTTCCTGCACACAATAAAATCCAAGGGGCATTAAATGGAGGGTGGAGCAGCCAGGTTCCATCAAAGCCCTTGCAGAAGAGAGAACTTAGTAGTAATTTTTAGCTGATAAGCCACCAAGCAGCTGAAAGCCAAGGGAGATACAGGAAGAAGTCCTGCTGTTGAATCGGCAACATGGTGCCCAAGGGTCCCCATAACGGGACATTGACAGACTGGTTGAGAACAAGGATCTTGGACTTCCTGGTGTGCCAACAGACTAACCAGACACAAATGATTATAGAAAATCTCCCCTTTTCAAGTGACAGTGACTCTATTCATATATAATTTGTGTAATACTACCTTATTCTCATATTGGTTCTGTCTACACCTTCAGTGTTTTATGAGCCTTTATATTCAGTCTCCATATACATCACCACAAAACTTCTAAAAGGTATCTAGTGTTTTTATATTTTTCATTCTGCTGATATCTGTGATAGTTCATATTGACATAAAACTATACAAAAAAGCAATTTGCTTGTTCCCTTAAAATGTGAAGAGTCATCCTAATAAGTAAGTTAATAACATATTCTAGCTAACACTGATAATCACAGAATATCTGCTTAGATTCATGGGGTGCAAATAATACGCAGCTGTCAGGTTTCAAATGCTTATTTCTTACAAAGCTTTCTTATTTCTGAAACATCAAGCATACATTCCCTTTACTTTCTCACGGCTTTAATTTAGAATAGTTTGGAAATACCAGAGTGCCTGCTGCAAGGAAGTTTTCTCATCACCTATCTTTCATTAATATGCTGGCATATTCTCATATCATAAAGTACTGTGGAAAGAGATGGAAAAGTAGGATCTTTCTGATTTTTCTGCCTAAATAGTAAGATTCTATGGTTTCTACCTTGAAAGATTGATGCCTTTTTGCTTAATTTTTTTCCAGTTTATTTGTCTTTCTGTTCTAGAAACATCTCTCCTCCTAGGGACACATGATTAAATGGAGCTGTCTTGTCTGAAAGCAGTAGAGACAGTAACCAATTTGAATTTTGACATTTAGAGATTGATGGAAGAGAAAATAATGTAGGTATAAAATTTGGGCAGTGATGAAATAGTATGACTGAAGCCAATTACTTAGGAGACAACCTTTGTACTAGCAATGGAGAAAGCTTTACTTTAAGCCACAGAAAACAAATGTGCTTTATAGATGATAACATCTCACGTAGGAAAATTACTTTCATTTCTAGAATATTTATCTATAAAGTAACATTTTTTTCTTAAAATAAATGAACAAGACTGTTATTAAAAAGAACTGATATGATAGGGAGTGGAAGAGGAAGCAGAAAGAATAACTGTTGCTAAAAATAGTGTTTTGGGAAGAACTCTGTTTTAGAGTAGGTAATATTTCTAATGTAACATTTTTAATTTTCATAAAGTATCATTATAATGCTGAGCTTAGTTCTGGCTCTTGCAAAGAACAATGTTCTTTAGTTGAAAGCTTTTATTGGTTGTCTGAATTTCTCCCTGGAGTGACCTATTTGAGAGTAGCCACATTAACATGAATTACGTGTTTACTTATGCAGAGTTTGAAAATTGGTCTCTTCTTTTTAAGAAAATGAATTGCTTGTGATACAAAAAAAACCTCCAAAACAAAAAAACAAACAAGCAAGCAAAAAAAACCACCAAAACCCCCCCCAAAAAACAAAGCCAAAGCCAAACATCTATTACAATGGAAAGCAAGTTAATGTAGTTTTTTTTTTTTTTTTTTTAATTAATAGATGTAATTCAGCTACTAGATAAGCCATGATTTCCATTTTGATGAGAGAGTGAGCTGAAAACAACAAACACTTGTCTGAAACTTCAGCCTGGAAAATCAGCATTGACTAGGGAATAGTATGGTGAGAAAGGAAATCCTTCAGTTATAACAGATGAATGCTGAAAAAGATTGCCAAGGGCAGGTATACAATCAGCCTCAGAGAAAGATTCAAAGCCAGTTTACACCACTGTGTGAAACCTGGCTTAAAAACAATAAAATATTTCCACCCCTAATGCTGAGGTATTGGCCAAATGACCCAGCAGAAACCTGTCACATTCAAAACACTCTTTTAAGAAAAATCCATTACACTGAGAACTATAATACATTTTTTTCTACTGCCCAAGGAAAACACAAATCTGTATTTCCACTGGGCATTTTGGACATGAGCCAATAATGTGTGCTTGCAGCTATAAACTCAATTGGGTTGCATAAAAAGAAGTGTAGCCAGCAGGTCCAGGGAGGTGATTCTTTGCCTCTGCTCTGCTGCTGTGAGACTGTTGTGGGAAGAATGGGAGCTTCGGTCAAAGTTTATTAGACAAGCCCTCCTGTTGCACCACAAGGTGCAGAAAGGACACCCTTGCTTTCAGACCCCTTCTCAGAGATGAATCTAAGTGTGGTTGGATCCAATCCTAACCCTAGACATAGTCAACNACCTTAATCAGAATTATTTGCTACCAAGTATAGATAGCTATAGCTCTACCTAGAGTCCTGTGGGCCCTGTGAGGGACTAAAAAAAGTTGTTAAAGTCAATGCCTTGAAACAGCTCTCTGTGTGTGGGAAGGGACATATCAGGTTGCGCCAAGGTGAAATGGTGCTCTGCACCCCCCATAACCCCATCTCCTTGAAAGCCTTTAGTGCAGCTGTCCGTCACNTTTTTTTTTTTTTTTTTTAATTAATAGATGTAATTCAGCTACTAGATAAGCCATGATTTCCATTTTGATGAGAGAATGAGCTGAAAACAACAAACACTTGTCTGAAACTTCAGCCTGGAAAATCAGCATTGACTAGGGAATAGTATGGTGAGAAAGGAAATCCTTCAGTTATAACAGATGAATGCTGAAAAAGATTGCCAAGGGCAGGTATACAATCAGCCTCAGAGAAAGATTCAAAGCCAGTTTACACCACTGTGTGAAACCTGGCTTAAAAACAATAAAATATTTCCACCCCTAATGCTGAGGTATTGGCCAAATGACCCAGCAGAAACCTGTCACATCCAAAACACTCTTTTAAGAAAAATCCATTACACTGAGAACTATAATACATTTTTTTCTACTGCCCAAGGAAAACACAAATCTGTATTTCCACTGGGCATTTTGGACATGAGCCAATAATGTGTGCTTGCAGCTATAAACTCAATTGGGTTGCATAAAAAGAAGTGTAGCCAGCAGGTCCAGGGAGGTGATTCTTTGCCTCTGCTCTGCTGCTGTGAGACTGTTGTGGGAAGAATGGGAGCTTCGGTCAAAGTTTATTAGACAAGCCCTCCTGTTGCACCACAAGGTGCAGAAAGGACACCCTTGCTTTCAGACCCCTTCTCAGAGATGAATCTAAGTGTGGTTGGATCCAATCCTAACCCTAGACATAGTCAACAATTTATGTCTAAAGGATTATACAGGTGTAATTGAAACTTTATGCAACTTTCTTCTGCACAACTAAGGATGACAAACCAATTGCATTTATATAAATAAACTAAATTATTTATTTAAATTGATTATAATAAAGATAATGGTTAGACAAAAATACCTTAATCAGAATTATTTGCTACCAAGTATAGATAGCTATAGCTCTACCTAGAGTCCTGTGGGCCCTGTGAGGGACTAAAAAAAGTTGTTAAAGTCAATGCCTTGAAACAGCTCTCTGTGTGTGGGAAGGGACATATCAGGTTGCGCCAAGGTGAAATGGTGCTCTGCACCCCCCATAACCCCATCTCCTTGAAAGCCTTTAGTGCAGCTGTCCGTCACTGGCACACCAAGAGCACAACCCCACACCACACCCCCTGGGCCCCCTAAACCAGCCCCATATAGTTGGCAGACCAAGAGTACCACCCTGGGGGGATGTGGGGGAGTGGTCACAGGAGACCAGAGCAAATAAAACCAACATCATTCCACCTCCACATCGTGCATGGCCCTACCGTTCCTTGACTTCTGATAGCTGAATCTACACTGGAGCTAAGGGGGTAGCTATGATTCTCTCTTTCTTTACTTTTTCCTCTTCTAATTTCCTTTTCTTGGTATTTGGACAACTCTAATCTGGATGAGTTGGAATTTACTAAGTCAGTGCTTTGTGAAATGATTTATGTTGACTGAACGTTAGGTTTAAACTTTTGCTAAGTTCCCTTATTTTCCAAAGTTTGCTAGTAAAAGTGTGTTGACTCCTTGAGAACCGTTAAAGTGTTTTCCCCTTCATGGCCTCATGGTATAAAAAGAACTGAAAGCCCTTTAAACAAACTTGGGGCCTTGTATTTTTTGGATGTAAAATCCCTTCAATGCGCTCATGAAAGAAGCTATTAGAATAGGTCTAGAGGATGGTCACAAAAATCATCAGGGGACTGGAACACTACTCCTGTGAGGAAAGGCTGAGAAAATTGTGACAGGTTAGCCTGGAGAAGGGTCCAGACAGAACTTATTGTAGCCTTTCAACATTCAAAGGAGGCTTAAAAGAAAGATTGAAAGGACTTTTTACCAATACCTCTAGTGATGAGTCAAGAAGTAACAGTTTTAAACTGAAAGAGGTTAGGTTTACATTGGGCATGAGGAAGAAATTTTTTAAAATGAAGATGGTAAGACACTGGAACAGGTTGCCCAGAAAGTCATACAATGGAGACTCTCAGGACTGGACTATTTGAATATAAATATTCAGAGGCAAATTACAACATGTCTGGAGCCTTGCGTGTCACAATGTGCTGGTTTAAAGATAAACCAGCAGGAGGAATGAATCCAACTCACAAACAGATTATAAATCAGAATTATAATTTAGTAAAAAGATCACAATCAGTACAAGGATACAGAGGAAAAGAGTCCTTTTAACCCACAAAAAACAAACATGTAACCCAGCAGCCTGGGGCATGAACAGAATGGTGATTGTTAGCCCCTGTGCTGAGGACCACCTGGCCCTCCTAAGTACAAAGTAAGAGGAAAGAAGAAACCTGTCGGTGAGGGTAATGGTCCTGGTCCGGTCAAGAGTGGCAGTCATGGTCCTGCTGAAGCTCTGGTTCTCCTCTGGATCTGACCACACCTCCCCAGTCCAAAACCCCAGTTTATATATGCTTAGGCTCAGGTGAGAGTGCCCAGTACCTCCCCCAGGGTGGGAAGTTTCACAATGGATGATTTACACTCTGACTTATTTTTGGAATCCCTGATGGCCCATTAGCAGACATGACCCCTCAGGCTGGGTGTGGAGGTGCTGATGGCTCTCTGGAGGGGTGTTATCACACCTGAATCATTGGTGTGAAGACAGGAAAGCTTTCTTATCTCACCCAAGTTCCCAAACACCCAGCTTATAGCCTGAGGAGTCAGGTGTGCCCCAGGCAGCTACTGCAAATGATCCATTGTTAGCAGTTCATGAGGGGGCCAGGTGGAACTCTTTTCCACGGGGCAGGCAGTTTCTTTCCTGGCTCCATGGTTGAAAAAAGAGAGAGGAGGTGATCCCTCTGAGGTGCAGGGTTGGTAGATGAAAGAAAAATTCCAAGATTTTAAATCCATAACACACAATTTACTTGTTCTAGGAAGGTGTGGTCTTGGCATAGCTGATCAGCCATTTTAACAGTTTTCCAACACTTTTGTGTAGCAGCATCACTATCTGCAGTCTTTCTTTGCACCAACTATTAATCACCTGTTTAATCATCATTTATTTTCAGTCTGCATTTGTCTGTCTTGACTCGTTATACCTTTTTTGCTATACTGAAAACATCATTATAAACAGCTATGTTTATAAGATCTGATTAGATGCCTTGTTTATCTCCTTCTATAATTTTCTTAAAATCCTACAGGCTTTTTCTGTGGGTTTTGTATTTTTAAGAGCTTTATCCCTTCAACATGAGACATTAGATCTCTAGAATATTTGTCAATTAGTGTCACATGAAGAAATAAACTCACCTACTTATTCTACTTCCTTGAAATCCATGCTACCAGAATACTTTTTTGTTTTCCATATAAGATGGAGTCTCTTTATCCCAGAATGCCAGTATTGTTTTTGATGTCATCACTTGGCCAGAGGTACTGGAATCAAAAAGGTGTCCTGTGATGAATGACTCTGATCAACTTTCAACCATTAGAAGCAAAAGTTCTTCTTTAGTTTTGACACCTTTCTTGTTTAAATCAAGCCTTACACTGATGAAAGATATGGAATAAATCTGATCTTGTAGTCCCAGTTCTCCCACTGACTGCTGGTAATCTGATCAACAGAAATCTCTTACAGCCTTGAAAATATTGATCTTAGAACCTAACCCAAGATAACTGAGAGGCTGAGAAGTATATCACTTCACACACTGCCCTGGCATTGGTACCAGACTGTCAGTCCAGTACTCTCTGATCAGGTTAATCTAGGTTTTTAAGATAGGGAAGGTTTAATCTTTTAATATAAAATTTATTTACCTGAGGATAAGTGACATTACACAGGATTTTGATTTAGCATAATGCAATGTACTGATAGCACAACACAAGCACAATACAGCAATTTTAATATACAGTTGGATCACAGTGCAAACATAATTACTAGTCTCAGTATGTTCACTGCCAAAATGATGGGTATTCCTAATTGCTGGGAAGGATTACACAGGCTGAAGTCAGCTCAAACCTACTGCTCTTTTCAAGGTTCATTCTGATAGTTGCTCAGTTTTTAGATGCCACTTCTCCCATGCTGGTCTGACTAAATCAGGAAGACATGCACAATTTTTTATTAAATCAGGGAGGGCCATTTACACAACCAGCTGATTCAGCCAACTGATACATCCACCCTCTAGTCCCCTATGTGTTCAGGTAAGTTCAGCTTTTTTTACACTTGTGGTCGCTCCTACCCTGAACTTCCTGAGCACATCAGCTGTGCCCATCTCCTCCATGCTTTCTTCCACTGTAGGAGCTTATTATTTAGTCACACAGATGCACCCCACCTGAGTTTTCCTTGCTACATAGAGAAATTACCCTGCCACATTCTGATAATGCTGCATCAAAGGGAGCAAGAAACAAGGACAAATCAGAGATACAAACTTGATAACTGAAGCCATTTACCATTAGCTTACCTTTGTTGTATGACTTGACATGGGACAGATTCCTTGGCCTACATACTCACTCAAATGATCAATGAATATGGCTGGTGAGCTAGAGTACCACAAACCTGACCTTCGGGATTGTAGAACAGCCTTAAAACACATATTATATATTTTTTTACCATTCTTTCAGGCTAATGTGGCCTCAAGCATAAATTTAAGCTGCTCTAGCTTATGTCTACTTAATACAGTTGCCTCTGAAGGTCTTTGAGACCCAGAGCTGAGGAGTTTGTTACCCCTTCTACTCTTAGCAAAAGAAAAGAGCTGTGGGATTGTTATGATCAAGTTCTTTAAAATTATTATAAAGATGTCTCTGCCTGAATTAGATGCAAATGAGACCATATGATGAAGTCCATAGTACAGATTTTTATTTAACAGTAAGTGTGAGGTAGGGAGAGATAGAAAGAAATAGGGGGAAAGAAAGAAGGGAGAGAGAAAGAGAGTGACAGGGAGACTGATTAAGTTGAAAAAATTGTCACCAATCCATGGATTCTGACAGTGCCCCATTGATCATCTTCTTGTGGTCTGAATCCCTCAAGGAAAGTCGAGGGTGATGAGTGGAAAAGCCTGTGGTGATGAAGGAAGTCCCATACTGCAACAGAAGAAAAACCAAGTGTTGAGTGAAGTCTGAGTGTGGTCTTTTATTGGGTTCAGGGTAGGTGGGATTGTCCCTGATACCTCCCCTGGGCCAGGGAGTGTTGCAATGGATAATGTAATACTGGATCACTGGATACTTCACAAGTCTTTGACACCTTCTAAGATATTACAGCTGCCTATTATGTAAGCACAGGTGAATCCATTATGGCCCACTAGCAGAGATGAATATCTTCAGGCTGTGTGTGAATTGTCACAGTCCTTCCCTAGAGGGGAGTTGTAAGAGCTGAGTCATTTGTGTAAGGACAAAGAAACATTACCCCACCTCACAGGATTTGTCTCTCTCTTTTATCTCATTCAACACTCAACTTGATGTACCTGATGTACCAGGTGTGCATGCCCTAAACAGCTGCGTGGTTACCTTGCACAGCATCAGCTTGCAATCGATTGTCCGAGCCATTAGCATTCCAGACTCTTACATGTGTGAATTCTCCTGGGATAATAGCACATCTATCTAAGTTCCCTCCACTATCCAAATTCTTAGAGATATCTGGGGAGAGGTGGAGTTCAGTGAGCAGTTGCTCCTTTGCAGTTTGCTGCAGTGGAAAAAAGTCTTTCAGTGATTTTAACAGTGTTCAAGTGATAAACTATTTCAGTGTCTCACAGGGATGATGAAATGCATCATAGTTGTGTGCACATCAAATGCTGTTTTGCTTACCACAACCCAACAAGAAACAGCAGTAGTTGAGTCATTTTGACTGGGGTAAAGCTCATTGTCTCTGTAGTAGCTTGTACAGCGCTCTATTTTGGATTCAATATATGGATAATATTGCAAACACACTGATGTTGTAGTTGTTGCTAAGCAATGTTTACTCAAAGTCAAGGACTTTTCAGTTTCCTGAACTTTTTCCAGTTTCTCTGTCAATAAGCAGGTGCACAAAAAGCTAGGAGGGAGCATGGCCAGGACAGTTGACTCAAACTGGCCAAAGTGACACTCCATACCATAGAAAGTCATGCCAAGTACATAATCTGGGTGGAGCTGTCTGGGGGTTGTTCATCACTGCTTAGGGATGTCTCTGGCATCAGTCAGTGGGTAGTGAGCAATTGTATTGTACATCATTTGTTTTTCTTGTGTTTTATTCCTCTTTCTCTCTCCACTTCATTATTACTACTAATAATATTCTTTATAGTAATGCATTTTATTTTGTTTCAGTTATTAAGTTGTTCTGGTCTAAATCCACAAGGTTTACTTTTTCTTTCCAATTCTTTTCTGCACCAGCGAGGTTGTGGGTGGAGAGTGAGTAGGCAGCTATGTGGCACTTCATTGCTGGCTGGTGTTAAAACCCGAGAAGTAATTCAAAGAGTATATCGAGATGGTGCTTTATGCTAGTTTACTTCCTTTTGTAGGTCAAATTGTCTATTTATGGAGGGCAGAGGGCTTTTGTTTGTTTTTAAATTGCAGTCAAAATGGCACTGGCTTGAAAATTGTTCAGTCTGAGTCTAAAAACTGAGCCCCATTCACTGGGAGAGAAGGGTCAGAAATTTTTATAAAGCAATTGAATATGACCTTGAAGGAGGTAATGCTCTCAATACAAGACCTGGATTATTTGGGCAAAATTACTTCCTTTCAAAATAGTTCCTCAAAAGACTACTGAGAACCTCTGGGAAAACCTGAAATGTGTTAAGTCATCCACTCTTTCAGTAAAAGAAAATTTACATTGAGTAAGACTGTCCAAACTTTTTCCTGTCTGTGGCAAATAATCATGGTACACTTTAAATTACCTTGACATGTCTATATTCAGAAACTGTGTATATGAAGCTCTACTAAAAAGAATGTACCAGAGGTCATTAAAAAAGTCACTTGTAATGTTACTGGCATTTTTGAACAAAGCAAAGAACATTTTGTATCTGTTCCTTAATGATTAGTCTCTGATAAAACTGATAGACAGGGAATGAAAAGTTGAAATAAAGTAACACCAACAAGAATATTTGATTCTAGTATTTTATATTTTTCACCTTTATTTTCAGTAAGAGTGGGACGTTTTCACTTTCAAATAAGGAAAGCTGAAATTATTTTTTTCAGATTTGGAAATAACTTCCTCTTGTGCCAGAGAAATACCAGTAACAAGAAGGAAAGCAAAATACTCCTTACCACTGACATTAAGATACATACCTCTGTGCACATACTAGAAATGTTCATCCTCACAGTGTTTGGACTTTTTGAAAGAATTTAATTTATTATTGAACTTCTTTCAAAGTACAAAAGAACTCCCAATTCAAGTATACTGATTGCTACGAAATTGTCCTAGACAGCATGCTGTAATATCAGATGGAGTTTACCAGTTCTACCATCATATTCTTAAATGAGAATGGCTTGAAAACTCTAGGTTAAGGTTTTGGGGTGTTTTGATTCTGCAGGCAGGTGCCAGAATAGACTTAAACTGCATCAAAAGCAATGTGACCAGCAGGTTGAGAGAGGAGCTTCACCCCCTCTACTGTGCACTTGAGAGACCCCACTTGGAAGACTGCATCCAGCTCTGGGGTCCTCAGCATACAAAGGGCATGGAATTGTTGGAAGTAGTCCAGAGGATGGTCACCAAGATGATCAAAGGGCTGGAACACCTTCCCTATGAGAAAAGGCTGAGAAAGTTGGGGTTGTTCAGCCTGGAGAAGAGAAGGCTGCAGGGAGATTTTATTGTGGCCTTTCAGTATTCAAGGGGGGCCTGAAACAAAGTTGGAGAGGGACTTTTTGCAAGGACTTGTAGTGACAGGACAAGGTAACAGCTTTAGACTGAAAGAGAGCAGGTTTAAATTAAATATTAGGAACAAATTCATTACTGTGAGTATGCTGGGACACTGCAACAGGTTGCCCCAGAGAGGTTGTGGATGTCCCAACCTGAAAGTGTTGATTAAGGCTTTCATCAACATGATCTAGTGGAAGGCGTCCTTTCCAGTGGCAGGGAATTCGATCTAGATGATCATAAAGGTCCCTTCCAATCCAAATAATTTTGCAATTCTGTGAGTATTGCAAAATAGATAATTTTGAAGATATAGATGTTTCATGTAAATGTTTATATTGATGGGAAATATTGGGGACAGTATTTTCTTTTTTTTTTTTTTTTGTTGTTAAAAGCTCTTCATCTTTGCATTAATTAAATCTTAACTGAGCAAAAGGAAATGTCAGAAGAATTCTGGGTTAGGCTGGCAGCACTTACACAGCAAGAGACCATTTTCCACTTCTTGTTCCATTGAATGTTTAACAGCTTAAAACTTAACTGAAGGGCTGCACTGATTGTGAACAGGATGGGGTCTTCAAAAATAGTCTCACCCTCTTTCAACTGATTTAATGTTTAGGAGTATTCTGGGAATGTCTGAGAAGTGATTCTATTACAATTCTAAATACTTTAAAAGTTGGATTTTTGTCTCCTTAAGCAAAATTGTATAGTTTTCAAGTTGTTACAATGCAATCTTCAGGCTGCCTGTGGCCTTCAAAGCTCTTTTATTCATGCACAAAAGAATTTTTAAATTGTAGCCTACCACTAGCAGAACATCAATAGCTTTCTTAAAGATTTTCATAAGTGCATGCCTCTAAATCAGAATCTTTGCAGTCATGAGCATCAATAAATCTGGTCTAATATAATAAATGACTATGTACTTTTACACTGAAATGAAAAGTTTTGAACTCTGATCACTTCAAATGATAAGCAAAAAAAAAATTAGCTGAAATAATCTTTCTAGTAATTAGTAAATAATAGTTATAACTTTGTATAAAACACATCATGTCACGTCTCTTGAATATAACAGCACAACATTTGAATTAACACTTTATGTACCCTTCTACTTGAGATCCATTAACAAAAGTAAAAGTCTTGGTACAGGATGTATTAGTTATTTAGAGAAAACTTAAAGAAAATAATCACTTTTTAAATTCAGAAGTGCATGAGTGAAAAAATAGTTTTATTTTATAATAAATATTTTTACAGAAGAAAACATAACTTGAAATACAACTTGTGCAAAGATGTATGTACTACTTTTTAATAAATAGCAGGATACTAGACTACAAGGCAGAGATTAAAAGTTTTAAATTTTTGCAGAGAACTATTTAGAAAGAAGACTTTCTAACTGTTCCCTGTTATATAAGCATGTCTTTTATTCTGTTTCACATAAGCAAAATATTCAGATTCTATTCCTTGCTATAATAGCATAAGAGATATTAATCAGGGAAGGGCTCTGCTCCGTAATTGTGCTAGAGAGTTTCTTGGAATGATACAGTCTTGAGAAGTAAGTGAAAGTGATATACAGATTTTTGTACCATTCTGTCACATTTCAAAAGAAAAAAAATATGAAAGAAAGCAAGAAAAGAAAGATGAGTTTCAGTTCACTACAGTGGTGAGACTGAAATAAAGCAAATTGTAAAGAAAAGTAAAATATGAATATATTTAGTTCTAAGGCTATGTAACAAGAACTTCTTCAAAGACTTATAGAATCACAGAACCACGTATGTTGGAAAGAGACTCTAGAGGCCACCTAGCACAACCTTCACTTTGTTATATTGAGCCACAGTAATTTGTGTTTGTTACCTCTTGTTCTTTCACATTTTAACTCTCAGAAAAGTCTGACCCCATCTTCTTTATACTCATCAATCAGGTTTCTCTGAAACTTCTAGTCAAACCCAAGTCTTTTGGCTTCTTCTTATATAACGTGCTCTGGCTGTCTAAGTATCTCACTAACTTTCTGCTGGGTTCAGCCTATTGCATGCGTTTCACACTTGTCTGGAACTGGACAGACCACTCCAAGTGCAGTCTCATCAGTGTTGAACAGAGTGGAAATATCATCCTTCCTCAAACTGCTGGAGCATTCTTCCCAATGTAGCTCAGGATTTTATGGTGTGGGCCTTTGTCAGAGGGGCACAGACCTGGCTGATGTTCAGCTTGTGCACCTATGCTCCCGCTCCTTTGCACTTTTCTGCAAAGCTACTTTCCAGCCATCTAGCCCCCAGTCTGCACTGTTGCAAGAGATTGTTCTGTCTCAAGTGCTGGACTTGACATTTTCTTGCATTTGCTAAAGTTCTTGAGGGTCCTACTTGCCAATTTTTCCAGCCTATTCAGGTTCCTCTGAATTTGCAACTCTACTCTGCAGTGTATTGATTGGCTGCTTCACTCAGTTTAATATTGTATGCAGGCTAACTGTACAAGAAGTCTATTATGTCATCCAAATAGTGTAATAAAAGCTTTAAACCCCAGAAGTGATCCCTCAATGATACCAACTGGTCACCAGTTGGATATTTGATATTGCTTACCATCTCTTTTTCCTCAAAGAGGGTCCTGAGGTCATAGTAGACAAAGTCCTGTCTAGGTTACCAGACACTGGAATGAGTTGATATTCTGGAACACTCACTTCTGCCTCACCCTTTCACCTTTACCGGAGGGACTGAGACCACCACCTGGGCCTCCAGATCCATTCCTACTGCTCACTGTCCTTTGCTTCTCTTCTGTTCCCAGAAGTTTGTAATGACTCCTGGTATGTGAAGGGTTGTCCCTGGCAGGAGTACTGATGCCTACATGCATAAGAAGGAAGGGTTGGAGGACTACACAACTCTTACCAGCCTCTCTGTGATCCAAGAGGCAATGAAGTGGAAAGTAGAAACCATATGAAACACCAGTTAACAGGAACAGTTGTGTGCCTCCATCCTCCATCACAGGGCATCCCCAGTGACTGTCACCCCTCTTTCTCTTTTATGGTTCAGGCTGAGGTATCTCTTGATGCCTACCTAACTGGAGATCATCTTCCTCACCCATTACCAGTGCATTACACTGTTCAGTATCTGCAGAACAAGAAGGAGCTTTGCTGTGTTGCCAGAAGTCGTAAGTTTCTGGTATCCTCCATTGTGGGCACCTCCATTTACTGTTCCCTCTTAGCGTAGCCTCCAGTTGTCTGTTTTCTCGGAGCAAAGGCTGGGGATGTTGTCCCTGTCTGATCTTTGAAGATCCTGTGAATCTCCTATTCTTTGTCCCTGATGGTTTATAGCTCACTCACCTCCCATTTGCCCTTTCTGCCAGTGACTCGGCAACTCAAGCAGAGTACATATCATGGGGAGGCCACTGGTCAGGCCTGGAAGAGAGGCACCAGGCATTGCTAGGGCACTTCCAAAGCAGCAGGCACTGCCAGAGATAAAGATGGCGGCTCATCAAAGGATTTGTGTATAGGTGGGATTCTCTGCTGTGATAGGAGTATCTATTCTAGTTGGTGTTTGGGACAGTGATATCTCCATCACTGCACAATTTTGAATAGAGATTCAGGCTCCCTTTGTGCCCTTATTGCAATATCTTCTATGACAACTGTTATAGCTCTGTTAACTGATTTTGTTTCCCATTTAATGACATATTTTCAGGACCTCATGTTAATCTACTTTTAAGATGATTCAGATTTAGTTAGTTAATAGCTAATTAACAACAATAAAAGTACCTGGAAATTGATTAAAATACTGCAAAGTAGATCAATAAACATGAATATTGTGTGTTCTTTTTAATTTTGTTAAATTATCTATAATAAAATAGTAAATATAGATGAGTTCTGAAAGCGTACTGGATGTATCTTACAACATCATATGACATCCCTTCCTATACTCTAGTTCTGCATTTTCTATATAGCAATATTCCCGTTATTTTAGAAGAACATCTGCTGGGGTTATTTTTCCATTATTATGTAGCTTTCAGAAAAAGTATGGAGTTTATCTTTCCTTAGTCTAACTTGTGGATAATTGATATTAATAACAATCAATAGCAAATAAAGCTACTTGTTTTATTTATTGTATTATTACACTGAGATCACTCACAGTGGTAAGCAATACACAGATCTCTGAGAATTTCCTCAGGAGTAATATATGTAGGTCTGACCACTGCCTTTTAATGAAGTTTCTTCTGCTTAGTTTTATATCAATTAATGTATTAAAATACTAACTTTTATTGCCCAGTGGATCAAGTTTGAATTCAACTTATCTAACTGCAGACAGAGATGAGAATCTCTGTTTGATATCAGTATCTATCCTTCTAGTCAACAGGATGATTCAAGATGTTTCTGCTTTCTCAGCATAAGTATCCAGTGCCATGTGAGACATCCTAGGTTATCTGAAGCATCCACATTGTGCTGAAAGATATGACAGAGGATGGGTGACAGATCTGCTGTAGTTGGAAACCAGATGCAAAGACCTCTTAAAATGTCACAGCCGGGAAGCATAATTCTATGCTGGGAGAAATTAATATCAGGTATAAACACAAACTTATTTTTAAGTATTCACATTAAGGTGAAATGAGTCAATCCTAGAGATGTACTTTCTCTTTGGGAAGTATAGAGGGGTGTTGACAACTAGCTTTGATCTTATCTGACTGTACTTCAGAACTACTTTCGTTTTGGTGGGTCAAATACATATATGTCTTACTGAGAATGTTCTATAGCACTTCGCAGTCAGCTCAGATTTGATTCTTCTAAACTATTTTACACCTTGGGCCAAACTTCATTACAGTGAAAAATACAAGCTACCCAGACAGACTATCTCATAGATTTTATGTTAGCTTTATTTTGATAGGAAATCTGTCAAGTTTTTTCTATTCTGTGATATTTTAACACATCATTACTCTATGAAAACTAGCTGTTAGCTGCCAGTGATTGCATTCTTTAAACACTTCTGATGAATTATTTTGCTGAGGACATTAAAAAAAAATCACAAGTATTTAATAAGATTAGTTTATTCTGGCCCATATGCTCTTTGACTTCCTCAAAAATCTTTAATAGTTTTGGTAGAAGGAAGTTATTCTTCCTTATGAATCTTTATCAATCTTCTCCAATAAAATGACTTTGTCTATGTCTCTACTTACTTTATTATGTATTACAGTTTCTACAGATTCACACAACTGAAAACTCAGACTTACTGATCTGTCATGCTCCAGCTTATATTTATAATCCTTTAAAAAATGCTATCCCTTCCCTAACCTTGATTCCTCCAATACTGAAGTTGGTTTAAAAAACATGTTTTTCCATCAACAGTAACTTGGACATAATCTCCCGCCAAAAGCTTTTGAAATAAATTTTATCTGTTCAGCTGATCTTATTTTAGTATCCTCTTAGTTCCCTTTTTAAACGAAATCTAAAGGAAATTTAGCTTTAAATGCTTTTAATTTTTCTTCTCTTCATATTTTCATCTTTCACAGATAACATGATGATACTGTGTAAAAAAGTGGCATTATAATTTATATTCTTTACCATGTTTTGTACATTGAAGATCTGCTTCTGGTCTCAATCTGTTCCAGAAATCAATGATTCTGTAGATAATAAATCTGAAGAGGCTTTTTCAATATCCCTTCTGGCATTTGCTCAGAGTAGGGAAGGCTACTAGTAAAATTCCATAGGTATTGAGGCCCTGCAGCCTAGGGGTAGACTGATGTGTGATTAGTCTGTGTCACTCAGTCACCAGGAGCAGGGACCTGGCTCATGAACACTGCAGTCCCTTTCAATGTGTGCATACATTCTTTCCTGTGGGAATTAAGGCACAAATAGAAAATGTTTTCATATGTCTTCTATTTAAACAGACCTGAAAAAATCACATAAGGATATAACATAAAGAAAGAGCATCTGTTCCCTTAATCTGGTCCTTTTCAAGGCAGAAGGTGATAATTAGAAAAGGAGCATTAACACATGAACACAAACCTGACCTACAGATGGTAAGGGAGGTAGTAAAAGAACAAAACCTGGTCAGTCACAATAATTGGTAAGGGTATGTGGATTGTGGGAACGTTTATTTCATAAAGATTACCTGATGGAGGACCTTGTCAAGTGGCATACTAGGAAAAAAGGGTAAGCTGTAATCAAAACATAAAGAGACATAAAGGTGACAAGAGGCAAACCTCAACAATCCCACTAATCTGATGGGCTATCAAGAAACTGTAGCAAACCAGACTTTGTAGTTGATAAGGAAGTAAACCTGACAGTCCAGGATGTTGGAAGAGAGTGGTGGGACTGTGCCAACTGATGAGACAATGTGCAGGGGAAAGGTGAAGAGAGAGGAACAGCAGTGGGGATAGACAAAAGGGGGTATAAAAGGGGTTGGTAAGATGTAAAAAGGGCCAGGTCAGTTTATTTGTCTGACTAGGTGTCCTGGTTATAGTGACCAGGACCAGTTTCTGTGGGCATGGCTATGTATTCTACACCGTCTATGTAATTTCTCATGAACTGCTAACAATGGATCATTTGCAGCAGCTTCCTGGGGCACACCTGCCCCCTCAGGCTACAGGGTGGGTGCTTGGGAACTTCTGTGAGATAAAAAAGGCTTCCTGTCTCCACACCAATGACTCAGGTGTGGTAATGCCCCTCTGGAGAGNCCTCTGTACCCTTGTACTTATTGTGATCTTTTTATTAAACTGTAGTTCTGACTTGCAGTCTTTTTGTGAGTTGGGTTCATTTCTCCTGCTGGTTTATGTTTAAACCAGCACATATTTTGGTGCCCAACGTGGGGCAGGAGAGGAAAGTCAGAATTATAATTTCACTTTAAGCATTTGTGGGTTTGGGTTAGGGAACCTTCTCATCATCATGTTGATCAGTGTATTTACATGGGTGTTGTACCTAAGCCTGTTCCTATTTCC
The DNA here is from genome assembly GCA_013400415.1 of Scytalopus superciliaris. Lineage (NCBI taxonomy): Eukaryota > Metazoa > Chordata > Aves > Passeriformes > Rhinocryptidae > Scytalopus > Scytalopus superciliaris. The sequence continues at coordinate 796 of VXBX01002274.1, read as the reverse complement.
ACAAATGGAGAATAATTTGCCTCTCATGATGCTCTCTTTCATACCACGGAGAGGTAGAAAGATTGCTTTGTTCTTATACTATGTTTATATTGTCATGACATCAGAAGTAGTAAGTTTTATTTGGAATGTATATTTGGTCTGGTTTGCCTGTCCTGGTTTGGGCTGCTACCTTTGGGGCCTTATGAAAAATCACATCCAGCCTGTGGGGGGAACAGGAGGGAATAGTTATTTCCATCCTTTCACCTCCTTCTCCTCCTTCAGACCTTCCACCACTGTCTTTGAAAACATTGAGTTCCCTCTTGATGTTAAGGAGAGCATAATGTTATTGCTAATATTGTTGTGTTTCATATGTACTCTCTACACCATGTTTAGAGTCAGAGCAGGGCCTTCTAAGGAAGTTGTCTGGGGGCCTGCCCAAGGAGTGGATACTGCTGAGTGGCACGGGAAGTGGGAGGACATGGGCCAGTATTTGGAGAACTTGTCTCCTCCAATGATCTGGAAATTCACGCCTGAACAACTGCAGGACCCTGTTAGAGTAATAAGCTGTGTGAAAGAGAAATGCTCTGGCAGCTCCAGAAATGAGAAGCTTACAGCAACCTGCTGGGCCCTGGTCACTGCCTACCAAACGCTACTGGATATGGTACAACAGCATCAGGAGGAGGAGAAGAGAATCAAACCCACCAGCACCATGTCCACTCAAACCACAGCTGAGCCAGAGGGAAAAAGAAACAAATCAACCAGCACCATGTCCACCCAAACCACAGCTGAACCAAAGGGAAAAAGAAACAAATCAACC
>VXBX01002273.1:0-85079 GCA_013400415.1 Scytalopus superciliaris | reverse complement strand
ATCTACACAGCAGGGCAGAGCAGTTCCAGACCCAGCCTAGACACACACCCCCCACACCTGTGAGAACACGAAACACAGGACACAATTAAAACACACATTGACAACAAGCAACTGCAAGTACTGAGACATTGTTGATCGATGGCACCAGCACACTGAGGCCACGAGGCTCAAGGGAGCCTGACAAAAGGACCCTGACAAGGTTCCCTCTTACAAGAAGGGCCTGGCGAAACTCTGAAGATGGAGGCACAGTAGTCCTACATTCAGGAGGTTGCACAGAAGGATTCCCTGTGCTTCACAATGGATGACTAGAGAGCATTGACAATGGCATAGCCTGTAGCAAGGCTATAGAACATATCTGACCACAAAAGTCCAAAACATAATTCCAGTGAAGTTGCAAGCTTGCAAATCAAGGAACTGACAAAGACTGGCACTGAGCCAAAGAGGGAAGACCTTCAAGACCCTAAGGATGATGCTCAATGCTTCCAGAGAGGCCCTTGAGGCCACAATGCAAAGATATCCAGCCTCAGGGACCCAAATGACACAAAACACACAGGACAAAGAATGTGACACGTGCTAGAACTGCTCTGCCCTGCACACTCCAACAATGAAAAGTAAGTTAAGTGCCCTGCATGTGCCCTCATGTGCTCTTATGGGATACTCAGTTCACTAGACCAACTGCAAAAGTTCCTCCTGCCACAGCACCAACATGCACCTGGGTCTCATCCCCTCTCCATGTTGTAGCCCTCTACTTACCTTTCTGAGAGCTAGATTTGTAAACTCATCTTTGACACCAAGGAAGCTCACCTGAGGTGGCTCAGAGGTTGCTACAGTCTCTGGATTACTGTCTTAATCATCCAGAAGAAGGAAAACTGAAATCAATGCATGACTTCAGCAGTACAGAGTCCAAAACTCCACATTTCCACTGTTTAACAGCCCCAGCTACACAGGGATCCTCTGGTCTGCAGCTCCAGCTGGAGTTAGAGCCTGCAGCTGTCATCTAACAGAATAGCTGTATGAATTAGAGACAAATTTAAGTTGCATGTCTGAAAAGCCATTGGATGCCTTCATAGGCATTTAAGGGGCTCTTCTCGGACACTGCTTTTTATCCTGGCAATTCCTAACCCGTACCCCTAGGCCTCACTCCCTCTCTGGACCATAACCCCTGGGTGACTGTTCAGAAACCTCAATATCTGAAGCCAACTTCAACATGCACATCTTCACATCGAGACTGCAGAAAATTGATGAAAAAAAAGGCTAAACTGCAGTTGAGATGACCCAGAAATGCAGAAACTCACAATCCTCATAAGAAAACAGAGAACAAGACAATTAACATGTTACAAAAGCTCAGTACTGGCCCTGAATGCAAATGCAAAATTATTAACTTTGATTAATAAACTAAGTGTTACCTTAAAACCTCACAAATTCCACAGTATCCTCTTCAATATTGTAGACAATATTGCTTCACTTGAGGTCAAATGTGCTCATTCAAAGAAGCTGAAGCTACTTAAGAACCTTCTTTATTGAAAGAAAGAGAGGACTTTCACTCCATGGAAGCTCAGAAGCTAAATGACCCCCCTCAGCTGAGGCTGGGGTTAATATACCCCTGCCTGCATCCACCCTCCCCCCTCCCCCCCTTTCCATGATGCCCTGGGGCAAAGGAGGAGCCAAATCCCAGATGGTATAAAGGCTGTGGAAGGAGGTGCACCTGGTTTGCCTCTCTGACTTGAATTTGGGAGGGGTAAACAACCTGATGGAAAAATGAACCTTAATGAGAATACTAACATTTTCTTTCCTTTGATAGTTATGTTCACTGAACTGGCAGACTTCAGGTAAGAAGTTAATTTTCTTGTCTAGTGGGTAGAGATTTTGTGGGTAGTAGTTGTCAGTTCTGGCCTCAGACCAAAACAAGAGCAAGACTACAAGGAGTTAACTGAATTAGTAGAAGTACTTTGCTTTACTAGGGAAGAAAGTTGTCTGATATTTTGTTTTAGCTTGTTATTCTGTTCTCTGTCCTGTTCTGTCTTACTTAGTATATCAGTGTCTCTCTGTAATAAAAGAATAGTAGGAGTAAAATGCAACACAATATGTGGCCATAAATCTAGTAGATTTTAATGTCTAAAGTAAACCTAGGAGGCCTAGAGCCAGGACTTTGTATGCTTGAAGAATCTGGGTTGGGCAAAGCTGGTGAAAAGTATCCAAAATGACCACTGGGGCATGAAAGTAGGACTAGAAGACCAACTAAAAGTTGAGCCAAAAGAAGATTCTGCCCAAGCTCTGCCTAGTTATTAACATGTATGATTAGATATTGTCATCTCATTAATGTGTATTGTAGAGGTAGTCATGTTTCATGAATGTATAAAATGGCTTGTTTTGCCCTGATGACTCACAGCTAGTTTGTCCAGCATGAGCTGGCTAACTTCCCAATTTGGCAATAAATATCTGCTGCTAAAAGGCAAAAAAGGTCTCTTAGTGGATTTGTTCCTGTTTTTAGCATCAAGACTCTAGGGTTCCTCTTTAGTTTCTACAGTCATGATGATGTATACTCTCGGTATGGAATTAAGAATCTATGGTTCTGGTTTAGCCTCGAGGGACCTGGAAGGATTGGCTTTCAGTTCTGTGGTCAGACTCAATGATTCCAGTTTAGTCTCTGTGTTCTCAATGGTATTGGCTGTGAGTCTGGGGTTATGATTCCATGGTTCTGGGTTATTCTCTATGGTCTTGAAGGTATCAGGTACTGTTCCAGGCTTTGCACTTTGTGGATTGAGGTGGGGGTCTGTGGTCTTGGAGACCTCAGCTGTCAGTTCCAGGTTGGTGGCTCTGGTTTGTTCTAGAGGGTTTCAGAAGTATCTGCCATCCATTTTCAGTTTGTGCTCTACAGATTGAGTTTGGTCTCTGTGGTCTCAGAGGTCTCAGCTGCTGGTTCCGTATTCCTACTCTGTGGTTCTGCTTTATTCTCTCTGAGATTGGACATATCGGCTGTCATTTCTGGGTTCAAAGTTCATGACTTTGTATAACCTTCCTTGAGCAAAGCTCCATCTCTAGGAGCATCAAACATTCCCCCAGCCCCTGTAACGTGCTCTCGCTGTTGTTCCTGGAGAGACCAACCCCCTCACAGGTGAGGATGCTCCAGGTTCTCATGGCAGGATCTTCCCTCTCCCTCTAGCTCTGTGACCTTTTTAGTTCTACCCCCATGCTTCCGATCCCAGCCCTACAGTTGGTACTTCAGCCCCATAATCCAAATCCCAGCTCCAGAGTCCCTCTCCCAGCCCCATGGCCTCTCAGATGGAAGCGCAGACTCCATCCACATTGCAGCCATACCATTTCTGTTCCAGCCCCATATTCACATCGGCTCCAATGCCATAGTCTCTAAACTCACCCCTAGACTCCCTACCCCAGCTCCACAGATGCTCTCCCAGATCCATACGTGCAGTTCCATCCCGACAGTTATTTCTGCCACAACCCTACAGTCCCGCACTCATCTCCACGTTCTATTCCAGCTCCATAGACACTCTCCCAAGTCCAGACACAATCCCAGCCCCACTGTGATTTCCACCTCAGTGTCATAGTCCTTATCCTGGCTATATAGTTCTTATCCCAGCCCCCATGATTTCTGATTCAGCCCTACCGTCTGTATCCCAGGCATACTGTGCCTATCTCAGCTCCTCACTCCCAATGCCAGCTCACCCATGATTTCTGCTTCAGTCCTACAACCAGAATGCCAGCAATACACTCCCTACCCCAGATTCACAGACGCGGTGCCAGCCCCACAATGATTTCTGCTCCCATGCCACAATCCCTACCCCATCGCCACAGATGCTCTCCCACACGTACTGTGATCCCAGCCACACAGTATTTCCAGCTCAAGTCACACATTTTCCCTCCCAGGCCAAGTGCCCCTATCTCAGCCCCACAGTGATTTCAGCTCCAGACCCACAAGCTTTATTTCATTGCCAGCTCTGCTCTCTCAGCTCCAGCTCTGCATCTTCCCATCGCTGACAGGTGAGGCTGCTCCAGCTTCTCACGGCAGAATCTTCCTTTATTCTCCAGCTCTGTGACTGCTTTACTTCCAACCCCACACTTCCAATCCCAGCCCTGCAGCTGGTCCTTCAGCCCCATAATCTCTATCCCAGCTCTAAAATCCCCCTCCAAGCCCCATGGCAGTTCAGCTTGAAGCATACAGCCCATGTGGCAGCCACACAATTCCTCATCCAGCCTTATATTGATACTGGCTCCAATGCCACAGTCCCGAACTCACCCCCAGACCACCTATCCCAGCTCCACAGATACAATGCCAGACCCACAGCAATTTATGTTCCAGTGCCACAGTCCCTATCCCATTGTCAGAGATTCTGTCCCAGAAACAGTGACCCCATCACTGCAGGAAGTCCAGCTTTAGCCATACTGTTTCTGTCCCAGCCCCAGTCCCATCCCAGGCTCTCAGTGGTTTCAGCTCCGCACCCACAAGCTTTATTTCACTGCTACCTCTGCTCTCTCATCTTCATGCTAAGCTGCTCCACATTCTTGCAGCATCGTCTTTGTTTTTGGCTGTAGCTCTGTGAATTTTCCACCCCATCTTTGAAGTGCTTATTCCAGGCCTGGCCTGACAATGTTTATCCCAGCTCCAACCCTATGGCCCTTATCCCTGTGCCCTGCTCCCTATCTCAGCCCCACGGTAGTTTCTCCCCCACTCCTACCATATTTCTTTCCACCAGCTCTGCTGTCTCAGCTCCAGCTCCTCAGCTTCCTGCTGACTCTGGCTAAAAGCTGCTTCTGGGGTCTGTCTGCAGCCTGGGACTGTTGACAAGGCCGCAAGTTAGTCTGTATTATCACTTAACTATCTCTAGTTGTCACACAGTCCCAGACGGAACAAAAGTGCAATAACAGAGTAAAAGAATAAGCAATTGAGTAGAAAGAACTGAAAATAAAGGGAAAACAGAAGTAAAATAAAAAATAATACAATGAAACACCTTTATATGTAAATGTACTTTAAACACCAGACTCCCCGAGAGGCCGCATCCCCTTTCCTCCTCCTTCGGGGGAGCATCCCTGCGCATCGGCTGCTCCCCCGCCAGGCACTGGCAAGGTGGCCAGCACCGCTGCCCCGGGACACGGCCTGCCCGAGGCCCTGGTCCGGCAGCCGCGAGGGCCCACCCCGGCTCCCCCCGGTCCTGCCGCGGTCACGCCCTGTCTCACCGCAGACCTCTGGCCTCCCTGCCGATAGGGATGTGGCAGCGGGGAGCGGAAGCGCTCTGGCGGTCTGGGTGGCAGCCGAGGATCGTGTCAGAGGAGGCCTTCCCAATTGTTATCCCCGGGAAATAGCACTGAGTCTAAAAAAGCCATTGCACGTGCGCTGCCCTCTTCCATTCCGCCATTAGTTACCACCTTACAAGACTTCAGTCATGTTACTGCGCATGTGCGAATTTTCCTCTTTGCAGTACTGCTTTCCGTCAGCAGGTGTCACCCGCAAGTCATCGTTACAGGCACGGTGCCGCGCGTTCACCACTAGGTGGCGGCAGCAGCGATTCCAGCCCCAGCCCGTGGCCCAGGCTTTGGCTGAGGCAATGAGTGGGGACAGATAGAACCTCCCAACACACAGAGCTCGTTCTATTGCCTCCAGATCGAGCATATTTTCCCACATTTTCAAGCACTTTATTCTTTAATGTATAAAGACAAAAGTTTTAATTGCATTTTCAAACCCTATAGATCCATATTCAGAATTTCTTATACCTTAAAATGCTCTCTATAATACAGGATGTATGGGGGTTTATTTTGAAACAATTTTTTTTTTATTAATATTATTTGTTAATATGCATATATATAAAATGAAAATAGTATTTTAAAAAAAATATAAAATGAATTTAGGATTTTACACACACTCGCTATGAATTTTTAGCATTTTTGGGCTATAACCTGACTTTTTGGAGGCATCTCTCCTGATGCCATTGATACATGTCCTCCTCCACGAAATCATCATTCTCCCAGTAACACTGGGGTGTTCCAAATGATGTAATCACCCTCCAGGCTCCAACCTTTTTCTCACCCCCAAAGCAGGCACTGAAGGAATCAAACTGCCCTGGACAGCAGCACGTTGCTTTAGTAATGCCATTGGCTTTTGTACATCCATCCCCAAAAAAGTGGGCTCTGCTGAAAAAATAAAGGCAGGACAGCCTCCCAAAAGGTTGAAGTCCCCTCCCAGCTCCTGTCCCACAGGCTGGTGGCTGCCCCAGGATAGAGAGGGATGGTTGAGCAGAGGACTTATAAAAACAGAGAAAGGAAAAAATAATGACAATCAAACAGGACAGAGAGGGAGGAATTAAGAAGCAGACAGGGAGAGACAAGTAAAGGCAGAGAAAAGACATATAAACTATAAAGCAGAGAGGGAGGAATGAAGCAATAAAGGCTCTGGGACTGGACAGAGACAAAACAGAATTTTCAACAGGCGTGGCTCAAGGGCAGAGAGCAAAGAGGATATCAACAATAAATTTTTTCATAGTACTTTATTTATCTAATATTTGCTGTGGAGTATAAAAACTATTAGGTATTCTTTTTTTTTTTTTTTTAAACCTTTAGATAATTGACAGAAAATTGCTAAGTAGGTAGGAACCATGAATCCCAAATGATGCAATTAACAGTTTCATGCTCTTTCAAGTTTTGGTAGTCAATATAAACTAAACTAAAAAACTGATTGCTCTTGTTTTAAGTGACTGAGCGGTAAAGGGTCTTAATATCTATACATTCATGTTTTATATGGCTTGTAAAAATTGGAAATTTTGCTTGTAGGTAGCGGATCTATCCCTGACTCTAGTCAGAAAAGTGCACAGTTTTCTTTAGAGGACTCTGTGATTGGTGTGGTCAGGCTTCCCAAGCTTTAAGTGTTCTTTTTAAAACATGTTGTACTGGATGTCTCCCAGTGATTCAGCTGTTTTTTGTTTTGTTGTATTTTCTGTTCTTGCTGTACAGCAAAACTGAGAAGATCAGGCTGATGTGTTGTAGGATTGCTTTGTACAAATGCAGTGTTCCAAAATGTAGTTAGAGTGTAGATGACAACACCTGGTGTTTATTCAAGATATGCAGCTACTGGCTGAGAAAGGCCAAAAAGGCCAAGGGAACCATGATAAGCTCAGGATGAGAAAGTAAAAATAATGAGATAGACAATTAGCAATAACAAGACAGTGAGTGAAGCTGCCAACCAATCATGGTCTAAATAGGAACGCGTGAACAGCTCATGTTGGTAACATGCAGCCTATGGTAGCTGACCACTGCTCGTGGACCGATATGAGAAGTGTATAAGTATGTGAACTTTCTTTAATAAAATGGCTTCTCTGATCATCATATTGGTGCATGTGGAGTTGTCCAGGCTCGCAAGGAGATTTGGAAACCCGGCAATGTGTTTGCATATTTGGACTTCTTGTGGTTGTAGAGCTGCATCACGACTAAAACATGTGGACAGGTTTGCCACCATGAACCCTTCCTTTTATCAGAAAGTGCACAGTTGTTTGGAACCTGAGCCAGTCTCTTTCTCATATGACAGCAACTAATGGAGCTTCTGCATCTCGTGGACAAGGAAGTACAGGAAAAAAACAGGTTTCTGAAAGCTGTCCCTACTTTGTATAAGGAGGATGTCAAAGATGCTCATTGTGTTTTGGTATCTTCTCAACAAACGCAAATGCCAACATAGAGATAATCCTGGGAAATGTAGTGCTTGTTTTGCACGTGCAGCACACGTGACCTGCCTTTGTCAATGTCAGTCCTTCTGGCTTCATCTGAGTCATGTTTGCACTCCTAGTCACTTAAAATGAATAATGCCCATCAAAGGCAGCTGTAATGTAACAGAAAGCACCCTTGGGCATTTCATAGAGGAGTGGTGCTGCTTTGCTCCCCTTCCCTGCCAGGAGAGGTTGTTTCATGTCTAATAATTGGCTCATCTTTCATGTATTCAGTCCTTAAGTGTAAACTCAGCTTCTCTATGGGAAGATGGAAAGATGCATTTACCAGAGGCCTGGGAGCCCAGGCAAACCACTTAGATTTATGGGAACTAGAATCACCCACCAATGTGGAAATTAGATCTTTTTCAGAGCTTACACTGCTGTGTTTTTCGTTTTGGTTTGTTTGGTTGATGATAGATATGTTATCTGACAAGTGCAGTCTGTTATTTCTAAAGAAAATTTCCTCTCTGGTTGTAACTGCAGAAATTATTAGTGGTGCTTCCAAAGTATGTCATTCCCATTTAAGGATTTTCCTGGAAGCAAAGTATTGCACGTGTTTTACAGTGAATAAATAGTTGCTTAACATTTCAGTCAGTTTTCTGGCTGTTAATAAGCAAACATTTTATATCTATTTAGATGTTATACAAACAATTTGTAAGAACAAATTTTTGTGTCTGTGTGATGAGTTTGGTTCTTACTGTTTAGTGTTCTTGTTGGTTTATTTCAGTCACTAATGTGCTTTTTTTTTTTTTTTGCCTGAATGCCCAAAGCCACCATGACTGTCACCAGCACTGATACTGGGGTAGTTTTGCTCCCAGAATTGGCAGCGGCTGTGTCACAGTTTGATACACCTCTGGTGTGTTGTCACATGTGACTTCCATGCTCCCTGTGCTCTGTAAACCACTGCTGCAGACAGCAGTTTTAGATTGTCTTGCTGCACCACTGAGAGGGCCCTGATGTGCATATAGGGCTCACGTTGAAGTTATTCCTGGCTCATTTAAAGAAAAACCAAACAAAACTCCCATCCCTCTTTTTGAAAACAAACACCCCATGAAACTGAATTTTGTTTTCTTTGCCCTCGTGGATAAAACAAGCTTTAGGAGAAGGTTTAGGATGGAGCAGGGAATGCAAGAAGGACCTACTAAAGTCAGTGGAAAGTTTTTGAAAAATCCTATTTCAAGGTATGTAATTCCTCATGAGTTTTACTTTACTGATAGTAGATCTAGGCTATCTACGACTCCTGTTTTGCTTCCTTCAGGCTTACTTCATTAGGCCAAGAAAAGCTTGCCTAAGTTTACTGATAGATATTATTTCTATAAACAGGTAAAGCTTAAGAACCTGGTTCATATACTCTGCTATGTTTGATCAAGTTTAAAAAGAACAAAACCTGGGCATCATTTATATTATTCTTGTAATGTGCCTTATAGAGTACAACTTGATTTAAATCACAGTTATTTGTCCCATGAGTCAAGAGTGTTTGCATGATGTTTGTATGGCCCTTAGCAAAGGGGTTGGTTTGTAAGAGACAGCGTGTAGGTAACAAGAAGGATGTTGTCTGGAATACAGCCATGAGGGATGTTTAACGGGCCTTGTCTGGTTGCTCATTGCCTTCTATACAGCACCCGATGGGCTGATCTGCATGGGGAAGCTTGGAGGAAGCTGGGTGGTGCTGGGTAAGGGAGGGAGCACCCACTGAGCAAGGGGCAACTGTCCCTCCCTAAGTGCCACCAGCCCTTGGGTAGCCTGGGGACTGTGCAGTGACACTGCCCAGCGTACCACAGCAGGAGCACTCATGCTGTCACTCGTGAACAGGCAGCAGCTTGAGAGCCACTAGCCACAGGGAGAGACCCAGGAGGAGGAAGGCTGCTTTCCACAGCCCGGAAGCACTGCAGGGTGGTCTGGGCACCTGCAAAGGTGCAATGGAATGCAGTGGTTCCTGTTGCTACATGTATTGTGGTGCTGGCTGCACAGCACAAATGGAGGCTGTAGCTGTCTGCAGGACTGGACAACAAGGTGCAGTGTTTTAGCAATGAGTAGAAAAGATGCTCTAATTACCACAGGAAATATTTTTTTTTCAGGTGTCTCCTGCAATCTGGCACAGGTCCAGCCTACAACTGCACCCTTGAGCAAGTCCCTCTCGGTGCCATGAGGCTGTGTATTGTTTTTCCCAGTTCTTCCCTGGAGAGATGAGTGTTTGCAGTTGTCTGTTCCTGCAGCTGTGAGTACAATGCACCATTACCCTTTCTAATAAGGGTAATCAAAGTACTGATTAAAAACTGTCAGTTAGTCCATTTAACTTGTTAATAAAATGCTGAGGACTCTTGTCATAAAGGTGGAAAAGAATTACTGAAACAGTTCTTGTCTGTCTTTAAATGTTTATCCTTGTATGGACTGGTGCAATTCTATTTGCAGGCTCGCGTAATTTTTTAAAATATAGATTGTTAATGAAATTATCAGTTACTCTGGGATACACTCTTCAAGCCACCAGAGGAAAAATAGTTCACTTAGTGATAAGCATTCTAACCAGCTGTCATGATGTTGTATTTTCAAACCTTTCTTTTACAGGCTTGTATCTTCACAAATTGTTTCTTTTAACTGTAGGTTTCTTTTTCCTTTTTTTTTTTTTTCCAAAATCAGCACAATAACTAGGATTAATGGTGGAGTTAGTTGGAAAATATTTGTAAAATAATGTTGAGATAACTGGAGATAAATGATAACATGGAGAATGAACAAACATAAGAGAGAAGTGAACCTTTGATTCTGTTGGGCTAGGAGAGGCAGCACACCATCACAGATTCTGAGGATTGTATAAGACTCTGGAGAGTCTAGTATGTGCCTTGGGATGAATAATAGCTCACTGTGTCTACCTCTTGATTCCGTGTTAGGAGCCAAAATGCAACTGAAGATTATGAAGGTATTGTTTAGAAAGCTAAAGGGAAAAGAAAGTTAATGAAAGCCTCCAAGTCTTTAATACTTTTCAATTCTTCTAAATTTACCTGAATGAGGCTGAAAATCTATTGCAATTTGATTTCCTGTGTTACTGCAAGCCAAAATATTTTAAGTAATGCTTATTAAGAATAACATCTCTCATGTTCCTTAGAAATGACACACACCTGCAATCATGACAGGTGCACAACATGCTCAGCAGGCTGTGCCCTGGAGACTCTGGACAGGCTCTAAACCCTCTGGGAAGAGACACAGGGAAGAGATAGCAGGAGGAAGAATCCTCCAGCCCCAGAGCAGCTGGAGGTGGTCGCCACTTACTATGTTCTGAACAGCAGTGAAATAACCCTAGTGGTTGGTACATACTGACAATGCCTACCTGCAGCTATGTAGTGAAGAATGGAGAGAAACATTAGTCTGAGCACAAATGAGTGCTGAGTAGTGCTAGGCAGACCAGAATTCAATCAGATGCAAAAACTGAAGCCAGATCTTCCCCAAGCCACCATCTGCCCTCCAAGAAACAGAGGGGTTTACTTCATGTATTCTCCCCCCTTCTAATCACTTGCTTGCTAAAAGCATAAAACTTTTCAACTGGAAACCTGAGGTTCCAGTGCCTCCCATATGTTTGTAACATTTGTCTGTTCTGTTTTTCAGATGTTTTATTATCTTTATTTTACAAACAAAAAGTATTTTTGTACTAGCAGTGAGTGATTTGTATTTTCAAGCTGTTTTCTTCTTCAAGGCAAATCCAGCCCTGTAGAGGGATTCAGCTCACATAAAAGTAAGTTCTCATGCTAACAGCAGATTTCGGTGATTCTCCATGCCTCTGAGTCTTCCCATCTCACTCAGTTGTTCCAGTTCTCTTCTGTCTCAGAGCAGCTGCCAGAGATGCACAGGAATAGAGCAGTGCTTCAAAACCATGTCTATGTTGACAGACCCCCTTATAAATACCTGGCTAAGTGAGTAAAAGTACACAAATTAATGCATGTTTTGCTTTTATTTGAGAGCATAAAAATGTTAAAAGAAATCGTAGACATGAGTCTGAGCAATACAATTGTATGGTGTCCTGGCAACCAAAGACCAGACACCAAAGAAACATGGCAAGAACTGTGCTAGTTTTAATTCTGCTCTAGTAGGCCAGGAACTGCTAGCTGTCTGGTGCAGAACACAACTCAGCATTGTGTGGTGGATATTGAGTCTTCCATGCCTGCATCATTTGGCTGAACTGTAAATGTCCTAGGACAGGTCACGATGCAAATATTCAGGCTGAATTTTGAACCCTTGCAAAGACGACAGGAAGTTTCTCCTATGAAGGATGTATAGAAATAACAGGAATGAGGTTCCCTGTTTATATTATTGCCCTGCCTCAACAAAAAGAACTAACAATTCCTTTGTATTTAAGAAGATAGTTCTCACTACAGTGGAAACAGCCATTGAAACAAGGAGGTAGTGTTAGTTGATTCCATCTGAACTATCAAGAAGAGTCACTTACTTGTAATATCCTCAGACAAAGAAATAGTTTTATTGCAAAAAATACTTCATCCTCATTGATCAAGTTCACATAATACTGGTCTGAGCACAGCAGTTCCTTGTCTTTTTATGTGTACATGGAGGCTTTAGAGAGGGATAAAGATGTTTGTTGTGAAGAAACAAGGATTTCTAAAGGCATATCTGTGCAGCTACTACACAGTAAAAAGGAACAAACAGAAATTATTTGTCTCATAAGGGCTCAGACAACTCTGACTCAATGTCCTGAACCAGCATCTGTGATTTTACTCTGCTCTGCAAGAGCTCAAGTGTTTGGAGGGGAGAGAGTCTCCTCTCACCACTGCCAGGACTGAGGTGGAAGAGGAGATGGTGGAGCAGTGGGATGGCTCCCAGAGAGGACATAGCCAAGCTTTTCTGGATATGCAGTAAATCCACCAATGATATATTCATCTCTGGGTGGTAACAGGGTACATGATGAGATGTCTTTGGATGGAGATGTTATATATTAGGGCTGTTATAACAGGAACCAACTTTATTGGTCTAGGTGATTTAGTTTTACACTGAGTTATTTATATCAAACCTGTCTCAGGAAGTTCCTGCTCTAAAAATTTCTGGAAGCTGGGAAAGTACTTAGGAAAGGCATATATTCCCATGCTTTCTAAATTCCCGTTAAAGCATAGTTTAAGCCCCTCCCAGAGATACATGGGATGAAGCTTGGAGACAAACTGTTAGAGATGCTTTTATGTTGTTCTTGATAAGGATACATTGTTTCTGTGTACTAGAAAATGACCTACATTTGAAGCTATTACCTAAACAATTCAGAAAAGTAGCCTAGGATCATGTTACACAACTATGAAAATTTTCATTCCAATTGCATGGACAGAAAGAAGCACTGTTTAAATGCAAGCTAAAGATGAGGCAAGGTCTTAGGGAGAGCAAGCGTGGTCCGACTGTGACCAACTGGCTAAACAAAAATATTTTTTGACAACCTCAGCTCCCTCATAGGATTACTTAACCACCAAGAAAATGTCCAGATTCTCATTCCAAAGAGGACTATAATTAAATTAAATCAAAGAAATTAAATTTAAGAAATGGGTGCCTCAGCATTGCATAATTCTATTTTGCAGCTGAGATTCCTAGTTTTCTCTTAAGTTTTCTACTAACTTATATTTTCAAGGAAATACTTAAAAAATTAATCTAGCATGTTTCAAAAATCCCCCCCCCAAAAAAAAAAAAAAAAGTCCTTTTACCTTTATAGTAGAACTAGTTTTCGCTCAAGTTAGAAGATCTCAAAACACGATCTGCAACACCCTTTATTGACAGAGAACCAAACATTTCTTGACTGGGTTTGTAAATTTCTAATGAGAATTATTTGACTCCAGCAAGGAATCAAAGGAGAGATCCATAGTTGGAACAGCTTGAGCCACTGCCTTCTCCTCATGGCATGGCTCCCACTTAGTCTGCTTATCCTCGAGGTGGATACTTTGATAAACAGAATCACAAGGCTTTTTCTGGGCACCATTACCAGTCTCACTTTTTTCACAAATTCAGCTATGAAATAGGGGCTGAGAGAGCTATGGGGCTACACCATGTGCCCCTGAGCACCCTGCACAGCCTAATAATGTGCAGTTCATGTCTACCAAGACTAATCAGCTTTTGACTGCTAGATCCAATTGCAACCTAAAGGATCAGTTTTAATTAAATAGAAGATTAGCAGGAGTAAATTTTGCCATGAGATTTTTAAATTTTATTGTGATTTTTACATAGTGCATTCTAAGCCAATGAATGCAACATTAACTTAGATTTTCTGTTTATTTTTTAAATGCTGACAGAAACTCAGTATAGATTAAAAGTGCATTTGTAAGCACTGGGTTACTCCTATAACAACCTTGTAAGCACTGGGTTGCTTCTATAACAACCTTTGTATCAGCTGCTTAATATTATGCTGTGGAAATTGGATTTTGCTTCATGAAACTTTCATGTAGTTTTCATGAATTTTCTGTGGACTAATCACCAGGTCTTTCAACACATATCCAGCTGATGAGACACAGACAAGGCTTATGAGTTCTAAATCCCATTTACTCTCTCAAAACTCATAGCATTTAAAAAAAAAACATTATGATCTATCACCTCCCTGAAACAAAATCTCAGAGAGATACCAAGTGCTTACATTTTGTTAGGGTAATCAATCACTCTGAAGTTAGAAAGGAATAGCTTCTTTATGTATTTATCCTGAGAAGAAAAAGGGGACTGTGGTATTTGGTATCTCACATGGTAAACAAGGTCAGTGTTTGCTGTTGAAGTGGTACAGCTGAATCCTGCAGACATGGTTAACATTGGGTAATCCACTGTAGGTAACTTAACTTGTGGCTGTAGGTGATCGTTTTCTCATAGATGCACAAAGCTGAAAGGCAATTTGCTGTATAAAATAGTAATATTAACAATTGCTTGAAGGAACAGCTGCCTCATGGTCAAAACAGGGGGAATGCAATAAGGATTCTAAATTGTCTACAGCTGAATGGTTATAGCATAGTTCAGCCTCTCGCTGAGGACTACTTTAGCACTCATAAGAGCTGTGGGAGGAGGAGGGCATTGTAATGCGTGCTGTGTGATACATGTGATGTAAGACATTCTCCCTTGCTTGCTCAGTAGTTCTCTTGCATCCTAATTGGCAAAAACACCAACTCATGTGGCCAGGGCTGGTGCATTGCTTTGACAGATGACAGGTAACCAGCACTCCCAGGGCCAGTTGTGCTTATCAGGTTCCTCTCCTATCCTACATTCAAGTTCTCCACTGTAAATCCTGGTCATCTAACATGAGTCAGATGAAATCACAAAATAACCGAGGCTGGAAAGGATATTTGGAAGTTTCTAGTTCAAACTGCTGCTCAAAACAGGGCCATTATGTTGGATATCTCAAGTCATGGTCCAGTTTTGTCTGTAAAATTTCCAAGGCTGCATATACCACAGCCCCTCTGGGCCATCCCAGATCAGCTCCACTGTCCAGAGAGAGGGTTTTTGCACTCCCCTCTTTATCTGAGCTCCTCCTGCATGACACGTGCTGCAGCTCTAAGAGCTCCCCTGCACAGCACTGCATTTACACCCAGCTGGCAAGGGCCTGGTCACAGTGAGGTGATGTGGATCTGTGTTCCAAGCAGATTCCCATAATGTGTTCAGCAGTGTTCTGGAAAGGGAAGGATGCAGTCTGTGGCTCCAGCTCTCCTTGACCCATGCTGTACTTGTCTGTCGGTCTGTCTCAGGCCTGTAAGGATTGCCAGCCTTGGCAAAAAATATATACTGTGATTGGGTTTAATTTTATTTTTTCTTTTAAGCATCTAATACACAGAAGCAAAATAGCCAATAACACAAGTAAATCCACATGAATCTTCTGGAAAGTAAAAATAGATTAATATTTCTTAATTCCAGAAATCAGAAAAAACATGCAAAGAAAACATTCTAAAATGGTTGCAATTTAACACCCCCTTTCCCCCCAAAAAAATAATTACAAATTAATAATGCTATGAACAGTATTTCAGGTTTAGACCCCATAGGAACTTAATGAAATTTATTTCAATAGAAAATAAAAGCAGAAAAACTGCAGTTTCTCTGCAAGTTAAAAGTTGAAACATGAAAAAGAGCGGCATGTTGCTGTAACATTTATATCTTCATAATTGGTCTGCATGAAAGTTTTGCCTATTTGAATTAGTGTTGTTTTCTTTAGGCAGAATTTTCTCACGAGTCATTAAAAAAAAAAAGGTGACAGAAAGCTGCTATGCTGATACTGGTTTGCTAATGAGTGTGACACTGTGTTGGCCCCTTTGGTGGCTCGTGAAAATGCTGACTGCTCTAGACTGAAGTGTACAGACAGGTCTTTGATTTAAGGTCTCACTGACCTCTACCACACAGGATGTAATTAGTAACAAAAACTGCGCATCACTTTGTATTAAGCACTTAGAAGCTGTGCGGGTGCCCATAATTTGTGTGTGTGTGCGCCAAGTGCTCTGCCTTGGTTACAGAAATGCAAAAAGCCATCATGGAAAAGGGCACCTGTGGGCCACTGAAACCTCAGAGAGCACTGATGGCATGAAAGAGACAAGATAAAAGATGAAACTTGGCTAGTTACTGTTTCCAGTGTTAATCCAGTATTCAATGCCATTTCAATAGGATTTCAGTGAATAAGGTAAGAGGGCTCTTGCTTGAGCCAGCTGTAAGGTTATGGGGAAGGAGAGAGTTTCTGCTCTTTAAGAGCTGTGGGTTGAACTCACAAATAGGAAAGTGGCAGCTGTGTCCCTTGGCCTGGCATGGAAAATTCTGGAAATACCTGTTACCCTTCTGCATGGGAGAAGACAGTGTGTATCCTGTGGTAGCCTGGTGCAGGTATGAAAAGATGCGTCAATACAGCGATTCTGCTAGATGAGGAACTGCTGGCATGTCTGCACACCATTCTAAAGTAGAATGCATTTGCCAGGCTCGGGTCAAGAAATGCTGTATATTGCTGCCTTATCCACAGTGACACACCCTGTGTGTGCACTGGGTAATTTAACTCAATATTCAGGTTTTATCTTTGCCTCTGTCCAGGCTATAGATACTGACTGAGTCTTTATTTATTTGTTTCCTCAACTTCCTTTTGGAGAAGAAAAATTCAAATTCAGGTGTATACAGCACCATGTTTTAATATATGTGCTGGGTTTTTTGTTTTGGAGGGGTTTTTTTGTTTGTTTTGTTTTGGGTTTTTTTGTTTGGTTTGGGGGTTTTTGGGGGGATGCGTTTTCTTGATGTTGTTTTTTGGGTTTTTTTTTTGTTTTTCCTTTTTAATAACTTGTGAATCAGAACAGGGCTGTAGTTCTACAAGAAGCTTTGATTTGAAAGGAAGTGAAAAGCTGGAGATGGAAAGGTCTGCACACAACACACAGTCACACTCCCTGTGTGATTTACTGCATCGTGCAGTAAAACCTTGGGTTGAGAAAGCAAAACCATCTGCTTTGACAAATTCTTTCTTTTCCACCTTAGGCATCTACACCAATCACAGTGCCCACCACACTCATTAATAGTCCCTTTTGGCACTGCTTCAGTATCAGATTATTTATCTTCCAAACTGTCATATGTACCTTGGAAGCACTGTAGAAAAATGTGTGCTTTAAATGATGAAGTCTTAAAATGGAAACTCTGGGATTTCGGAACTGATTTCAGAGGCAGCAAATCAATTGACCACTTATCTATTAAAACCTGAATGTTGGAGTGATTTTCACATTTATTGCTCTGTTTTATTGGCTTGTCCTAAATTAGCTCTTTCTATAAAAGCTGAAAAGAGAATTTATTTTGGCAGCAGGGGGAAATTCTTTGTACGAAAAAAAAACCCAAACATTTTCAGAAGCTCAAGCATGGGTTATTGTGATTCATCAGTCCCAAGGTGAATGGCAGTTTGCTCCCAGGAGCCTGTGTGGAGACTGGAAGTGTTGCTGGTTCTGCCTGAGAAACTTCAACCAGAACATGAGAACTTGTGCGGCTGTAAGCTCTGTCTCCAAGGAACTGCATGGGATGGTCTTTACTTCCCACACTGGCTATAAGCCAGGGAGCATAAGAGAGGTGATTATCCCATTGCATTTACCAATGTTGTGACCTTGCCTTGAGAGTTGTGTGAAATTCTGGGCCCCAGCACATCAGAAGGATGTCGAGGTACTTGAAGGTGTCCAGAGGAGGGCAAAAAATCTGGTGAGGGGCTGGAAGAAATGTCCTCTGAGGAGCAACTGACAACTCTGGCTTTATCTGGTTTGGAGAGAAAGAGACTGAGGGACGACCTCCTCTCCTCCTGCAGCTTCCTGAGAGTGGGACATGGAGAGGGAGGTGCTGACCTTCTGCCTGGGATCCAGACAGAGAGGCTCCTGGGAATGGCTCAGAGCTGCACTGGGGGAGGTTCAGACAGCATATTAGGAAATACTTCTTTACTGAGAGGGTGGTCAGTCTCTGGAACAGGCTTCCCACAGAGGTGCTCAATGCCCCAGGCCTGTCCATGTTGAAGAGGCATTCGGGCAACATCCTTAACAACATGCTTTAACTTTTGGTCAGCCCTGAAGTGGTCAGGCAGTTGGACCAGATGATCATTGTCGGTCCCTTCCAAATGAAAATATTCTATGCTATGCTGTTCATTTAAGCTTTCATTTAGCTATCCCTTTCTTTACTTAAATGAAGAATTTAAGAACAGATGCTTAGATTTCAGTGTTATTCCTCAACCACCATTTATCACAAGATTATTTGAACAGAACACCAGGAAAAGATTTTGAAATTACAAGGATTAGAAGTAGAAAAAACAACAGATTATTTTCTTCTCCCCCAAAATAAAACAAAACAGACTGTGCTCAGGCATATAGGCAAAAATAATACCTGCAAGCTGTCTTCTGCTTGGCATTGATGAATCACAGAATGATTGGGATTTGGAGTGACTTCTGAAAGGCACCTTTGTCCAGCCCATCTGCTCAAACAGGGCAGATTTTAATAAAATAAGACATATAAAAATCAAACAGGCCAGATAGATGACTGTTTTATTCCTAGGTGTTAACGCTTGGCTCTACCAATCCTGCCCATCCTTTAAAAGTGAATGGTGCTCGTGGTTCTGCTTTACAGTGAAGCCAAGTTTTGCCTTTTTTCCTTTAAGGGTTGTTTGATAAATCCCTAAATGACACTCTGTCTGGCTTAGTGAATTCTCCCAATAACTGTACAGATTCCCGCCACCTGGTTCAAGCCTCTGCAGTGCTTTTAAGCTGATTTGTCTTCCCCTCCTTTTTTGCCCTGTCCTACCCCACCCCTCCTGCCTGCCCAAGCAGTCATTGAAGAGGTCACTTTTAGTTTTAAAAAATATGGGAAATCAGAGTTCACCTATAGTTTAATTGCACTGGATGAGGTAAAAGGGATTACTTTTAATCTTTCAGTGATAGATAAATCTGAAGTGTACACTTCAGTTGTAGAAACTGCATTTTCAAATTAATATTAAAATGCACCATAGAGAGCTTGTCTAATTTTTTATCTACCATCAGAACATGGGAATTTCCAGATGCATTAAAGAGCGGATGATAATTAGGTTGTCACCCTTAAAAAACAATTATTTCAAAAAACTCACTTGTTTCACAAACATCATTTGTTTTCTTGATCAAGCTATTTCTTTGAACAGAGCAAAGAAAGTCTTCTTGTAAAAGATGAAGCTTATAGTGCTTTATGTACATAGTAAATACAGAACAGTAGTTGAGAACTTATCAATTGCCCTGGTTGATTTTGGTGCATTTCACATGAAGAGATGCTATTTTTTCATAAGACTTTTCTCTAATGCAGGTGAGACCTTAAGTGTGTAAGTTTAGAAACTATTAGACAAGTAGTGTTTCTTTTGCCCAAGGAAACAGGGAGAAAGACTAAAAGGGTTTTTATATTGAGTTTCCTTGTGCTTCAAAGTACCGCCACTTTCACATTTTGATGAGCCTCTTGAAACTTTGTGAATTTCTTCCTGTGATACAATTTCTGCTGGGAGGGCTATGATGATTGCCTTGTTTTTCCTGTAAAATATAAGCTATTTGTTCAAACTGTCCCGAAGACACATCTCAAACACTACAGACGTTTACTCCTGACATCCCAGAATGGGCTGCTCAGCAGTCTGCAGTGAAGGGAGCAGCTGATGCAGTCACACAGCTTTGCATCCATGTTGTGCAGGATGTCTCTGAATGCAATAGCCTGAATGATGATCCCCATGGTAATTTTCTCGATACCTTTGTGCTTGGAACTGCAGAGAGCACCGCTGTTACTCTGAGAAGGCCAGATATGTCAATCTTAGTCTGGTACTTGATCCTTCTCCTCCTGGTCATCCAGTGCAGACACACATAGTGTGATATGCAGCCTTTCTAAAGGGCCTTCTCTAGTCAAAGAGCTGTTTTTCAGACAAGGAAGATCGCTTTTCTTATCTATTTGTCACTTCTTTCACAGCTTTTTCTCATTACCAAGCCCTCTCTACTTCAGCCTCTCCTGATGCTATGGCAGAGGCCTCAAACATATCCAACAAAATGATCTAGAGTGCTCTCAGTGTTTCTGACAGCCCTGGTCTCCGTTGTGCCAAAACAGGCATTTAAATCAACATAGTCTAGGGTGAACAGAAGGAAGAAGGGGAAGCACTGAAGTGTGCTCAGAGGCAGAGAGAAGGACATGCAGGAGCATGTTTCATGCTTGAAACATTCATATAGTCTGGCAGAGGCTGATAATTATAGGGATAGTACAACAGGATGGGTACATCAGGCCAGGCTTTCAGGCTGTAGTGTCTTCAGGTTGAGCAGCAACAACATCTCTTTTCACCCTCCACAGAGGGTCCTGCTGCTTCTGGGTGGGCAGTAAAGCAGTGTATGTCAGATGTGCGATATCCCTTGCTTAGCTGTCAGTCTGTCCTGGAGACAGCTACATGCTATCACTTATGTTTTGTTCTCATCCCCCAGTGCAGGCAGCATCAGATGTATCAGACATAAAAGCGTGAGTGTGGGGCAGGTGATATGGCATGTCCCTGTTTAAGCCTGTGTTTTGGTATTTGTTTCTACATAATTGAAATACCCTGTAAAATCATTCTAGCCCTGGCATTTACCTGAAATCCACTACAAAATGTAGTATTCTGAAATCGAGTTGGTCACTCGCAGTCTGTGGTTTCGTCTTGGCAGCACCCTGGCCTCCTGCAGAGCCCTAAACCTCCTGGTGGGGAGCACAGCTCTTGGAGACATGGTCACACCTTTCTATAGGATGGCTGTGGTGACTGCTACAGGGGTAAAGCGGTGTCATCTGGCATGGAGTAGTTAAGCCATTTGACTCTGGGAACTAACTTAACAAGGATGTGATTTAAAATGCAATGTAATTACTGAGTCTCTAACCTCAGATATTTATTAATGAATGGTTTATTTTTGGTTACCAATCCATGGCTTACCATTTTTTATCAGCCTAAGCCAACATGTGACTACAGTGAGGTGGTTTAATTCAAATGTACCTATGCTTCTCAGTGAATACCAGAATGGGTGTTCAAAAACCTCACCCAAAAAGCTCAGTGGCCTCCTGTACCTTAGCATGCAAACCAGCTGTGCTGTGTCTGCATCTGCCTGAAATGCTTCACTTGAGGGCCAGATGTCTTCTACTGCTTGTGCTTCTCAGTCATGAGTCTTGAACAGTCATTTGCTCTCTACAAGACACTCCAGATAAAGCTACCAAGGCTAGATAAAACCAGAAACATTTGTTTCCTTTCCTAAGCAGCTGTCAGAGAATTAAACACGATCAGTCATGAAAGCAACGAGTAAGATGAATGCAGAGCTGTTATTCATGAAACCCTGTGATCCTTGTCCTGGAAACTAACAGATGAGCTGTTATTTTACATCATAGAATATTCTGACTTGGGAGGGACCCAAAAGGATCATTGAGTCCTGCTCCTGACTCAACATAGGGCAACCTACAAGTTAAACCCTATATCTAAAAGCATTGTCCATCTGCAGCCTTCTCCTCCTCTCTTGTTACTCGTCTCAACTCTTGCCTTTGACAGTTTTAGAGGTTTGTTTTTAATACTTTAAAACTCATCAGAAATATTTAGCAGGACAATCTGAAAATCTGGTTCTTTCCCTAAAGCAGCTTTTTTCCTCCATGAACAGATGCTTTGGGCAAAAAATATAACAGAGTGTGAAAAACCAAAACTGTAAAATTGTAAGCTGTCACCACAGTATAGATGTTGAAGAACTTGGTATATTTTGCATGAACTTGGTGTATTTTGTGGGAAAATTGATGGCAAAATGCCTAAGACTTTTATCTTAGACCGTTTAGTAGCTCCTAGCTAAGCTACAGAAAGGTAACTTGATTGTGAAGCATTGAAAGAACTGAAATTTTTGCTACTCTTCTCTGGCTGCACTGTTGTGCGTTATTCACTCCAGTTCCTAAAATGCAGCCTGGTCACATTGTGAAAGGAGATATGGAGGGAAAAGGAGCATTGCTGTGTCTGCTCCAAAAGTGAGCAGCACGTGCTCATGAGCGAGGAAGGAGTGAGCGACAGTGGAGGAGAGAAGCTGGAACCAGACAGTAACCCTGGCTTTCCTTCTGTTCATGTAGTGTAGGCTTTAGAGGAGTCCATGCTTTGGAGCAGGGTCACAAGTACACTGGTGCTTTCATGAATTTCTGAGATTTTAGTTTTAGCTGTGATGCTGAATTAAAGGCAGTAGAGGCATTTGGGGAAAGAGATGAGGTTCTTGCAAGGGAATATTTCAAAGAGAAAAAGTAATGAGCTATGATCCTGCAAGTGTAGGACAAGGAAAGGTCTCCTTTTTCCTGGGGCATTGTTGACCCTGATCAGGATGGCTTCATTGGAAATGACAGTGAGAAATGCACTGTTATCCTCCTGGTATAGGTGTTGGCAATACTAATGCCATCAGAGGAGGGAGATGGTTGACTTTGAAATAGTAAATCTTGCAAACTTTTTGAATTCTCCTAGTACCAAAAGACAACAGGTATCCAGATATTTTGCTGTGTTTTGCATTTTTGAGGGGGGCGGACGTAAGTATGACAATCTGACTTTCATGTGGTAGAGGCTTTTATAAATGATGGAACAGGCCAACTCAAGAATGAATATGATATAAAGCAGCAAAGCTTCCCATAAAGACAAACTGTGTCACACAAATCTAATAAGGTTTTGGGAAAGATCCAACACCTGAGAAAAAGGGTTTTCATTTGGTGCTGCATTTCCAAATCCTTCTGAAAGTCCAAACAGGAAGAACTTCATGAGAAACAGATGAAGGTCCTTGATGGACTGGTGGTAGACTGATGGGAAATTTAAGCCCAAGAAGGGGAAAAGACCTGGACTGTCAGTGATCAGTGTGCCAATTTATTTATTTGACAGTCTGTAATTTGCATTTGTATTCTTGCAGGAATTCTAATATTAATATGAGACAACTTCATAAATCTTTGTGAAACAAAGTAGGAGCTGAAACATTCATTAGTGCCTCTTGAAATCAAGGCTGTGGCTTGTGAAAAATATACATTCTCACAAACTTAATGCTTTTAAAAACCCAGGTGACTCACAGAAAAAATCATGTTTGATTGCCTTCTGTGTCTGATTCCTGTCAGCCATAAAGTAGATTTAATCAAAGGCTACTGACCAGTTACACATATTTCTCTCACTTGCAGTGAGAACACCCTTGCAGCAAGAACACCCTTGCAGCAAACCTGGAATTTGGGATACTGCTGTGTCTTGCCAAATCTCCTGCGCAGTTGCTTTGGTGGCTTGCCGCTGACTTTCCATCTGCTTAAAATATCTTAATCCCTAAATACACAGTTTACTTTTCAGTACTCCTTTCAAAATCTGCATTCAACTCAATTTCTTTCAATTGAAACCTGAAGGACAAGTCTGCTTCTCTGTTCATGTAATTCTTGTCTTTCAAGATTTTGTGAAAGTCAGCAGTAATAATGAAACTTTGGCACAGAAGTGTGCAGACTGATCCACAGATGTTACTTCAAAGCCAAGCTATGTTTTATTAGGTTGCTATCAGAGTCTTTACATACTCCCAGAGAGCCTTTTTAGTCTTAATAAAGCACTCTGCATACCTTTTTTCCTTGATCACATTTAATGTAAAAAAGAAGGTGCTGCATGCACTAATGCCAGTGTAGCCCATCAGCAGTCAGGAGTATGACACAAAGCAGAGAGGTGTAATGCAAAGATCTTTCAGTTTCATACTTTATCAGTACCTTGCCCTCCTCTCCCTGGAAAATTTCACCACAACATTTTAAAACAAATATTCTGGACAGTAACTCATGTTTCTGCACCTACTTCTGTAAGAGTCCCGTATAGCAGCTGCTTCTTAACAAAAGAGGTCAGAATTGTAATTAATCATATGCCAGCTCTGAAAACTGTGACACAAAGCCATCCTTAGATTAGTACAGATGAAACATCTGAAATGTTCTTTATTCTCACCATTCTGGCCATAAATTTGCATTTTCCTAATTTTTGGAAACTGAATGTTTTCATTTTTTGCCAGTTAACCCCTTGGATTTTACGGGAAACTATGTCAAAAAGCTTGCTAAGATTAAAGTTAACAAAGGCTCAGCCCTTATCACAGAGGCAGTCACCTCAGCACCGGGAAAAATCAAACTGCTCAGGCATGATTTGCCTTGGATAACCCATAGAGTCTTGTAATTTACAAAGTAAACATCTCTATTTTAGACAGATTTTCATCCTACAGGCCTTGCTAGAATTAAAACCAGATCTGTAATATCAAAAAGAGAAAACCAGAAATTGGATGTAAGAAGGAGATAAATTGCTAAGAAAGCAGAAGTAAGGAATTAAAATCTGATGTAGTTATATTTCTTATCATTTAGTTTATTGCACAGCAGTAACTCATGGCATTTGTTCTGAGCCTTGTTTGGAAATGAGTAGTAAGGTCATAGACAAAAGAGAAGCATCATAAGCTTCACAGGACTATCTGAAAGGAAAAGGAAGGGATTAGAGAATCCTGGGGAGGAGGAAAGCAAAAATCAGAACAAAAAAAACCCCCAACTGCTGCCATGTCTCTAGACCTAATTTATAGGGAAATGTTATTTCTGAGAAACAGGTAGCATAGACAGAATAGTGGGAGTGATCTCCAGAAATCAGTGAGCTCACTGTGGACTTAGTCTGCACCAGAAAAGATCCAGAAAGCATGTGCTTGAAGAGTATTTGTATAATAATAAATAATGATAATTAATACCTATAGTTTGTTGAATCCATTACAAATTTAGTTGTATTATTATTATCATCATCATCATCATGGCTAGGCTTCATGAATGAAGATTTGGGAAGGGCTCTCCCCACTCTTGCTGCAAGCGCACTGGTGGCTAAAAAGGCCAATGCGGGATAGGCAAGTCCAGTTGCAAAAGGCACAGCAGAAAGTCTCCACAGGTGGTACTGGCAAGGCAAGGTTCTTTCTGTGTTGTCTTTTCTCCTCAAGACTGATCTTGTGAGAGATTTCAAAGGAAGCAGCAACGTTATGGATGGTGTGTCTCCATGTCTTCCGACTGGGGGCCAGGGTATATATGTCAATAAGTCAATATGGCCAAGGCTGAGGTGTTGTTTGAGGGAGTCCTTGTATCTCCTCTTTGGGGCTCCTCTCTTGTGGCAGTTGGTGGAGAATTCCCCACAGAGCACAATCTTAAGGAGGCGGTGACCCTCCATCCTGGAGACGTGCCCTGCCCAGCCAAGCTGCATTCTCAGCAGCATGGCCTCAATACTGGTGACCTCTGCATGTTCAAGAACAGACACATTAGTTATGTAATCAGTCCAGTGGATGTTTAGGATCGTACGGAGGCAGCGCTGATGGAAGCGCTCAAGGAGTTGCAGGTGGTGGTGGTAGATGGCCCATGATTCGGACCCATATAAAAGAGTGGACAGTACAATGGCTCTGTAGGCACTGATCTTTGTACTTTTTTTCAGGTGTTTATTGTGCCAGACTCTTTTATGGAGTTTTCCAAAAGCTCTGTATGCCTTTGCTAACCTATTGTCTATCTCTTTGTCAGTCTTACCATCTGAGGAAATGATACTTCCCAGATAGGTGAACTGCTGGACTGACTTAAGCTCTGATTCACCTATGGTGGTGTGGGGATGGTCAAAGAGNCCAAAGTAGGGGCTATGTCCAATTCATTTTTCACCAGTTTTTGTGTAAAGTGCTGAATTGCTGAGCCTTGGACTACACGGCTGGCACTGAAGAGAGTCTGAAAATGTTCAGACCATCGATTCAGGATGGAGGTTTTATCTGTGAGAAGTGTTTGGCCATCTGCACTGAGTAGGAGCTTTGAATCTGGTGTGTGGGTCCGTACACTGCTTTCAGAGCCTTATAGAACCCTCTGTGGTCACCGAAATCTGTGCATAGTTGAGTTTTTTTCTGCTAGTCTGATCCACCACTTGCTCTGGATGTCTCGAAGTTTCTGTTGGAGCTTACTGCATGCAAGATGAAAGGCTGCTTTTCTTACATGGCAAAATGGCTGAGGTGTGCTTGGTGAGCAGCTCTCTTCTTTGTCAACAATTCCTGGATCTCTTGATCATTTTCATCAAACCAGTTTTTGTTTTTCTTGGAGGAGAACCCTAGGGATTCTTCCAAGGACTGCAGGATGCAATTTTTAATATGTTGCCAAAGTGCTTGGGGAGAGGGATCTACGGGATGATCTTCAAGTCTACTTTGAATGTTTGCCTGGAAGCTGTCTCTCACTGTAGCTGTTGGGAGATTGTGAACCTTGAGCCTCCTCCTTGGAATGCCGCCCCTCTTAGGTTTGGGCTGAATGTGGAGGTTAAGTTTGCAACGCACAAGGCGGTGGTCTGTTTGGCATTCTGCCATCTGTGTCTACGTTAGTAACTCAGGGAGAGAAAGTGCAAAATGCTCAGAGGTGATCAGTTTATCTCACACATACTTGTGTACCTTGTCTGTGAATTTAATGCTGACCATAAGTAAGCACCAGAATCAACTTTGTAGAGAAGTCCTGGATTCTTCATTTTTGGATGTCTTTGAATTAGAAAATGGTCATGTTTAACCATTGATATCTTCTAGAAATAGAAACATAAAAGCAACAAAGTTAGATTTGAAGAACATACATAATGCTAAAATCTAAACAAGATATACTGTGGTGGCTGCTTCAGAATTTGCACTCAGTTGCTTTCTCAAGCACTATGGTAGTGCTGTTCATGTCTGCATGAGTCTTCCATGTAAAGTAACCATGCAGGAACTTATTCTATATGAAAACCCATGCCAGGATAGTCTGTAATCTGGATTTTAATCTGGGTCAATTGGGTAGATTACCTCTGTGTGACAAGAAGCTATGTTCGGCAGTCCCTCACAGCCACCTGCCAGTTTGGCTGCACTCTTGAAGCAGGAATGTATGGGAAGAGTATGGATGGCCCATAACAATGGCACAGCCATGTAATCTCTGCAGCAGTTCTGCTGCTGTACCTGTACAGACAAAGATTGTGATGCCCAGTGACAGTGCCTCCTTCCAGCCTCTGGAAGAACCTTCCTGGGAGAAAGGGGTGAATTGGCAGACAGGTTCTTGTGTGCAATTTGTGCACAGCTCAGCACCACACACCTGCAATGTTTTGTGTCATCTCCGGCCTGGAAATTGTGAAGTCTCTACTGAGAAATCCCATCTAAGCCTCAGCAGGCCAAAATTGGACCAGAGGACAGTTTATCTCCATCCTGACCCTTAATTTTATAGTTTTCCTAGAGACAGATTGCTGCAGATCTGGTTTTGGACTGTCAGTGGTACCTCCTGTGGTATTCCTAAGTGAAGACCACTACCTGCTTCCCCTGTTATACATACATTCCCACTCCTTAGATTGCAGAAGACTTCTGTTTCAATCAAATAGCTTTTCTTTAAAAAAACCTCAACCATTCTCTTTGCTAAAGAAACAGCTGTTGTCTTTTGCTATGTAAGTTCTGAATATTTTGATTTGCTTCTATATATATTTCGATTGCTCTGTACAGTTACACAATTATTTTTCAATGTGTCCTTGACAGATTGAAGGTGACTGTTTAAATTGTATCCTGTGTATATATTTGTTCATCATCCTTTATTCAGTTTTAACAATCTGAAAGGCTGCTGGAAATTATTCTGTTTCTCATTTGTCCTAATTGTTGAGCACAGTAATTGTGATGGGAACTCCTGGAGACTGTCTTGTATGCTACACCCTGATGGAAATGTGTGATGAATGGAGGCGTGCCCTTTTACAATACTTTCATTATTTTCCTAGCTGTTGTTGAATCTTTACAAATGCTCAGAAGACCAACAATGCCAGGTTTTGATGAATTTTGTTAGCGCTTGAGCCATGGGTGCACAGAATAAGAAATTAAGTACGTTTGGGTGATTTCAAGCATCCAACCTCTCATAACTGCCTCAAAAAACCTCAGTCCTACTCTTATTTGCATATATGGAGTAATCATTTGTAATAGTGTCTTGATGGTCTTTTCATTATCCAGGCCTGTAGAAAACTTAAGCAATTGTTCTTATTCCTATTACCCTTCCTTGAAATGTTTCTGTATATTTTGGGAAAAAAATCTCTAAAGACCAGTCATTCCTATTCTGTAACTGTTATGTAATCATAGAATTGTAGACTGGTTTGGGAAATCCTACTGCAGCAATCCTATACAGGAGCTGTGTTACTCCTGCCATTCCTTTGCACCCCTCTCACAGTGACCTTTGCTGTCTTTGGGGAGGAAACAGACACTGGGTGGACTGAATCCCACTGCACTGGTCAGGGCGCTCTTCTGTCTGAACAAGGGCTGCTCACTATATCTTTACACACAGTGGAACTCCATGTTTGTGTTCAGTGGTATAACATTTTACAAGATGTATCACTATGTGCACCTAGCAAGACTGAGGAAGAGCTCCAAATATTATACTTAAATAAAGACTACACAAACACGTATATAAAATCTTTAAGCAAATGTGGCTTTGTGTAATACAATAGAACACCAGTAGAAGTATTTAAAGAACACAGTTTCCTCTTTTATCTACTTTGCTGACAGAAACAATTATAAAAGGCATATCACATCTGAGTTTGTGAAGATGTTGACCTAGTGTGTGTCAGTCATTGCTCAGGAGAGGATGGCAGATTTTCACGATTATCAGCATTTCATTAACCCTAACCTTCCTCCACCAGAAGAATCTTCTCTCTCCTGCATATTCTTGAATTTCCCAAATGTGGGACCTTCCTCCATGTGAGTTTTCCCTTTCACTGTAACTCCAATAGCAGCACGGATTCGGACTCACCTTCCACAGTGATTGGCTCTGCGAGAAGTTCTTCATCCAGCGGCCCCAGGGCATGAATTACAGTTGCAGTAGGCTGACATTCTTCCACCAACTGAATATTCACTCTCTCATAGGATACTGCTGTTTTCTTTTAAACCCAGACCATTTCCTATTTTTTGTAGTCAGTTGTATCATGATATTAAAAATTTCAAGGCATAAATAGTACGTTATTTGAAAATTACACTGCTCAAGGTGATACAAAATATTCCTCTTAACCACACTGGAAGTATTTCATGTTTCTCTGTGTGCCTGAGCATCCTTCAGTGTCAGAACATGTCTATACTCTCTTCCCCGACAGAAGATATAAAATAAGTATGATTACTTATTTTGAAAGTGGTAAATAGTAATATCTCTTCACAAAGAACTTGCTTTCCTTGCAAATTCAAACAAGATTGACAAAGCAAACAAAGGACTAAATGTCCACTAATTGCTGTGGCTGCAGGGAAAAGGGTGTTTGTTCTGCACAGCAACATCTGCATCCTGCTCCTGAGGAGGACCAGCAAAGCATGGCTCAGGGTGTCCGAGGGTCGGGATCTTCACTGTGTCTGAGTTGCTGTAAAAATGTGGAATTTCGTAGAGCTGATGCTTCCTGTCTTGAATTTTGGATACTTGACTGCACTATTAGATTGTGTGTTGCTGATAAGGAAACAGTTGAGTGTAGATTGTACTAAAAAAATTGTCCAGGAAATTGTTGTGTGTATTCATATGTGTGCACAGACCACCTGAATACCTCATCGAAGAGCTCCTGGCATGTGGTACTTTCACTGCACTGTAAGACAGCTCTCATGTCATTAAAAAAAATTACTTATTTTAAAAACTGTTAAAACTATTCTTTAAAGACAAACACAGAACTCTCTGAACTAACAAACTATCATGGATTTCAGTGCATTTCTGAGTTATATCTCGTTTCATTTCGGTTAACTTTGCATGAAGCTGCAAAAAGTGTAAAAGTTGCCACCTGGCATATGAAAACTGTGTGCTTGAAAATGAACTCTGGTTGTTTCAGGGAGAGCTGCAGAGAGAGTAACTTCTCCATGTCCTTCAAAGTCAAATAGGGATGTTGAAAACACAGCAGGGGGTCAAGCTGATATGTTTTCATTTGAATTATTTCAGGATCTTCTGCTGAAAAGATCTCTGATTGGATTTCTGGGCAAACTTTCACCATTGAAACAAATAATTTGATGCTCTCATGCCTCACTTAGGGAACAATTCTGTTTCAAATCACTGAATTCCAGGACAACAAATGGGGTTTTTTCTCCCTAAATGCAGGACTGCTTAAGCTTTGGACTATTGTGCCAGATGACAAATTCATCAACTTCTGTCTTGCTGCCCTGACTTGTTTCTGTTTTGGCTTAACCCACTCATGTGAATCCATTTTTCCTGCTCTCAAATACATAAAATCAAAAAGCAGATTTGCTGTGACTCGTGTGCTTTGTTATATATGTTTATCGTAAGTAGAAGCCAAACTTCAAGAACACTCTAGATATTTACAGTCTAAAACTCCTGATAGAAAGGAAGTAGTGCCACTACTGTCCACTTTTCTCTAGATGGAAAATCATCATTCGGTACATTAAAGAAGCAAACCCCAAATTGCCATATAGTAGAAATAAATTAATTATCACTTCTATCAATGCTAAGTATGCAAGAAACACCAGTTGTCTGTAATGCTTTAACTTCTACTAGTAAGAGCTGTTAAAATAGTTATGAAATACTGGATTATGGAAAATAATCACAATGTGAAGAGCCATGGTCCTTGGGCTCTCTGTGCCCTTATTTCAACTTTGTCTCCTTAAGGTCCATCACCATTTACCTGGAAAAACAGGGAAGGGATTCAGGGCTTGTGAAGACAGCACACCATACCAATAGTAATTTTCTGCCACCTCTCAAGTGCAACTGCTATTCCTTTATTTTCTGTCCTCTGTTCCAGCACTTTTTGCTAATCTCTTTATTTCATCATGGAGTGGGTTTTGCTTCCATTTTCTCTTTCCAGCATCAAAAAATTCTGGCCCCATTCCTCTCTTCTTTTTTTTTTCACATTGCTGGGGTCAATAAAAAGTAAATGTAACAAAAACTTCAGAACCCATTGATGTCACGTTCTTTTTCTTGTTAACTTCATCAGAGAGGAACTGGAATGCCTCTGTGAGGTTTTGTGTTGCCTAGCAGCAGGTCTATCACCAGTGCAGGTCTATGATGCTGGATGTACTAATGCAAGTGTGTTTAATGGAAAGGACCGAGTGGGGAAAATGGCCCATAACAGTTCCATAATAATTCCCAATTATCTCAATCTTACTTTTCAATCTTCAGAACATTCATGATTTTGCAGATTCCTCTTCATTTACTTTGTCTTTTCCTAATGCTTCCCTTGCGTGCCTTTTCAGATGAAACAACACTGTGTACTTAAGTAGAAGTCACTGAAGCCTTAAAAAATAGAAAGCCTATTTTCAGTGCTAAACATGCTAATAGTGTCACATAAATCTATGGCTATAAACTGTATATGTGTCTCTGCATGTTGCCCAAATGCACCGGATCAGTTCCACAGATGTTGAGAGCTGTTGTTGACCCTGGATATTTGTGTGTGTCATGCAGGCGCCAGCAATGTCTCTGTACTGCGCAGGTGTGTGGTGGCATGTTGTGCTCTACCTGGTGCTTTACTACCAAGTGCTCTCATCTGTTGACCAGAACATCCAACATGGGAAGTGCAAGCAGATCCTTGAAATGCTCTGTGCAGTTGTGAATTCTGGTCTCCATGGGAATGGCCTCAACTGATTTTATTAGGCATTAATGGCAATTTTGATGGCAAAATACACAGAAGTACATAGTTTCCTCTTCTACTGCCAGCTGTGGCAGAGCTGTAGAACCATCTGGAGAGTTGGATCAGAAACTCTAGGAAAGCAAGGACCACAATGACAGCTCAAATATGGCTTAATGTGGTACCTCATTGTCATCAGCAACTTTCCTGCACAACTTTCCTGTTTCCTCTGCCGAAAGCAGGCTATGAGGAGATGGCACTGTTGGAGTGGTGTGTGTCCCATTTCACTACAGCAAGGGCACAGGCAAAGGAGAAGCTGGTGATAATGTACAGCTCAGCACCATGGATCAGTTCACACAGAGGAGCTGCAACTGGTCTTGCCCATTTTTGTGAAAGTTCTTAGGTACTGACAGCTTCAGCACAGCTGACATTATATCAAATCGTTATCACAAGTATCAGTGAGAAAGAGCTGAGCAGAATGAGAACAGCAAAAGGCTGTAATCTTCATATCAAGGGATAATGAGGCATTAACCCTTCGGCCTTTGTACAGCCTCTGATCTCAGCTGGTATAAAGTTAAGGTGGATTGTCATTCGCTAATAATAATGTTCTTTGTTCGGTTTGTGGGTTTTTTTTTTTTTTGGGGGGGGGGTTGTTTGTTTGTTTTGGGAACTTTTTTAGGGCATTTTTTAGGGGGTTTTGTAGGGTTTGTTTTGTTTGGTTTTTTTATTTTTCTTATGGTAGGGTCTCTTCCAATGTAGTTGCTTGAGGTTGGTTTTGGCTGGCTGTTGAGGTATTTGCATCTGTAAAGCTAGGGTCAACTGATAGATGGGACTAGTCATATAAGGAAATCAGGGTGATTATTTTATAGAAACATTAGGAGAAGGAACACTGCCCCAAATCTATCATTTGATGTGTTTTGGTGATGCTAGAACACAGAGTTTACTTATTGAAATATAAAATGCATGAAATGGCTCATTAATTGATTGGAAAATAGCTGTGAGAATGTAACAAGCAGTATAAAAATTCTCTGAATGAGAGATGACTGGAGGACTGGAGCACTTCTGCTATAGACACAGGCTGAGAAAGCTAGGGTTGTTCAGCTTGGAGAGGAGATGGCTCTCTAAGGGGACACCTTAGAGTGGTCTTTCACTACTTAAAGGAAAGATGGAGATGGATACTTTATCATGGAGTATAGTGACAGGATGAGGGGCAATGGTTTTAAAATGGCAGAGAGCAGGGTTAGATTAGATATCAGGAAGAAATTGTTCCCTGTAAGGTGGTGAGGCCCAGGCACAGGTCGCCCAGAGAAGCTGTGGTTGCCACGTCTCTGGAAGTGTTTTAAGGCCATGGTGGACAGGGCTTAGAACAGCCTCAGTTAGGTGTCTGTGCCTGGCAAGGGAGGTGGAGCCAGGTGGTCTTGAAGGTCCTTTCCCACCCAAGCTATTCTGTTATTCAATGTTTCTATGACACTTGCAGTTCCAGAGCAGTGGGAGACAGCAAGCATTTTTATAGGGACAGTACATATGCAAAAACTAGGAATCCCTCCAGGCATCTGAACACCTAGATACTGCAAGAGCACAAGAAATATTTCTGAAGGATATCCACAGGGTTATGAGGAGCCTACCAGTTTCAGTGAACCAGATGCCAGGCTGCCCTGCAGATGGCAATCCTGCACTGTGGCAGCCTGGCAAAACTGTGCTCAGGGCTCCGGCTCTGTGGTAAAGGGGCATTTGGCATTTACCTTGGGTTTGCTGGGAAGCAACCGTGTTGCAGCATTTTATAGCTTCAATAAAATGTGCTCCAGAGAAGGAGATTCATAGCTGTTATTTACTTTTGTAAAACAAATGCACAGATTTACTGTGCTGCATGGTCATTCGTTTCAAAGATGTGTTGAGTACATCACAGAGTACACACTGCTGCAGTTACCAGGTCACCTTTCAGCCACTGCTGAGTAAAGGCTTTGCCTAGTGGCCATTACATTCATCTGTTCTTGCTCTTTGCTGCCTAAACAAAAGTGTAACAAAAACCACATACAGATTTCCCTCAAAAATATTTGTCAAAACATTTCCTAACAACTCTCTTTCAAAAAATATCCTATGGGGGAGAGTGACTGGACTGAGAAAGGTGGAGATGGATGGGAAGGAAGAAAGGAAATTTCATACCACTCTGTGTGTCATGCTATAGCCATGTAGTCCTGTAACATGGTATTGCCTTTGCTACTAACAGGCTGCAAGATCTGTACTGAGTTTGCCAGGTCTCAGCACCAAGGCTCGTCACAGCTGCTCTGTCCAAACTTGGTGTGACCTGCCTGTAGCTTCCTCTCACCCATCTGAGCTGACAGCAATTTTCTAATTTAGCAGGTGTCTGTACCTAATCTGCTTTACTT
Organism: Scytalopus superciliaris; assembly: GCA_013400415.1. Taxonomy (NCBI): domain Eukaryota; kingdom Metazoa; phylum Chordata; class Aves; order Passeriformes; family Rhinocryptidae; genus Scytalopus; species Scytalopus superciliaris. The sequence continues at coordinate 50,994 of VXBX01002273.1, read as the reverse complement.
CTGCTGATGTTTGTGTGGTACAACCATTGTTTTCTACAGACCTGGAACCCTGGGTGGACAACACCCACGTCCTGGGCTGCTTTAGCAAGAGCACAGTCAGCAGGTTCAGGACGGGAAACATTCCCTACTGTCCAGCACTGCATTTGGTGTGTATCCACAAGTGTGTGGCTCCCAGTATGGAAAAGCTATCAGGGAACTGGGGGAGAGTGTAATAAAGGGATTCAAAGGTGGGGCTGAGCATATGGAGTATGAAGAGCAGCCGAGTTTGATTAGTTGGATGACCAGGCTTCTATTAGGAGGTAAGATTCTGTGACCTTGATGGCCAATCAGCACAATATAGAAAAGACATAAACTCCCCCTTTTCTTGACCCATAGTTTACTTGTGTCTCCCTGTCTGTCTACTTCACTTGCCTTATTCTCATAGTGAACATCTGTGCTGATATTTGTGAGCAGAATCCTTTCTGGTCTGTGCTTGTGCAGCAAGTAGCAGAACAGAGCTACAGTTTGTGTTTGAATTTCCTGGATATCACGCAATTAGAGCTGGCAGCAATAACAATAGATTGTTCTGCATGCACTGTATACAGGTAGCTATGTATAACTAACCAGAAGGATAAAAAAACCCAAAAAACTGAGATTGGACGTGGCACTGAGTGCCGTGATCTAGTAAACGGACTGGTGTTGGACCAAGGGTTGGACTTGGTGATCTTGGAGGTGTTTTCCAGCCCAATCAATTCTATGATTCTATGAAAATAGAATGGAAAGAATGGGAATTTTCATGTTACCTAGAAACAAGACATGAGCTGCTGTCTCTTGTATTTAGCTCATGACCTGCAGCTGTTTGAGAGGGAAAAGTGTACATGCATGAGACATGATGTGAGCCACGTCCTGGATGATCCTGGGCCAATGGACTTGCACAGTGATTTCTTCTTCCACGTCCACTAACATAATGATTTCTTTCTTTCACACTAATTTACAGACAGCAAATTACCTTCTGGAGCTGAACTGCCCAAGTGCTCTATCCAGCCTTGAGAAGAAGTTTTCAGATGAAGCACATAAAAATTAATGGATCCTAGATGATTCTTTCCTTTATCCCCTGAATACACCTGGTCATGGGAACAGAGACCCTGCTTAGAATGTAAACCCAATCTGCCTGGAAACAGGGTTCTTAACAGTTATGAGGATCGAGTCACCAACTGGTTAGGAGAGGAATTTGCTGTGAGAATGTCAGGATGGGGCTAAGCCCTCTAATGTGTGTATCTGACAAAAGGTACGAAACAACTTAAAAAACGGACCCTTTGCTTGTACTTACTAGGAAGACAAAATGGTAATGTTGTGTGTTTCTCTGCCATCTCTATACTACAGAACAGGCAGCCATGAAAAGCTTGGGCCCTGACTCAGGCTGCTGGAAAATAAATAAGAGTTCTTATTACATATTATATTTATACATATATTAAAGAATTCAGGAAAGTGTTACTTTCTTTCCTTCAAATTAATTGAACAAAAATTTATAATCTTCCTGACCAATGTGTAATTCCAAGTTACAGAAAGAATCTTCTGATGTGGTCCTAACATTTCAAGTCTGTTTGCATCTGCTGACATGAGTCAATGCAAAATGCCACTTCCAAAAGCAGCCATGAAGGTGACTAAAGGCAGAAGTATCTTGAATGTAGGGAGATTCTGAAATAAATCACATTGAAAAAATTATTTATTTTCTGAAAAATCTCCTGCATTAAAAAAGGAAAAAGAAAGAGCAAGTGACAAATAAAAACTGATAAATTCATGAAACAGGTGTTGGGAGTGTGGGGAAACTAGCCAGTGTTATCCCAGTTTATAAGAAGGGCTTGAAGGAGGATCCAGAAAACTACAGACCAACCCCAGTTTCTGGAAGAATTATGGAGAAGGTTATACTAAGTGCTATTGAAAGGCATTTAAAAAATAAATACTCACATAAAAAAACCCTTACTGCCAGGAGTCCCTCGGAGTGTTCCTATCTTCTCTGAGGTTTCCTGTTTCATTGTCTCACTGTTTCAAGGTTAAATTTTTCTCTTTAAATTTTGATCTCTTGAAAATATGTTTTATAATGCATTTTTAGTTTCTCTGTATAGTGTGGCTAACTTGGATTATCAGCTTTATTCAGTGCAAGTAAAATTCTGAGCAAGGCCAGTGACGTTCAGGAGAAAATAGTTGTCCTTTCATAGATGGTGGGGTTTTTTTTCCCAACTTATACACAGAAATAAGGTAGCCGTTTATTTTCTAGCACTTAATGTACCATAAAAGTATCTTAGGAGGAAGAGAGTTAACAGGTACTTAATCTGACACCAGTCAAAATTAGGGTTTTGAGTTTTTACTCAGATTTACTTCAGCTGGCCAGGCCCTGTGGCAGACACAGGTAGTGCCCTCATTGCAGCAGGGCTAGCTAGGAGCAGTGGAGGGTGAAGAACGCAAGACAGAAATTACTTTCAGCAGTAATGATGACCATGAGTCTGTAGATTTTGCAACGATTTAGAGTCCACAAGATATATTTGCTGCCCAAATGTGAGCAGTGAAGCAGCATTTGTTTGGAGCACACCCAAATGGCACACAGCTCCCTAGGGATGGCCTTTGTCATGGTGCTGTTTGTCCGAGCCCCCACAGTGTCTGACAGCCACCACCCCAGCTGTGCTCATGGCACCGACCTGGCCAGGGAGGGGAGCAGCTGGGAGGCAATATCAGGAATGGACCCTTTGGCCCTGCGACCATTCAGGGAACACGGGAGTCTTCTGCAGCCATACCTTGGGTGGCCAGGCAAGCCCAGCACACACTGCTGACACTTCCCAAAGGGCACCGTCTCTTGATCTCAGACTTGGGCCTTACTCTGCACTTGGCCACCCTCTCTGCAGGAACTGCCCATCAGGATGTAAAGCTGACATGGGTTTATCCCACTGTGAATCTGCATCTTCGCTGTCCACAGGCATGAGTGGAGGGCAATACCCTCACAAGCACAGCCAAGCACACTACCTGCTTTTCCATCAGTCTGCATGGCGTGGGCCTTCTCTTGCATAAAACAGTCATTTGCCTGCCTAAAAAAAAATTCCTTTTTGCCCAGGTCTTTAATCATTGTTTGGAAACCTTGAAATATTAAAATAACTGCAAGATCAGGATCTGTCTTGCATATTATTCCTCCTCTCGGGACACCCAGTTTTCTGTGCCTTGCAGTGCTCTAACACCTGTGTTTTCCTTCAGCCTGCTGAGTAAGTTAGTTAGGGAGTGGCAACGGTTCCCAGTGCCTCCCAAGTCCTCTTATCTGAGCGTTCCCCATGCTTTCTACTACCCATACCTTGAAGAAAAAAGCTGTGTATTGCTTTGTTCCCTGTACATTGCTTAGTGAATATTCATTGCATCCTTCACTCTGCACAATTGGGCTGTCACATGCCAAGTGCATTCATCCCTTAATGAGGTCCATGCTAATTTATCTGAGGGAAAGTAAAAATAAACAAAAAATAGCAAGGTCATTTGCAGTCTCTTAAAAATGAATGTGCTAATGAAGCTTTAAAATGAAAGACAAGATTCGTTCCCTAAATTCTTAAGTCAGGATGGGAGAAAATACAGCAATCAGAGAAAAGAGAGAAGCTATTTTTCCAGGGGTAAAACCAAACAAATAAACAAGGAAAATGTCTTTCTCCCCGTGAAACAGCACTAACAAAGGAGAAGATTAGAAAGTGACCTATTTCAGATTCTGAGCAAAGTTAATCACTCCTCGATAGGAATATGACTTCAGTGGAGGTTTCAAACTCATTTCATTGTCCTCTCTTGTCACTGTTGTGATGGAATCCCTCTGGACTCAGATCTGACCTGCCTCCTGCTCAGATCCTTAGGTGTCTATTATATGCCTGGGGAAACTAGGTTAAGTGAATTATAGGCCACCTCCTGTTGGCTTGTCAGCCCTCGTGGTGTCTCATACTGACAGCATGACTTGTGCCAGCAGGCTGCCCCAGAGGGAGGAGACAAACTCCTTCCTACTTGTCATCTACAGAGTGTTTAGGTGGAATTTTAGGCCTGTATCCCTAGTGTTCAGATACATTCAGAGCCACTGCGTGTTGTGAATATCCTTCAGACAAGGCATAAAAACAGCAGTGTTGTTCTAATAGTGGTGTTCTAGACTGCTTGAGTTTGAGTAGAACAAATTAATGATGAAGTGAAAATACTGAAGACCTTTTGAAATAATGAAAAATTACTACACTGGCTAAGTTTCTGTTAACAACTGTTTTATCATAAAAAAAAAAAAGAAGAGGAAAAACCTATGGTGAATAAATGATTAATTAGGGAACTACAGTGTATCATGTAAATGCTTTTGTCTATTTTTACCTCTACATTCCCACAGACCATAAAAAAAGAACATGCCTGAGACCAGAGTATAGCTAATAAATGAAAACCCTTGCTAAACATGCATATTCAACACGTAGAATTTAAAATCTCTCACTGTGAGCTATTAGCATAATTACTCATGTGGCTGACATGGAAATCTACTTTAATTACTGTCATGGTTCAAGCATGGTAAGTATTGTATAACACCAGCAAAAGTTGCTTTCATGTGAGAAACCACTTTGCTGCTTCTTAAGGCCAGAAGAATAGTCAAGACACACATTTAAGACCCTCATTCTATTATTTTGCAAGAGTCGGAGAAGCAGAATGTATAAACTTTTAGACCATATGAACTTTTAGACTATAGTCGTTTTGATGCACCACTACCAGATCAGAATTTTAAAAATTAGTTCTCTGGCTTTTACAGACTGTCTCAGCTCCATTTGTTTAAGATCTTTAGATCAATTTTAATCAGAGGCCATTCTCACCACTCTATTCTCCTGTTCAGAACTGAGTAGTGATTAGGGGACTTCTTAAGATTTATATATTCAATGACCTGAGGGAATTTGTAAATACATTTGCAAGTAAAAGCATGCAGTATGAACGTATCAGATGGGCAGTTATATGTGTGTTGACCTTCTGCTTGGAAGAAGAATTTTTTCTGCTCACAGAAGCCCAAATTCTTTACTGTTGTTTGAATCAATTTTAGAGTTGTTGAGCTGATGGTCAAAGGGCATGTTTTGTGTGCTTTGAACTTCAGCCTTTCCACACAGCTGTAACAAGCTTCTTTGAATCCTAAACTGACATGCTTCATTATGAATTCTCAGTCTTCCTTTAAGGCTGTTTGAGAAAGGTCTGTGCTGTTTGTGCTGCTAGGTGAGCACTTTGTCAGAAGCCTCTGCGGAAACACTACTTACTGGAAATGTCAATGGAGCAAAGAATGGAGTACATTTTGTAGCTATTTTGGACAAACTCTAAAAAAGCAAGCATGGGTGGCACATAGGGGACTGAGGAAAAGGAAGGACAACAGTCCTGTTAGGGTACTTTGTCATCATTTTAGCTCTATGGACCAACATAACATATTTTCAAGGGAAGGAGCGAGCTTTGTATAGTCCACGGAACCCAAGGACAAGAATCATAGAATCACGGAATATGCTGAGTTGGAAGGGACACATCAGGATCATCGAGTCCTACTCCTGACCCTATGCAGGACACCCCAAGAATCACACCGTGTGCCTGAGAGCATTGTCCAAACATAGCTACCTTCCAGGAACATGTTGAAGTAGCCTTTGAAGCTCCATGTCTGCATTGCTACTCCAGAAAATTATGTAGTGAGGCTGAAGTACTTTTCAGTGAGTGAAATAAGGCTGGTATTGCTGTCTTGAGTTGGACATGCTTCCAGTGTATGACAATATAATGACAATATTTTCAGCACTGGAAGGGATGCAATGAATAGATCACCAAGAAAAACACACCACAAAATGAATAATCTGCTTAGTGACTCAAAGTTTTAAAGAATGAGCCTGTAAATCTGGTATATATTTAATTACAAGTAATCTCATAATGCAACAATGAAACTAAGTGTAGAAGCTCATCTTTCTGGTTACATATTTTCCAGGTTTTGTTCTGTAGCTCCCTGTTGTTGCCCATATCTTGTGTTTTCAAATTAATTCAAAAATAAATTCAGAATAGTTTTATGACTAAAAGACTGTCACCAAAATAGTTTTATGACTAAATGGCTGTCATCAAGAACTTGTAATATCCCTGCTTTATGTGCATGAATTTTCTTTAATGAAGCTATGAACTTGATAATTAGAAAGATTTTGATTACCACAAAATGAGCAGTAAATTTCCACAACAATAGTAGTGGGATCCATTTGGGTTTTTTTAAAGAAACTTCAAGTTTTTACATTTTTTAAGCTATTATAAAAATCCGTTGTCTGAAAGTGAGCTAACAAGATCAGTTTTCATGAAGGTTTGATAATGATTATGTTATGAACTGTATTACTCATTATGAAAGCAATTACACTGTGTCTGTAAAGCCATAGATTATACTCCAGGAAATTTCAAGTGCCCATGCAGAGAGAACTACACTGTAAATTTTATTTCTCCAAAAGAAGCTGGTTATTCTATTAGGGAATCCTTTCAACTAAAACATAAAATATAAAAGATAAATGGCAGGGGTTCCGCAATTCATTTTGCATGAATAATCTGTGGCTAGATCGTAGAATCAGGCTGTAGGGCTTCTCTGTAAAGTATTTCTCAGCAAAAAACGTCCAGGAACAAGAGCTTAAAAAAATCTTCAAGTCTTGTTCATAGATATGCTTAAGAAGTATGTTCTTAGAACAAGAGAGAAAGCACTGGTAAGCTGAAATTTTAACACTTTGCCTTTCCTGATATTAGCAAGTTCTACTATTCATGTGGAGGTGTAGTTCTGGGGTCCTGTTCCTCTGAGTAGCCAGACTACCATGTTCTTACACATCCACTATCATGGGGAAGAGTGAAATCACAAAGACTTCATCCATGTAAATCAATTAATGAGTGCCAGAGAACATTCTTGAGAACTGGATCATCTACACTGTCACAATGCACAGCTGCCATGTGTGAGATTTAGCACTGTTCCAAGTAACTCCCGGGCAGGGTTCAGGAGTTAGATACACCAAGGAACATCACCAGCAGCAGCTGTCCGGGAGACGGGCGAGTTTAGTACTGCAGAAGAGGTGGTTTTGAGCCTTAGCACCAAAGCATGGTGCCAGGCCAGCTGAAGCCCCCATGGCTGGGATGTGCTGATGCAGAGGGAACCCTCCTGGGCAGGACTGAACTGTGGGAACTGGAGGAGGCAGTGCTTCTTCACTGCTCCTCAGCCAATGGTACAAGTTCCACACACAGCCTTGTTTTACCTGCTGGTACATTTCATAACTATTAATCTGTCCTTAATCTTGGTCTAAATCTTTTCCCAGTGCTTGCCTTCTACTTTGGGCTGGATTTCCAGGGACACCTAAACACACAGCAGGTAACTACAGCTCCTTAGCTATGCTGATCATGGAGCAGTGAAGGAGAACCCTTTTAGGCAGGGACTGAGGCTTTTGCCTCAGCACAGGAGCCTTGCTAGTACAAAACTCACAGATATGGTAATTTTCCTTTTTTTGGTTACTACTTTTCTCAATACACCAAGTAGGGGAAAAAAAAATTCATTTTTCGAAGCAAAAACAGTTATTGAACAGGATGTTGCCTTGAGATAAAGAGAGATTTAATGGGAACTTTTTTTCTGAACTTTGCTGTACAATTGTGTGGCATTTTGCCATGCTTTGCCTTGTCTTTTAATATTCCCTAATACAGTTGCAATGTAGACTATCAGAGTATTTCTAAACCACCCCAGCCAACAAAGCTACTTTCCTATTTCCTCATATACTGTTCATCGGTGTTTTGTGATCACAGGTCTCAATTTTTGCTGTTCATTTACACCAAAGCGGATAAAGCGTTTAAACCTGAAGCTCAGAAACAGGAAACCCTGGCTTCCTGACATCTCTGCTGTCTAAAAGATAAAATCTTCAGTATGTTTATTTTCATGAAGTTTGAAATGTTAATACCCAGAAAATACCTGTGTATCTTTCTACAGCCTGTCTCTATACCTGTCTCTTTCTCTTATACATCTGTAAGGCTGGGATTACTCTGGTACTGTCAGTGAACAAATGCCACAATTATATATGGTACCAACTGGAAATCTAACTTTGACATGAAAAGAGTCAGACTCAGTGTAAAGGCTGTTTCATCCTTTGTCTGACTGAATCAATCAATCAATAATTTCTTTATTTCTTTGATTTGTTCCTTGTCTTGTGCACTATCACGGTCCTAGGGCTGACTGGTCTGCTCCGTAGGGTCCTCAATTCAAGGCTACTTACTAGAAATGTCCTTCCTTAATCATAAAACGAGGACTGTAAACAGAAAGAACTGATTCACACTCTTCAGCATAAATTTAGGTATGGTCCAACATTCAGGTACCACCAAAGTTCACTTACTACCACGTGACTGGGAGACACGCCATCACAAAGGCAGGGATGAGAATGCGACACTGTGACATTGAAGTGCCATGGTACAACTTCCTTATCAGCCTCTTTTCTCCCATCCTGGCCTCCAGACACAGGCTGCTCAATGGCAGCCACTGGGCTCACTCCAGTATACCCAGGTCCGTCTTGTACTGGGGGAACGCCTGACTGGACCCAGTGACCATACGGAGCCTCCCATGTGCCAGACAGAGCGAAGCATCTACTCCTCACCTGGCTGGCTGTGCTGTCACTGGCACAGACCAGAGCACAGCTGACTTTTTCTGCAAGGCATGGTGATGTCTCTTATTTGACTGGTGCACCACAACCCTCAGGTTCTTTTCTGCAAGGCTGCCTTCTTAGCAGCCAGCCCCGCTCTATCCTTGTGTGGGGGGTTTTTGTGTCTCAGACACAGGACTCTCTATTGCTGAACTTAAATAAGGCCCCAGCTTAGATTAGGATCAGGCTCAAAGGCAGAATCAGTGAATGTTTCTCCTCTGTATCATGCAGGGGAGTGGGCAGATCCAGGGAAGGCCTGCAGCAGTCCCCTGTGCTGGATTGTTGTAGTTTAGCTCCTGCCGCTAACAAACTACCAAGGATCTGTCCCCTTATTCCACAGTGGGCACGATAATTAAAGGGAAAAAGTAATATATGCGATAATGATAAAAACAACAATAAAAATCAATATGAAAAGGAGAGAGAGAGAGGGAGGAATAAAACCCAAGACAGGTAAGTGATGCCCACTACAATCACTCACCACCCACTGACCCATGCCCAGCCTGTCCCCTAGAAGTGATCATCTCCCCCTCCCACCAACTCCCCACAGTTAATATACTGGGCATGGTGTTCTATGGTGTGCCATAACCCTTTGGCCTGTTCAGGTCATCTGTCCTGGATGTGCTTGCTTCTGGCTTCCACCTCACCAGCTCACTTTCAGAGGAGGAAACAGTAAGAAGTCCTTAAGTGAGCACTGTTGAGCAACAACCAAAACATCAGAGTGTTATCAACATTATTCTCCTTCTAAATCCAAAACACAGCCCTGTACCAGTTGCTAAGATGAAAATTACCTCTATCCCAGTTGAAAGCAGGACATAGATGAATGCTCAGCTTCTAAGCTGTTCAGTTGTGGAGAGACGAACCAGATGCATTGCAGTGCAGTTGCTCAGACTAATTGCCAAATACCAGAGACATATGATGAAAAATAACCCTGGAGTTTTGGCTGTGAGGAGTTGCTGTGAGTCACTGAACCCCCAAAGAATCAATGCCAAGAGCGCTTTTGTAATGTATTCTAAACTTGCAGTTTTCATTGGTCAAAGTTTAACACAATGTGCTGTGGTACATCTTGTACTATAGCATCTTTCTCACGGTAATGTTTCTCTCTTCATTGGTTTGTTATCCCCGTCCCTTCCCTTTCTCTGTATTCACTTTCTTCAGAAAATGGAAGGCATGTTTTCCACAATCCAGGTTTCTTTATGGCACAACTGTTCCTATTAATCTCATTTTAACATTGAAATTAACTGTTTCATTAGGTAGTAATAATAACACCTTCTTCATTTTGAAGGACTTCTGTTGAATTCAGAAAACAACTGCATATCTTTTAATCCTGAGGCTCAAATAAATCTTAAAACAACCATCCAGCCCAACACTGTAAGTGTAATTTACTGTGCATTCTCCAGTTCTGCCTAGAAAAATAAGGTAAAACTGGATCACTCCTAAAGTGAGCATCTAGAGTCTTCAAATTCATCAGATCCAATGTTAGGGATAAAGAGGGTCCCATGTGACATATACAGTAGAGTTCTGTTTCAGTCAGAAAATCTTGAAGGGCACTGTTCACAAGCAAATTAAAATGAGCAAGTTTTCATGAAGAAGCTGTAACAAGCTCCTTGTCTGGTTTCTTCCTTGCAGGAGCAGAGGAACATTTAATCTTCTGTCATCACCTGCTAACCCTCTCCCAGGCTGCCCCATGCCAGCATCTCTCTCTTTTTTGCTGTGCTCATTCCTACACTACTCGGGTTCTCCTTGGTGCCTGATTTCCAGTGTGGTATCAGTCTCTCTTGAGCTGTGCATCAACAGTCATCTGAGAGGTCACCTTTCCTTCTTTTTATTTCCAGTACTGATTAGAACATTTTTAAGGTCCCTTTGTTCTATTTCAATTGGTAAAGGCCTGAATAGGAGAGCTGTGCAGCCTGTCATTAGCAATCTGAGCACTACCACTGATCTGTGGATAACTTTGTGTGTGTTTAAACATCATTGCTTAACTGTTATATCCATTTACTATAGCAGTAGTTGTTAAAGACAAGCATATGAACAATTTAATGTTGCATAGAGGAGGAGAGTTAGAGTTCATTTGTGAACTTACACTAAAGATGTAGAATGTTGTCTGTCAGCCAAGATGAACACGTGAATTACTTAAGGAAGAGAAGCAACCAAAGCACTAGGCTGATTCTTGAGGGAAGGGATGTTCAACAAAGCAAAGAATCTGTTGAATGTCTTCTACATTTGGTTGTTTCGGTTTTGTTTGGTTTTGTTGGCTCTTTGTTGGGTTTTTTTTGTGGGTTTTTTTGTGTTTTTTTTTTTTTTTTTAAAACTCAGAATTAGGACATTATGTTTTTAGTACGTTTTCCACCAAAAAGAAATTGAGGACTATGCTTACAAAAAGAAATTGAGGACTATGCTTATTCTCCATTTATCAGCTTTGAGTTCCTGCCCAGAGATGATCTATCCCTCTGGAAACTGTCTAATTCTAAAACAAAGTTGGTGTCCTTTGCAGCTTTTTTGTTGTTTTGGCCCATATTTTATAGTAAACTGAGAAATAAATTTTTGTATTCTGTGAAGACTGACAGAAAAGTCACTAGAGGGGCAAACCTTTGCAAATCTATGTGGTGGTAAGCCTTTAGTAAACAATCAGTAGCATTAGAGTTAGTGTAACACACTGTTAGATTCAAGCAGTGAGATGCACTGAATCATAGAATCATTTTGGTTGGAAAATTCCTCTAAGATATTAGAGTCCAACCGTTCCCCCAGCACTGCCAAGGCCACCACTAACCTATGTCCCCAAGTATCACATCCACATGGCTTTTAAATCCCTCCAGGGATGCGTAGTCCTCCACTGCCCTGGGCAGCTGTGACAGGGCTGGACAACCCTTTTGGGGAAGAAATTTTCCCTGATATCCAACCTGATCCTCTCCTGGCACAACTTAAGGCTGCTTCTTCTCATCCTGTCCCTTGTTTCCCTGGAGCAGAGCCTGACACCCACCACCACCACCACCCCTCACCTCCTGGCTCCTCCCTCCTGTCAGGGGGTTGCAGAGAGCGAGAAGGTCACCCCCAAGCCTCCTTTTTTCCAGGCTGAGCTCCCTCAGCCGCTCCTCATAACACTTGTTCTCTTCACCATCTCCATTGCCCTTCTTTGGACACACTCAGTACCTGAGACTTCTATGTGCAAATTAGTCGTGCAAAGTAGCAAAAGTAGATTTGCAGTTGTATCTGGAGGAGTAAGTTTCATAACAAAATGGGCATCACAGTAAGGGTTTGGCTTCCACAGTGTCAGGGGCACTCCTTCCTTATTCCTTGCAGATGTGCATCTCACACATTCCCAAGATGCTGATACTTAAGGGCCCCCAGGAGTAGAGCAGAGGTCAAGACAGGTCGTGGGAAAACTATTCTCAGAGGTTTTCAAGAGCCAGCAGAGTAAAACCGTAAGTGAAATGATCAGAAGCCAGTGCTGTCTTCAGCAGAAAGTTAGAGCAGATACATCCCTACCCCCTGTCCCATTTCACTGGACAATTCTTCAATTGTGTGATATTGCTCTAGTCCTCCCAAAATTTTGTGATGAAAGCACAAACTCTTCCCACAAAGAGGAGCTGATACCTCTTGAGGGCTTCAAGAAACTGTAGGCCCTACATGTCTTTCCACAAAATACTACCTGCTTTACCTGAGCTGTCTTTTGTCAGCCTTTGCTAGAACTTGCCTCGTCTGAATTTGGTAAAGCAGCTCAGTGGCTGACACTGGGGCACCGTGGGCAGTGCAGGTGTTGGGTGTCGTGCTAAAGCTGCAAGTTTGCATTGCCATTGAGCTGTTTAATTAGTGCCTTCTGGAAGACTCCATCCCCAGCCTGTCACCAGACTGTGTCACTCATGTCACAGACAGTAGTCACCCCACCTACACACTGAAACCGCAGCTCTGGCTACTCTGGGTCTCCACAGCAATGTCATGCAGCATCCTATCTCTGACAGAGTGGTTTCAGTGGGTGCATGGGGGGCTCCTCAATGGGGGGAACCTTATGGGGAGCAGAGGGAGCCTCCAGGAGCCCACAGCTATGTGACAGACACAGATGGGACCTGGGTGGAGTCAGGAGCAGTGGTAGCCGATCCCCCCCACCCTGAGAAGGAGCCCTGGGGGATTGTGAGCAACCAGGAGCACCTCCAGCAGAGTGAGCACACAGGGTATGGCCTGGGCTATCTGCAGGAGGCCAAGGGAAAACTGGATCAGATCTGTCTCAGAGTTGTACCTTTGAATAGGAATAATCAACTGCAAAGCTGAGAGATGAGACCAATTGCTGAATGGAGTGAAGGGTCCTTTGTGAATTATGGCTAAACATCAATCAACAGAAATATGGTGGTGCAACAAAAAAAAGCATTCAAGCCAAATGTGTTTAAAGGTGTCACCTGAGAGGGTCACCTCTTTCCTGCTGCACTGCTACAGCATTTCTTCTGCAATGTAATGACTTCTCGTGTGTCCATGGTACCCCGACTCCAGTTCAAGACATTTGGCGCTGTTTTTCTTCTCTTTCTCCAGACAGATGTTCCAGATGTTGAATGTCTGGGTGACAGGGACAGTATGGTGACTGCTTGGCTGAAGCCAACTTGAGCAGGCAGGGAAAGGAGTCACTTGGCAGGAGTGAAAGTGAAGCAAAAGAGGAGATTTAGACTCAGGAGCTAGAGGAGAGTGAATAAGGGAAAATGTAGGGATATAAACCAAAACACAGAAACTTCCTAGGACGATAAAACTTAATCCTCTCATGGTAAGATGGCTCTGTTCCAGACATGGCTAAAGACTCTTATTTGCATTTGACAAGGTTGTGGTCTTCCAGTCTCCACCAAGGAGATAAGTATCTCCTAGCAGGAACCAAAACCGGTGTGGCAACATCTATTGTTCCCTCTGACCTTGTACTCATAAATATGGATTAACCCTGCATTCCTTTGTCGTCGTGTCCCCCCCCCAGTTAACATAATGTATTACGATTTTCCATCCCAATTTTAGCACAAGATCAGCCTTTGTAATATGTCTATATACATTGAAACGTGTAAGCAATAAACAGATTTTGTTCATGCCCCTGAGAACTGAGTCTCATATACTGACCGTTACAAGCAAAGATGCCTGGAGTAAGGTAATAAATTTTGTTTGTGGATACCCACTGTTTACTGTTTAGTACCATTTTTCTATGTTGAATTACTGATCTGATTTGAAGCCAAAATAGGCATCCCTTCCAGACATGCTTGCAAAGGTAAATAGTCCAGTGATGCTGAAAGGAGACCAACATCAGACCAAACAAGGAGGGGTGAGAAAAACACAATACTAAATCAAGAGATACCAAATCCTCTCCAGGGAGGTGATTGGGACCATGCAGAATCAATTTAGTGCACCTGAATTGTCATAAAATAATTCCTGAATCAAGTTCAGTTGGCATGGCATAATTGTTCATACAGATGAATTGGGTTTTTTTGTATGAGACAGTACACTGAAGTACAAAATCAGTGATATGAGTGGACATAATACCCGTGGGAAAGTATAAATGAAACTCACGGGAAAACAACCATCCATTGTACACAGAGATGTGCTGTTTGTTCAGAATGGGGATTTTGTTATCCATTCTAACAAGGAGAGTCTTTATGTTCGACTGAATAAAAGAACGGTTTTAAACTGGCCCAGGAACTGTTTTTCTATAGCTCTGTCCTTCAGGACTGTTAGCTGCCTCTTGACCCCTACACAGATCAGCATCCATTCAGAAATAACAAGGTTTTGTGGCCATGACCACTTGACTTTGCCCTCCAGAAGTGAATAATGACTTTTTTTACAACTCTGTTGAGGCTTACACCACAGAGGTATGATTATCTATTAACATCTGTATACCTTTAAGGGGAAACTGTCTCATGATATTGCCATACTGTCATTGTAATTAAATCTTACAAGACTTTCCCATAAGAAACATACTTCTTTTCCCCCCTCCTTCTCTTTTTTTCTCCCCCTCTTTCCATACAGATGCTGTCCAGTATTTTTTTGTAGAAAAATTTTAGTAAAGATTTAAACTTGAAAGATACAATAGGTGAGGAGACCAAGATAGTAAGGATGTCTCCTCTAGGTAGATAAATTTTCTTCTTATGAAATTTCCAGCATAGCAATGATGTTTTTTTCCACCAAGAGTTCACTTAGGGTTTGTTGAAGGCAATTAAAGTGGCTGCTTTTGTACCAGCTTCCTGAGAAGCACTTAAGAAAAGTGAGCTAAACCTTTGTGCTCAAAACACACAAGGGTTGGGTTTTATCTGTGAGGAAAGGGAGCTCTGACAGCAGGACTTTTTGTCCCTCTAAAATGCTCTCAGAGGCCATTCACAGAAAGTGTCAGTATGGAAAACAATTAGATTTACTGCTGTGAGGAAAATATCAAGGAGCCTTGAAGTTGTCAAATATTTCATTCAGCTGCAGTCTTGCTCAGAAAGGAATGAAAAAGAGAGGGAAGAACAGGCCATTCTGTATAGAGCCCCAGGTGTTTTGGATGTGAGGTCGGATGGATGCTCTGTGTCCTGCAGGATGGGCTCAGTCCCAGCCCTAGGCAACTAGTTGAGGTGTGGGCACAGATGTGAGAATCTTGGAACATTGCTCTGAGAGGGGGCCTCTGCTGCCCTGGCCCACCTGGAAACCCTCATGGTTCAGCAGCATGAGCAGGAGCCCCACCGTGAGTCCCTGACAGGAGGGGTAGGACACTCACACCGGGGAAGACACTGTGTATTTTTCACAGATATTGTATTCTCAACTAACAATTAGCTTTTGACTTTACCATCTAATAAGATAAAAAGTTATCTGATTCTATTTCTTGATTTTATGTTGTGCCTGACAGCTTGAGTAGATGTGTTTGGCTTTGATCCACAGCTGGAAAATTCTGTCTCAGATTTCTGTACTGGATTAGAAACCAGTGTCCTCTGCCAAGCAAGACTTTTGTAATAACTGACTTTTGTGCCCATCTTTTATTTATTTTTGTTTTAAACTAAACTAAAAGGACTGACCTTATTAAATTACCTACTTCAAAACATTTTCTGTAGATCTTAAATNCAGTCTCCACCAAGGAGATAAGTATCTCCTAGCAGGAACCAAAACCGGTGTGGCAACATCTATTGTTCCCTCTGACCTTGTACTCATAAATATGGATTAACCCTGCATTCCTTTGTCGTCGTGTCCCCCCCCCAGTTAACATAATGTATTACGATTTTCCATCCCAATTTTAGCACAAGATCAGCCTTTGTAATATGTCTATATACATTGAAACGTGTAAGCAATAAACAGATTTTGTTCATGCCCCTGAGAACTGAGTCTCATATACTGACCGTTACAAGCAAAGATGCCTGGAGTAAGGTAATAAATTTTGTTTGTGGATACCCACTGTTTACTGTTTAGTACCATTTTTCTATGTTGAATTACTGATCTGATTTGAAGCCAAAATAGGCATCCCTTCCAGACATGCTTGCAAAGGTAAATAGTCCAGTGATGCTGAAAGGAGACCAACATCAGACCAAACAAGGAGGGGAGAGAAAAACACAATACTAAATCAAGAGATACCAAATCCTCTCCAGGGAGGTGATTGGGACCATGCAGAATCAATTTAGTGCACCTGAATTGTCATAAAATAATTCCTGAATCAAGTTCAGTTGGCATGGCATAATTGTTCATACAGATGAATTGGGTTTTTTTGTATGAGACAGTACACTGAAGTACAAAATCAGTGATATGAGTGGACATAATACCCGTGGGAAAGTATAAATGAAACTCACGGGAAAACAACCATCCATTGTACACAGAGATGTGCTGTTTGTTCAGAATGGGGATTTTGTTATCCATTCTAACAAGGAGAGTCTTTATGTTCGACTGAATAAAAGAACGGTTTTAAACTGGCCCAGGAACTGTTTTTCTATAGCTCTGTCCTTCAGGACTGTTAGCTGCCTCTTGACCCCTACACAGATCAGCATCCATTCAGAAATAACAAGGTTTTGTGGCCATGACCACTTGACTTTGCCCTCCAGAAGTGAATAATGACTTTTTTTACAACTCTGTTGAGGCTTACACCACAGAGGTATGATTATCTATTAACATCTGTATACCTTTAAGGGGAAACTGTCTCATGATATTGCCATACTGTCATTGTAATTAAATCTTACAAGACTTTCCCATAAGAAACATACTTCTTTTCCCCCCTCCTTCTCTTTTTTTCTCCCCCTCTTTCCATACAGATGCTGTCCAGTATTTTTTTGTAGAAAAATTTTAGTAAAGATTTAAACTTGAAAGATACAATAGGTGAGGAGACCAAGATAGTAAGGATGTCTCCTCTAGGTAGATAAATTTTCTTCTTATGAAATTTCCAGCATAGCAATGATGTTTTTTTCCACCAAGAGTTCACTTAGGGTTTGTTGAAGGCAATTAAAGTGGCTGCTTTTGTACCAGCTTCCTGAGAAGCACTTAAGAAAAGTGAGCTAAACCTTTGTGCTCAAAACACACAAGGGTTGGGTTTTATCTGTGAGGAAAGGGAGCTCTGACAGCAGGACTTTTTGTCCCTCTAAAATGCTCTCAGAGGCCATTCACAGAAAGTGTCAGTATGGAAAACAATTAGATTTACTGCTGTGAGGAAAATATCAAGGAGCCTTGAAGTTGTCAAATATTTCATTCAGCTGCAGTCTTGCTCAGAAAGGAATGAAAAAGAGAGGGAAGAACAGGCCATTCTGTATAGAGCCCCAGGTGTTTTGGATGTGAGGTCGGATGGATGCTCTGTGTCCTGCAGGATGGGCTCAGTCCCAGCCCTAGGCAACTAGTTGAGGTGTGGGCACAGATGTGAGAATCTTGGAACATTGCTCTGAGAGGGGGCCTCTGCTGCCCTGGCCCACCTGGAAACCCTCATGGTTCAGCAGCATGAGCAGGAGCCCCACCGTGAGTCCCTGACAGGAGGGGTAGGACACTCACACCGGGGAAGACACTGTGTATTTTTCACAGATATTGTATTCTCAACTAACAATTAGCTTTTGACTTTACCATCTAATAAGATAAAAAGTTATCTGATTCTATTTCTTGATTTTATGTTGTGCCTGACAGCTTGAGTAGATGTGTTTGGCTTTGATCCACAGCTGGAAAATTCTGTCTCAGATTTCTGTACTGGATTAGAAACCAGTGTCCTCTGCCAAGCAAGACTTTTGTAATAACTGACTTTTGTGCCCATCTTTTATTTATTTTTGTTTTAAACTAAACTAAAAGGACTGACCTTATTAAATTACCTACTTCAAAACATTTTCTGTAGATCTTAAATATTTACTTGTGACCTTTGTAATAAATTAAAATAATTTATATAATATAGTTTTAGTAAGTATAGAGGTCAGATTTGAACCAAGTAATTCAATGCCAGTATTTTGAGATCCTGAGATATGTCATACCAGAGTCTGGTTCTGTTTGCATTTTATTGTGAAGAGAATGAGATAAGGAGAAAAATAACTGTATAGCAGTCCAAACTCTGGTGGAGGAGCCAGGTTTCCTGTGGGGCAGAGCTTTACATCAAGTCAGAGCAGCTACAGAAAGACTGAAAACAGTTGTGTCCTCTCTCCACTTTTTTGGGCTTTCACATCACATCATCACATCACATCAATCACATTGCATCACATACATCACACAGGTATTTGCAGGAGCATGCCTTAGTACTAGCTATTTAGGAACCATCAGAGCAGGGGCATTACCAAAACCCAAATACTCAGACACCAACTTAGCACAGTGTCAGGAATAACCAGAGCATCCAAAGAGCCTGGAGAGTTTGCACCACACCTGTATGTCTCCAAATGTGCAAGAAGCATTTGAATATGTGCTTCTGTGACTCTGAAAAGTGGCCCCCAGTGACAGTCGGTGGCTCCCCATGCAGGGGGAGTGCTGTGAATTCTCTGTGGTACCAAAGAAAGTCACTGTAGCTCTAATTGTGGACCTGTTTAGTCTATGAAATACAGACCTTTTTTGAGTAAATAGCTTGGGCTGCTTTGTAGACTATGAGAAATTACAAGAATCTGAAAAATGTTGTGTTAGTGAGGCACTAGATAATACAAAAAAAATTTAACCAAATCAAAATTCTTGCTATATTCCATTATTACTGTGTCTTTTGTTTCTCTTCTTGAGTGACAGGGATTTTGTGACTAACAGTCCATGGTGATAAAGGAGAAATGGAGTGCTGAACTAAATGCCCGAGTTGTCAGCTCCCAGGAGCTAATGCTAGAACTGGGGCAGCAGAGATACTTGGACGGAGCAGAGGGGCCACACTACCCACCCTGCCAGGTAGGCCCTGGGTTTATAGCTGGCCCAGCATGAGGACATACCTTCCTGCCTGCTCCCCTCTTTGTGGCCCAGAGAATCAAAGCATAAGATGGACGCAAGCTTAGGTTCCTGATGGGAGCTGGGATGCTGCTGGAGGCACTCATGGACTGGTTCTGCTTCCAGAGAGCTCCAAAGACACAGTTCCATTTTCATTCATTCATAATTAATATAGTGACAAATAGCCCTGCTGATATAGTGCTTTTTTACTGTCCTGGCACCTGTCTCAAGCAAAATCTGATGTTTCAGTTACTTCATGGCCTAAAGAAGCTTCTGAGCGAAACAGCACACAGGGCAACACGGCACTGCTGCTACATCCCGAGAACTTCAGCCAAGATGATGAGGTCACCCACAGAACTGCAGACAGCATGAGCTACCAAGGCATTGCAATGGGGCCCTCATCCCACAGCACTACAATTTTGTAATTCCTGGGCCTTTTCTGCCTTTATCCCAGTGCTTTGAGCCAGGTAACAGTGATAACATTTTCAGAAGTCCCTAATAAAGGGAGGCTCTGAGCTCTTAAATCCCACCACTGCAGCGCAGAGCCATAGCCTGTTTTTTTTCCCTCAGAACACAGTCTCAGGTTGGGAGATGAGTGGGTTGCTGAATTAACCCTGCTGGACTGCAGCTTCCTGTACCGCAGTTTCCATACTCAAACCTCCTGAAGAAAAATACTCCAAGTAGTGCATGGGAGCTGGCCCTGTATCAGCACTGCTCTGCACCATGCCAGGCTGTGCTTTTTGCCATGGTACCTATTCCTTGAGGTTTACCTGGAGGTGATGGTGCTCGAAAACCAATCCACAGCTGGAATATGTTGTCAGAATAACGGAAAGGCTACTGTACTGTCCTGCAAAGGGACTTTGTGGACATGTGTCTTTTTGACCTTGTGCAAAGACATACAGCCCTCCCTCGCCTACAGCTGAAATCATTTATTCCCCCTTGGCAGACATGGGTGGGGTGGCAGGATGAACCCTTCCTCTCATGGCGGACTTGGATGAACAGAGCTTCATTGCTCTAATTTGACTAGGAAAGCAGCATAGGAATTTCCAGCTACAGTAATGCTTGGTGAGCTCTGCTTGTCTTATGTATTTGGATTTTATTCTTCCTGTGAGTCTCCTTCACTCCTTTATCTCCATCTTTTGAGAGTGACTCATTCATTGTTTCAGTTTAAGTCAGTTCAGTGTCTAATCATTCTACTTTTTCTTTATTCAACATTTAGGTTTTGAAAGTCAAACAGCACGGGACAGACTTGCAATCATTGCAGTCTCAGATTATTCATATTCCTACATGAGACAGTTTACTGTTACTGCCACAAACCCAGAATGCTACAAAAATGAACTCTGGACCAGGGGGAGATCAGGGAGATGAAGAAGAAGAAAGAATTTGAACCATTAGCATACAAGTATTTAATAAAATCTCTTGTCTGCTACAATACCTCCTGCATGCTTCTCTAAAATCTGAAATCTGGTACAGTATTTTAACAGAAGTCAAGAGAAACAGTACTCAGCAAAAACTTCTACCATATTGTAAAAAGCTGAGAAGCCTGAAGCACCTGTTGAAGGGGGGAAACAGCTGGAGACTAAATATTTGGTTAAAGATAACAGATTAGTTCATTTTTATGTCATTTTCAAACCATTAACCACCTCTAACAACACCACATTAACTCTTCAACATAAAAGAGGAAAAATAAAACGATACTGCATGATAATGTTTCATTGATTTGAGGAAAAAAAAAGACTAAACAAAAAACAATGTTTACAAAAGAAATACAATTTCAAGAACTCAGAAAACTTCATGGAATGTAATTGAAAAAAAGCCCACTCAAAGATTATATCAAGAAAATAGAGAGAAATCAAAAAACAAATTACTCTTTGGTGAAAAAACCCTACATTCTATTTGATCTCATAGTGTGATTGCAGTTTGTAGTCAGAAGAACAGAGATACAGCATCATCTTATATAACAGAAAAAATAAATAAAAACGTGGTCAACAAACCAGAATATTTTAAAAATCTCATTAATGCATGGTAACATACAGTTGTACAAAACAAAGACTGAACAAGCTAAAAATACCCAAAGACAGAATAAATTGTACAAGCATTCTTTACTCCATTCTAGACAGATTTTATAATTAACCTTCAAAATTTAATTAAACTTTATTAAACATAAAACTGTATTACTTGCAGAACCTTGCAGGAGATACTTTTAGGTGTCCCTCTACAGTCTGTCCCACTGCTTAATGTGCCCCGGCCTTTCACAACTTTTTTCCTAGTTGTTGAATTATTTTTCCCCTGAGTAATAACAAGGTATCGAAGCCTTCCTGTAGAAAAGATGCTTTTACTTTCCAATGTTTCAACTTGTATGATTAATATGTAGTAACAGAAAATGATTTATACCTATTTTAAAATACTTGGATTGTTCTTCGAAAATTCTGACCAAATTCTGGCAGGCTGGACCTGTGCCTCTGGTGCGAGCACATCTCTGCACAGCCTGGTGGTTCTCCCACAGGAATACTACATGGAAATACGTTTTAAGGTTATAGAATTAATCCTGCAGATCTGTTTGCATTTTTCCTTCTATCTTTTTAGAACTGAAGGAAGAATGCCCAGTACACTTCACACCCTACAAAAAGATTAATTCTGGACTTATTTTGTGAAAACTTCAAGTGGGCAGAAAATTTCAAATGCAAACAGGGGCCAGAGCGTCACAGTCCCTGCTCCATTCCTGAGAGAGGAACTGTTGTTTTCTTGACCCCAGGCTCTTTACTTCGTGAATCTCCTGTTCTCACTGAACCCAGCCTGACAAGGATGCAGCTTATCTCTTACATAGCTACTGCTGGGGACTAGCAGCAAAAATCTGGTATTGAGGCTTCAAGAGACCTATCTGATACCTTTAACAAAGCCTTTGCTGTCATGTTATTCTGTGCAGAATGTTGGCAAGGCACAGTCTTGTCCTTCACTTTAGAAATACAATCTCAACTTTGAGTTAATACTATATATAAACTTCCTGACAGCTAGAGTGAGGATCTTCTGGCAGTGTCTGACTCATGCCCACATTTAAAAATTCAGAATATTCCATGGCAGAAATAACACCACAACTACTACTATTACTACTACCACCAATAATAGCTGCTATTATTATTATTGTTGTTGTTGTTATTATTACTACTGCTGCTACAAAAGGAGATAGTACAACTCAGTTCATGCAAATAGTCCCAGTGAGGTCAGTTAGGAAAGCCATATGGTATCAGGGTGGCTTCTTGAATGACTCATTACACAAACAAGGTAACAATATAAACATATAGACAGAACAGCACTTGACGTGCTAAGTTCCACAACGCTTCCTGACTCAGACTGCTTCTCAACCTCCTTGTACATTTTTAAAAGTTTATTTTTTTAATAAGTTAAAATTATCTCTTTAATTCCTCAAACAAGAGAAAAAAATTCTTTGTTAAAAACAGATCTTTGCCTCAGTTTTATTAATTATAAAAATTATAAGATATAAAATTTTTGAATAATTTCTTCAAACATTGAAAATATGATAATGAAACTAGAGGAAAGTCAAAAGGGATATATTCAGGCATGGTTTTTCTGTACCTTCAAGACTTCACATTGTGCTTGTGAAGAGTCACACAAATGTAAACCTTAGTCAAGGAATCTAAGCAATGGTATCAGAAGCAATTTACAAAATTGCATCCTCAGAAAGGATTGCCTAGCTCAAAAGCTCTGTTGAATGTGTGCAAGTACACTCTAGTTGATCTCTTAAGGGCCTGGTGAACTGAGTGTTCAGCAGTTTTGGAAAAAACAGAGAGACACAGGTAAATAAACTTGAAGTGTCAAATAGGTAGAAAAGAGCTCATTCTTACCTTGCTGCTCTTAACTAAAGTGCACAGACAGCTCTGAAGCCTCATAAAGAAGCTGCTGCTGGGAGCACAAAGTTGGAGCTTGGAAGGAGCTGGACATGCGGTCTTAAATATGGGCACACCCTGATATGTCCGGTCTGAACTATCTACAACCCATCTCTGTGGTTTGGTTTTAACTGTAGGTCTTGTTCCTTGGCATCCCAAAGGAGGTGGTAGAGCTGTACTTTGCTCTTGGATCATGCAGCCTGACAGGGAAGGCAGAGCAGTGTTTGTTTTCCTGAAGTCTCCCAACTGTGGGACCCCCATCCAGTGTCCCCAGGATAAGCCTCTTGTCACAGGGTTAAGAGTACCAGCACAGTACTGTGTTGTCACTCCAGGAGTAATCATGATCCATCACTGGTTGGAGAGGAATTTTACATTAGGTTTTGGACATGAGATTTCATGGCTTGTGTCATTTTGCACAGAGAATTGTATCGTCCAGAGAAATTGCAGATTTCCAATGAAAAAAGTGAATGTGTGAATTCATCAAATGCATGTACTTTAGAGGAATTATTTTAGACACAAATAATAGACAGCACAGGAAATTTGGATACAATGTCTTTCCATATTTCTTCATCCAGCATCTTTCCACTAAAGAAATCCATTTATTTATTTAATGAGTTCCCCAGAACTTGAGGAATAAAAGTTCATAGCCACACTGAATAACTGCATCAAAACATCTGTGGAGAATGATAAAAACAAATAGTAGCTCCCTGTCCCCAAATAATAATCCCCTTCAAACAATTTTGTGGGAGCAAGCATCAGGGTGGGCTGTAGCTGCTGAAGCCACGGCCTGTGACGGGGTGCCCCAAACCCACTTCTCCAAAACACCAACAACTCCTGGAAAGAGTGAATTGTGCCCTCCCAGCCACTCCTAGCAGGTGCATGGGGTGGTGATCCACAGACTCTCCAGGGGCAGAGGGAAGTCTGATCCAGGAGAACAGGGCCTGGTTGTGGACAGCCACGGCGGACACCATGGGCAGGACCCCCATATGTCCTCATAGTACCTTCCTGCTGACTGCTTGCCAACTGTGGTACTCATGAGGAGTAAACCTTTACAATTTTCCTAATTGGGGAATTTCTTATCCATATTTTCTTTGGCTGCTTCCTGGGCACGCACTTACCAGGCTTGTCCCACAGTCTGTGAGAGACAGGGATGGGAACCAAATGACTCAGGGGACTTTGTGTCCCCACTGATGTGGACTTGTCAGGGGACATCCCTATATCCCTTCAAACTCTCACTTTACTGCTTGTTTGACTGGGATGGACATTCTGCTTCCTTGGAAATAAGCACGGTTGGAACTGATTGCTAAGTGGCATTGTTTTTTTCTGACAAAGGCACTTTTTCCTTGTTAGCTTGTTGGCGTTACAGAGTTTTTGAGAGCACACATTCATTTTCCACACAAATGTTTCCTAGTGAAGCTTTGCGGTTCTCCAGACACAGGTGGATTTCTGCAGCTTCTTTACTATAGCTTGAAAATGGGAGTATTAACTAAAGAAACTTGGGCTGTCAAAATGAAATCACATGTAACACAAAGTCTTGCTGCTTGGAGCCTGTCCAAACTCATTTCCTATTTTGGGTGGCATTCAACTGCCAGCAGTAAGAATTTGATGGGCCTTTATTTCACACCTTCAAAGAGCTTTAAACAGCTCAAAAGCCCAACTGGGGAAAACACCAGGGAGGAAACTATAAACAAGTGTGAGTGCAAGTTAAAAAAGGAGCAGGCAATAGGAAAACTGGTATCTCTGAAGCTCAGTGGTGGCCAGGGAATAACAGTGCAAATGCTTTGAACAGACCTTTTTGCCAATGCACAACTACGTTCAGCAATGGTTACCTTGTACCTCTTTGTCATGGGTTAAAGTAATTACCGCGGTAAAGCAACTTCGAAAATTATATGGCTGTAAGAATTTAGCACTGATCATCAGTGTTGGCAAATTATGCCTCTCACTGAGTCACTGTCACTTGAGAAAGCTTTATTTGTGCTATATAATTTTCCAGCCACAAGTAACCAAAAAGAAAATATATATTTCTTTATTATAAGACTTTTGGTTTTTTTCTTTTTGTAGTAGGGGTTAATTTGATTTGCTGTTTCACCTTTCTCAGGAGGAATGCTTTTCATACAAAGGATTTATCAAGCACCTTTGATGTGCTTGACCCCTGAAGAAGTGACCTGCATTTCACAGATACAGCTACTCACCTTTATAAATTTTCATTGCTATTTTGTGGTAGGGTTTTGGATGGATTTGTTTAATTTCTACAGTACTTAATTTTGCCCTGGATCTTAAATTGCATTTATAAGCAGAAGGCTTCCAGCAGATTTAATCATCAAACTGCTGTGCTTCTCTTTTGTCAAGAGCCAGCTGGGTCAGGCTCTGTCTAGTCCATACTAGAGGCAGATATCCAGCTCCTCCCTCCACTGTGAAGCTCAGTGGAAGTCACATGCAAGCACTGGAAGAGCTGAGAGCCATCAGTGTGCAGGGTACACTCTTCCCCTTGGATTGGGACTGGCTCGGCTCCTTGTTTTAGGGGTAGTGCTGCCAGAACAAGATTCACTTTCCTCTTCTGCTCTTGATGACCTGGACATCAAAAGGCTCCATTGTGTCCACTGTTTCGTCTGGTTCCTGGACAGCTGTGTCCAACAGGGTGTCCCAGCATTGAGCAGTAGCAGCCAAAGGGTCATAGCTCAGCATCTGTTGAAGATGCTCCTGCTGTGGCCCTGCTCAGCACTGTCAGGGCTGAGGAGCTGATGCAGAAAGGTGATATGGAAGTCTGATGTGGGACTGACACATCTCCAGCCAGAATGAGAGTCTTGGAAGCCCTTTCTCTGTGGCTGCTAAAACCTTAAAACACACAGTTGCTGGTTGGGTTTGGGGTTTTTTTGTTTTTTTGTTGGTTTGGTTTGGTTTTGGTTTTTTGTTTGTTTGTTTGTTTTGTTTTGGGGGTTTTGTTCGTTTGTTTATTTTCCTTGCAATATGACTGTCCTTGGCTATCAAAACCCTTACAGAAGGTACAGCAGCAGGCCAGCAGCCCCAGGGCATACTGCAGGCAGGCTGAGGGAAATGCCTCTGTGAGGTTTAGTGCTGGGGCGTTTCTCCCTGAACTTTTACTCCTCAGCCTAGAGCAGCTGAAAAGAACATTTCTGCAGAGGTGATACTGGGCAGCCCAGGAAGGAACCGTGTCAGTTCTCGAGCTGCAGGCCTTCGATCACACTGGGACGACTGTAATATATAACTGCTATAAAGCTTCAATTAACCAGCCTACTAGGTGTTAGCGACAGTTTACATTTTCCTGTTTCATATTGCTCCTAATCAGTTTGAATAACAGATTGCTATGGAAGGCTGAATTAAACTATCTATGACATTAATTCCATTTTTGTTTTATGTTTAATGATATAAAGGTGATAATCATATTGTAGTTACTAGTGATGGATTTTTCAAGAAAGCAAAGCTGTAACAAAGTTCTTTAAAAAACAAGTGAACTGAAAGATAGTTAGTGGGATTTTTTTTTCCT
Organism: Scytalopus superciliaris; assembly: GCA_013400415.1. Classification (NCBI taxonomy): domain Eukaryota; kingdom Metazoa; phylum Chordata; class Aves; order Passeriformes; family Rhinocryptidae; genus Scytalopus; species Scytalopus superciliaris. Next base: position 24,598 of record VXBX01002273.1, on the reverse strand, counting down.
TGCAGATTTAGGTCCTGCCTAGGAATCTGTAGGGGGCATTGGATAAGGTGATGGATAGAAGCTTCTTAGTGCCAAACGTTTTGTTTTCTGATTATTGTTGAGGTGTGATAGTACTTTGAAAGAAAGGATGTGTATGCACGGAACCTAACAGCCAGAGAACAGAGACATTGCACAACCACCTCATGACGTGTTTTTCTGGCATCACTCCAGCTCTGAGCCTACAAAAGGGTGCACACAAGCAGTGGGTCTTGTCCATCACCTTTACCTCCTAGACAAATGTTCACAGGTTGTGGACACTCAGTCAAACCCACAAATTGTACATTGATGGCCTATTTAGAGTGTGACAGTCACTCTCATTAAGAAGAAAATTAAGAATCTCTCTTGCAAAAAAAAAAAAAAAAAAAACCAAACCAGAAAGGGTTGGATATTTATCCTCTTTAACTAGAGTCACAAATACTTATGTCTCTTTACAAAACCCTTAAGAAACACAGAAGTGATAAATTGAAAAGTGGTAAAATGGTTCAAATGAGACATAAATTTCTGGAATGATCCATTGAGTAATGAAGTCAAGATGAGACAACTGTGGAAGACAAGGGCTAATAGGTGCTCCAAGGATAAGAGAAAGACTATCCTTTAGTCTTGAAAATTGATGTTCAAGAGATAAGGTTTGAGACTTTAATTTGTTGCTTTGTCAAGGAGCTGAAAAGAAACCAATTTCATACACTGTTCTTCCTACACTTTATGTTGGCTGTAGTTCTTTAGTTCTTTGATTCAGCTCTTCTTCAAAGACTCTGAAAGACTCCTTTGCATAACTCTTTCCCCAAAACTTTGGGTTGTCTTTTGCTGCTGTTGCACATTTTCTGCCACAGTGGAGGTTGCAAGACACAGCTTGTGCTTCTGCTGCTTTTGAGAGATTTCTCACACACCAGGTCAATTGACCACACAGTCGTGGTTTAAAGTCTGTCCCCAGGTGCTGACACAGGAAACAACTTTCTTTCAAGACAGATTGATGGGATCACTATTTTGAACCCTACCTTGTGAAAATAAAAGCCTTTCAACACTGGTGAATTCCTTTGTCTCCCTGGTGCTACACTGCAGCTCCTGGCATGGGAGGTTAGTGAAAAAGGCTTTCTTTGAGGACAGATCAAATACTGAAATTCTCTGGCATTTGTTATTTTTCAAATATCATGTTACATTTTACAAATTTCACTCAAAGATTCAAGTTTAAATTCAGTCATGTTTCTCAACTCTAAGACCTATGACATTTCCTAAGTGTATTTTTCACTCATTGTGGGTTTCTACATCCTTACATTTCATAATACACTCTGAAATTCTCATGGGATCTTTGACTACTTCTTAACAGTCAAGATAACTGTAACAATGTAAATATGAGTAGGCCAGTAATACACTTGGACTATGAATTACAGTGCTTTTAATGCATCTTTCCTTATAAAAATTCTCCTCATTTGTCTTTTTTAGCTGGATGGCTCCAGCTGAAAGTGAACAAGTCTATTGACTCATTAGAAACAGAACATAGAACATAGATTTTTTTTCTCCTTTTCCTCAGACTGTCATTTTCACATTTGAAAAAGCTAACATTTCAATTCTGGTAGCAGACACTCTCAATATGGCAATTTTGGTAATTATGATGGGAATCCTCACAGTAGTATTTTCAACTTAAAACCCAACTTCTGGAGATGTGGTCTCATAATCCATTGTACTTTTATTTTACTTGTTAAAATATCAATGAATACCTTAGGTTCTGTTCAAATACATACATTCTATTTATTCTGTAACTTCTAAGTGTGAGTTTAATTAATGATTTTACATTCAAAAGCTGATTGTACTTTATAGTTTAATTTTTCTTTTTAATGATTTTTCAGAACAATTGTTCATTCTGACATCCTGTTGCAGTGTAACGCATTATCCAGTATATTAGCAGACAATTTTCTATGCTTGGAGAGATGTCAGTGTCTCTTTAAAGGTGCTTTGAGCATGCAAATGAAACCTACAGCAGCTCTTGGCCAGGTGATTGTCAGTGACGTAATGGAAGCCTCAAGGTGAGGGGCAGCAGGAAGCACCAGAAACCAGCTGCAATTCTCAGGGATTTTGCTGAAGGGGCTGGTCCTCAAACCAGCAGGCTTTTGTTCTCTCTTGCAATCTCCTCCTCATCACAGGCAGCTCTTCTCGAGGCACAATACACCCAGTGGGTTATTGTTTTAATCACCACATGCAGATGGATTTCCCCAGGATCTCTGGTGTTACAGCAAACACATCCACACACTTCAGGACTCCTGCTGTCCTGTGCAGGGGTGTTCACATGTTGGCCCAGCCTTGGTCGCGATTTACACACCAGCGTTGGCTGGCACTCAGCGATCCCTTTTCTGTGGTAGCAAAGGAATTTACAATTAAACCCCACCTGTGCAGCCAGGTGAGCCCCTCGCACACTAAGCCTTGCCGAGCTAAGGAAGGTGCTATCTCCAATTACTGCTGCACAGCCCTCTTCAGTAACTGATCCAGTGAGGAGAGACTTTCCTTTTGTGACAATTGTTTCAAACCCCAGAAGATGAGGAAAGTGCAACAGTAAAAATACCCACCTCTTGTGACAGCTTTGCATTCCCACAGGTGACATCCCCCTGTGCAGACCACACACTGTGTGATAGTCTTGTCACAGTGTCACCTGCCTACTGCAGTGACCTTCAAGTGCTCCAGCCACTCATCAAGATCATACTTGTTAGCAAAATATAAAATTTATTATAATTAAATGAGATAAATAATTTGAAATGGAAATGTAATGGAGATGAGATGATGAAGAAATGAATATTGAATCTAATGAGGTAACTTAAAATACTTCAAATTAAGATAACTTTGATTCTTTATACTAATTGCGGAAGTTTCAATATGCAACAGGGTTGAAATTTAGGAAGACAATGTTGGCACCCTTGAGACATTCTTTAATGGTTGTACTCCAGCAGCCAGACAGTGACATGCCATATAAGACCTGTAAGCCTCCGCAGCTTCATTCAGATGGAAACTCCAGAGTACAGAAAAGACCAGTACCAAAATTCCTCCTTGCTTACACTGGTCCAGAATGTCACCATGTATAGCCTAGTGACAACAGAGAAACACTTGGCAAACTTGTTCTCCAAATCCATGCAGAAATATTTTCTTCTCAGTTTAAAACAAAGTGTTAAGAACAAGAAACTATTTTCTATGCACCCTTCTGCATAGCTGCTAAAGATTACTTATATAGAAAAGGAATACTTATACAGAGGGATTTTTTTTTAAAGCCACTGAATATAATTTTGCTCTCAGCAAAAGATATTCCATGTCATCTAACCAGTTTTCTGAGTCTTTTTCTTTACACAAAGTCAACCAAAAACCTTTCTTCATTTCGACTTCCACATACCATCCTAAGCAGCTCTATAGGCAGCTGAAGTACTGCTAATGTCTCCTCAGGGGAATAGAAGGCCCAGCCCACCAGAGGACTTGGCACAGCAGGTTTATCCAGCTGGGAGCCACGTGATGATAGGCTGATGGCCAGACATCTCTGATTCTCCCAGGCTACAGTACATGGCAAAGTGCAGTGGGTTCCCAGGGTTACTATGGTCTCAGTCTGTGGAGCTGGAACACAGGTGCTTGTCCTGGAAAACCTCCTAATTACAGCTGCCCATCACGTGGGGCTTGCTGAAAGTGCAAAGGGATCATTGGTGTGTGATCTGAGACCGGCAAATAACAAATATCACCATTGTCAAGTGTTTAATCACTCTGCTCACATTTTTATCTTTATGTGGATCTTTAAAGAGCTTCTTGAGCTGCACTGAGTGAAGCCTCTGGGCTGGACTGAAGTGTGCAGAGCAGCAGAACTTGTCGGGTGCTCTGGAAGAAGCTTGCCACCCTCTAAAATCAGAGGGTATTTACCAGTTTTTATCTGAGATTCATCATGGTGAGCCACTGAGACTTACCTACCTTTACCTCAGGTAAGTGAGGAGTTGGATGATAGAAATATGGGAAGATAGCTCATTTTCTTTATTCTAATTGCCCCTTCATGGTGAAAACAGTGTCTGCTTCTGTTGAAAGAACTCTCACAGAGATTGAGGACTGTCCACATAGTTGAATTCCTACACAGAAGGAATCAGAATCATCTCATCACACATGACTTCATGATGTAATCCTCTTTCTATGGGGAAGGTGGAGAAGAACCAGCCTGTTCTCACACTATTGATTTACAGCATGCAGGACCTCCCTTGGTGAGGCTCTTGTGGCAGCCTCAAACACTAAAGCAGGGACAGAGAAATACCTCGAGGGCCACGCGGCATGCCTGGCACAGCCTGGCAGAGGGTTTGCAGCAGGTCAGCCAGAGATCCCCTGCTGTGCCCTCAACCTGCTGCACAGGCAGGTCCCAGCTGTGTGTCAGCTGGATGCCACCACTATCAAGCCCCGCTAGTGGCTGTAGCACCAATGGAGCCCCCAGCTAGGGCACGCTAGTGGCACAGCCCTGACCCCTCTGGGGCACTGGTGGAGCTGGTCATGTTGCTGCCTCCAACAGAGCCTGGTCTGTCCCAAGTGCATGACCTATCCTTAGTCCTGGTGGTCTTCATAGTTGGCTGTCTATAATACCAATCCTCATTAATGCTAATTATCACTAATTGGTCATCAGGCCCTCAAAAGCAGGCTGTGCTATCAGGGAATGGGTGCAAGTGCAGTGACAGGTCCAGCAAAGGTGCTGTGTCCTGCCCCATTGGGACTGCAGTCTATTATCCTTGTCAACATGCCGGTCTGGAATACAAACCAGCAATAAATGAATCTCTGCATTCCCTAGGGTCAGCTCTCCCTCTGCCTCGGGGGATGAGCTCCTGCTTGTGGGCTGGTGGGTTGAATGAGCCCTGCAGTGGCACTGAGCCCCAGAAACATCCCTTTGAGTGCCCCAGAGCTGGCAGGGACCCCATTGCCTGAGCCTGGCATTGATGTCTGATTATTCTTTTAGCTGAATTACAGAGCATAGAAGAGCTGCCCTGGGAATTTTGCAGGGAAATAGAAAATGTATATGCTTTGGCTCACATTCTGAACTCCTGCTTCAGGAAGATGTGACAGACTTATTGTGGCAAAATAGATTCCTTGCGCTGCAATTTTACAGTTCACTCGAATATGATTTTTTGTTCACATCACAGAAAATTCTGACTCACAGGTGCATGGTGTAGTTCAGGCCCCATTATGCCACTGGTGCATGTGGGGCAGGGCAGGGACACTGAGGGCCCCACAGTGTGTGGGAACTCTCCACCAGCCCTGGTGCACAGGATCAGTCTCAGCCAGCTTTGAGCTGTGTGGTGATAATAGCAAAAAAAAATGTTTAACCCTGGTACAGGCAGTAATGCACATCTAAACATACATCTCCATTTACACTTTCAGTGTTACACTGAATGACAAATGCAACAGCGTGTAGGTTGACTCTACTCTGGACTTTAATACACAATTTTAAGGAATTTTTTTCTAAGACTTCAGCTTTGATGTAAAAAGCATAATTAATCTTCTACTAAACTGTATTATGTTCCAAGCTTAAAAATTAAATTTTTGTTTATTGCCATTTTTAATCCCAAATGTCAGAGAAAGTGATGTCATGACTCACACCTGCTTGTATCATCTAACATTACTCCCAGAACGACTAATCAACAGATTTGAGGCAAAAGATTAATTACAGTCCTCTCCAGAGACAGTTTGTTTATTAAACAATCAGCCATATGCAAATTCTTGACTTACCATGCCATGTTTAATGGCTTCTTGAGAGAGTGTAACTTTGTTTATGTTTTCACATAATTACTTCAGATGAGGAGCTGCTTTTAGGGAAGAGGTGGAAGTTGGAAGTGGTTGAAATATCTCTTTTGTTTGATGCACCGATGGAAGAAGCTTTCTGTGAAAGCAAATGGAGCTGGATTCTGCATTCACTTTTAAGATTAAAAACCCACAGCAAACCCTTTTTGACCCTATTTGCAATGAGCACTTTTCTGGGTACACATTGTGCAACAGTGAAATCAATCATTGCTGGGAAGCCGCGCTCGGTGCACACAGGGCGTGACTGAGGTGGTGCAAACCAAGCACATGACAATTGACCCGGGGAAGGGTGGTGTGCTCAGCACAGGTTGGGATTTGCCTCCTCACCCAGTCTATGTGAGAATTCAGTGATCACCAGCTGTTAAAGGACAGACAGATTTAAGTTGTGGGTGCTGGGAGTGGGGGTCCTGTGGACCCCTGTGGGCAGCCAGTCATACAGAGAGGTGTAAAGTCACGAGAGACATTTTTAAATAATTCGTCTCCTAACTTTAGCTTTCATTACAATTAATTTAAAATATAATTTCATATGAAAAGACAGCTCATGAGATAAAGATGGCCAAGAACTAATTCCCCATAGCAGCATGGAACTGCATAGCAGAGCAACAGCTCATTTAAAATTAACAGATCCATAAATTGAAGCATTATTCACTGGATTTGATTTATAGTTTATGGTGTTACAAATCATTGTATGGTTCTGTTTTAGGTCATTACACAAATATGTGATTGTACTTTTCAGCCACTTGGGGAAAAGCAACACTCTAGTGTCTTCTAGTCTGGAGCAGTGGCAGAGTGTGCTGATGAGATAATAGAATCACACAGATTCACAGAATCTACTGAGTTGGGAAGGACCCATAGCCTTTACTCAAGCTATCCACTAGAATATTTAAACTTTGAAAATTAGCCTGCAATTGTATCAGTGCAGCCTCCCTTTCACAGCTCTGCATGACTGTACTTACTATTAAAAATGGGTAGTTTTGACCCTCTCCTCTAACAAACTTTTAATTGCTTCCTAGTTATTGGTATTTGAAATATGTTTGCTTTCTCAACATAACCCACCTTTTGAGGACATCTTGACACATAGTTAATGAACACTGACAATTCTATTACAATGAACATTACATGTATTTATTACATATTGACGTAATATTGTGTTATATATTTTCTTTACAGACGTGAAATATATACTCTGTGTACAATATACGTGTGCCTGTTTTTGGAAGCAGCTACAGAAATCTTGTACAGTCAAAGGTGTTTTAACTGTAAAGGAAAGATAAAGACAATCCCACTGCATAATCTAGTAACAACAGCCTAGTAAATCAGCTTTTATTCCCAGCCTTCTTTCTTTGTATGCCTGGAAACACATTTTATATAATATTTAAAAAGCAGAACATTTATGACAAATGGCATTAATCTCAAACTGTTTAAAGTGCAATTTCAGTGGCAGAGCTTAACATTTGCAGGATTACAAGTGACAAAATTTCATATGCTATTAATTCCTTAACATTCTCTACCCCACAGACACAGACAATATTGATATATGGAAACCATTCAGCAGTCTGTTAAAGTTAACAGTTGAAAGGGAATTCAGTGGGCCTGGCAAACAACTTCAAATATTTCTAATTGTGCAAAAAATTAGGAAAATAGACACTGTAAAAAGGGTGTCACTCTTTTCTTAGTTTTTCTTTTCCTTTTTTTTTTTTTTTTTCTCAGAAAATTAGCTTTCTTTTTTTTATGAAAATCACTAAAATTTACTGTAATTTACTGTATGACATAATACCAACAGACAGGGCATGTATAGAGGTAAAACTGTACAAATGCAGGCTGATCCTCCATGGGATGCATTTTAAACTCATTCTAATGGCTTCGCACATCATCTCCAAAATTAAGGAAGACTGACACACAGTCAGAAGCAAAAGAGCTGCAGATGAAAAATTAGAAGTAAACTTGTGAGATGCAGTAGAAAAGAGTCTGGCTATCTTCAGCTGTGGAGAGTAAACCCAGTACTATTAGCGGGAAAATGCAAGAACTACCTGGAAAGATTCCACAGGATTTTTTCAGAGGTCCTTTGAGATGTACTGAAATCACTACAGAATGTCTGGAAGAGTTACTGGTCACACTTCAGGAACAGCAGTGCCCTTTGCTCTTCAGGTGATCCCTGAGCTGCAGCATCTCCCCGAGGACTACCCAACACAGCTCCATTGGCACCAGTGCTGGGGGTCCCTGGCCTCTTGGGCTCTCCTCTGTCCCAGTGCCAGTGCTGTGTTCAAACCCATAGGCTGAGGACTGCAGGGAACAACTCTACCTTCTGCTCCCGCTCGGTGCTTTGGAACTCGGTGTGATTATTACTCCAGAGGATTCTCACACAGTTACAGCCTTCACAGCTGGCACTCTGTCTTCCTGTTTTAATAAAATATAGATAAGGCTGGACACTTTTTAAAAAGCTAAATATGGCTTATTGGAGGAGTTACACTGGCACTTTACATGACAGTTTTACTGCCACCTCAGCAAGTGTCATTTTAACATAATATAATTGCTTCTCAGGTAATATAGAATCCTTGCAGATATATATTATGTAATCACAGAAAAGCAGTAATAAAGAGGCTTTTTCCAGACTTTTGAGGGGTTTCTTTTTCAGGCAGTGAAATCTCACTAGAGCTAAGCTAATCAATGCCAGCGCTTTAATGTGAAAAATACTTTTAATTGGTTGCTTTGATCCCAGGAAATGTAGGATGATTTTTCTTTTTTACCCCGAAGAAAGACTAGTTAGCAAACCAGCTAGTCAGAGGAATAGAGCTCTTGTACCAGTATTGGTATTTTGACTAACATCTTGTGAACCTAGATGTCTTTTAGATCCTTTGTTTGATATATTTCTCATTGTTCTCCTACATCCAGGAGACACTTGCCTGCAGGGTCTGTTCAGCCCAGTGTACTCTCCTGGAACCTCCCATCATCTCAGAAGGCCCTGAAGGAGGTGGATCCCTTTGCCTGCTGCTGAGCCGTCCCCTTCCACAAGCTTTATTGGTGAATTTTAGCCACATTATTGTTCCACCTAAACCAGGACTAAATAAAGAGCAGCTGCCCTTTGAATGAAACCCAGTGTTATGCTATGGTCAATATGTTTATTTGTGTGCACAGATGCTGGGAAAACCCAGGCCTAAATAGTGTGGAATGGACAATGCAGGGTAATCCAGGTGTCAGGAACAGCATTACTGGGTGAAAGGGGATAGCGTTGGTGAGGTTTTGGAATGAGCAAACACCAATTACTGCAAAGTTTGCTATTTTCGTCATGTTTATTCCCCTCTTTCAGCAGCTCACATCAATCTTAGTGCACAGTGACAGACAGATGGGGGATCAGATGGCATTACATGAAAATGATACAAGCCACAGACAAGATGAATGCTTTTCTATCTAACTTTCTGTCAATGGCCTTGTAAAAGATCAAGTATAGATAACATTCAGCTCCACCAGGCAGCTGCCTGCACACCACTTCTTTCTGAGGAATATGAATTCCAGGAGATTACACAGTCTGGGATAACCCCATTCACTGCTCTGGGATATTGATCTGGGTGGGTTGTCCATGGGAGCAGGACCTGACCCCTTGCCTCCACCATCCAATAGGCTCTGTCCCATCCATTGAGGAATATGGCCATCAAGCTTTGGAAGCTGGTTTAACTTCTTACCAAAATTTGGATGGCCTGTGTTATGTTAATGTCACAGGAAGTATGTTAATGTGACTTGTGAAAATTGTCAGTGTGTGGACTGATGCCAAAAGCTTGGAATAAATGAACTGCTTAGAGACAATTTGATCTTTAAGCAGCAAGGTATTTATTAGGCAACGTTGGGGAGCAGGGCAGTTCGCACTGCACAAACTCACTCCAAAGTTTCAGGAAGAAATGAGGTAATTTATACAGTTTGCATCTGTGATTACATCATTTAAACATACATATTCATGCAATTTCAACACTTGATTATCATATTCATAGAAGGTGGAGTATAGGCATGGCCTAGGCAGAGCTTGGAGCAGAGTTTTCCAGCACCTTCTCTTGGCATGACTTTTGGGTGGTCTTTCCAATCTTCAGCCTCACACTAGGAGTCGTTTCTTCTCCCTCACGTTGAACTTCTCAACTTTCTTTGTTGGCTAACCTGCTTGCTGAGATTTGCAGAACCCCTTGGCTTTTGGCCCCTCAAATGTCCACCTGATCTTCATTTATGACCACTAGGTGGGTTGGAATGTAACTAGTTTGGTATCCTCCTTAGGTCCAGTCAGCAGAACAGAATGAGCTATCGTTTGCATGTTTCCACATACGGGAAGCAGCAAAATATTCTGTAGAGCAAGGTATCTTTTAGTCTCTCGGTTAACCCTTTGAGCCTTGCTCTTGCTTCAGGACAGCAAAACAGTTGTATCTTAATTTACATGAGTTTACCCCGTGTCTGAAGTTCAATAAACTAGGTGACTGTTTCACCTAAGACAAGGGTGAATTACAAAACTAAAAGCAGTCAATACTGTGGTAACCAGAGACCTCTCCAGAGATGAGTCACAAATTGAGCTGCTGAATTTGCAATTTCAGTAGCATCTAAAGAAGAATCAGCTACAGAAAAAAAAGTAAAAAGAAATTTCTGAGTAAAACCCCATGTTTTCTTGTCTGTTAAACCAGTTTGCATAAAGAATGAACTGAGTGTTTTGCAGATGGGAGTGGTAGTCGGGGTATCTCGATCCTGTCACTCAGTATGTGGATGTTCTTGTCTTGTGTCTGCTCTGCTGATTTGTGCAGTGTAACAGAATCTCAGTTTCGTGCTCTGTGCCTGTGGGAGAGAGTGTACCCATTACTGATTCCTGTTTTTATTGCTGTCAGCAATACTCCATGGATCCACACCAGTGAGCACAGTCCCCGTGGTGTCTGCCCTGTAACCCCTGGTCCTGCTCAGTGCACTGGTCCTGGAGTACTTGGTGCTCTGGCACAGCTGCATGTGGGTGGGATGCTGAGTCCAGCCCTGCACCGCTCTGAGCTCCTGGTGGCCATCCCTGTGCTGGGACAGTGTCACCTCCCACACCCAGGGGCTGGCAGAGCTCAGCTCCCTCAGCCCCAAACACTGGGTGTGTATCTGTAGCTGAGCTGCAGGGAGGTTCTAGCTGATGACAGGCACTGAGGTGGTGGGGTATTCCTGAGCCCTGACCAGCTACAGGTTATAATGCCTGTCTTGGAAAACAGTAGTCTGGGCCTGGATAGAAATAAGTCAAGGAGCTCCTTGGCTAAATTTGGAGTTGCTCCAGCTTTGAAAAATGTGGCCACAAAATGCAAGTGAGAATCCCTCTCAATACATGAGGCAAAGTGTATTTAAATCCTCCCTTCAGTTCAGACCTGGTCCCTAAAACACTCTTGATCTTGAGATGGACAGGAAAACTGATGCCATATGCAAAGTCTGGGGAGTGATATATCTAAAATCCTAAAGGGGATACAGGTCCTTAATTTACATACACGTAAACATACACACACACACACACACACACACACATATTTTGCAAGAGAAAATCAATAGTGGAGACGCAAGAAATGTAAATTGCATAAAAATTATTTAGGTTAATCATGACCAGAGGTGCCTGTGATGATCTTCAAAGGCTACAAAGAGATGGTGGAGTGAATGGATAACAAGATGACAGGCAAAATTCAGTTTTGACATATGCAAAGTAATTTGCACAGAGGAATTAATGAGAACAATTTATACTCCTGGCTAGGTACTAAATTAACTGTAACAATCCAGAAAAAAAAAGTCTTTGCAACCACTGGGAAAGCTCAAAGACTCAACACGTAGCTGCTTTCTAAGGGGCAAGAATCATTAGAATGCAGAGAGAACAGGATAAAATAACACTGGAAGTATTGTGAAGCTGTCAAATAAATCAGTGTTACATGCTCACCTGAAAGAATGTGTTCAGTTCTGGTCACCATGTCTCAAAAGGGACATAGATGGAATAGCTGAATTCAGAGATGAGTTCTAGAAATGACTAAATGCTTGGAAAGAATCTACAGTGTCTGCAGGGACAAGATGGCTTGAATTTATTGTTAGATGAAATGATTAAGTGGAAGACCTGATAAATATAAGAAGTAATGAGCAGTGTTGTGAAATCTAATTGTAGGTGTCTGCACACCTTTTATCATGGAGCAGAAAGCAGAAGGTCTGTCACTGCACAAAGGTTGGAGCAAGTTCAGGAAAACAAAGCCAAGGAGGTAGTTTTCCACACTCTTAGCTGGTGAGACTCATTGCTGGGAATTATCAATAAGGTCAAAAGGCATTCATGACACTAATAGGAACCTCCAGACACACCCTGATGATTAAAAACCAAGCAAAAGCAATGCAGCAGATAAAAGTTTTTATGCCCCAAGGCTTGAGCATCATCTGGTAGGTGTTTGAGGCACCCACAGAATTGGCAGTGTCTGAAGGGCACCTGCTGTGGCCCTGTTCTGAGGAAGAGGGATGCAGGCTCAGCAAGGTTGGGTGGCCAGGGCTCCTCTAGGACAGACACCAGAACAGCATGAGCATTCAAGGACTGGTCCTGCTTGGGTCTCAGACAGTGCCTCCTGTGACCCTCAGCATGGGTACCAGGACGTGCAGAGGCACTACCGGCCTTGCATCTGCAGGCAGGACTTTCTGCACATTCCGTACAGGTGAATGCTCCCCCCAGGCAGTGAGTGCTCCAGTGGGAGAGCTGCAGCAGGCGTGGACCCCACAGCGGTTCCACTGCTGATGTGCTTTGGAGATGCCTGTCTGTACCCCGAGGCAGAAAGAACCACCAACAGTAAAGGCAAAAGTTCAGAAGTTTTCTACAGGGAAGTTCATCACATGGGAAAGGTTTTATTTTGCTGGTCAGGGTGCTGCTGAGGATTTTAGAGTGACCAGGAGGTCTGGCCTTTAGCCTGAATTTCTCTAGAATCAGCAACATGAATTTGCTTTCTTTACTGTAGGAAAGAAAGGAAAAATCAGTATTTCTCAAATGGAAAAGCCCAAAGCCATTAAGGAGGAAATTTTCAGATTTTTTCAATCTTCAGTTCACAACAAATAATTACAATTTGAAAACACACTGAGAATTCTCCTTTAGATATAAACTCTAACAACATCTTAATTTGACTATTGAGTAAACTAGAGTAGTCTCCAAAAACTCTTCTGAAGATCATTTCTTCATTTTGTTTGACACAATTCGTTGTGTATTAGTTTCAGAAATAATCAATTACAGCACAGCATGTAATGATTGGCACACGGTGTGGTACCTGTCATCACCAGCAGTTCTGTAGAAGGAACCTCTGTTGGTGAGAGTATCAGTTTATTCAGACTATAGTAAAGAAAGGAAACACAGGAAATCTCAGAAAGAAGGCTGTAGTGGGATGACCCTGGCTGAACACCAGCTACCCACTAAAGCTGTTCTCTCCCTCCCCTCTGCAACTGGACAGAGGAGAGAAAGGATTCGTAAGTTGAGATAAGGACCGGGAGACATCACATACTGATCACCATCATGGGCAAAATAAACTCAAAGTGCGAATATTAATTAAATTTATTACTGACAAGATCAGAGCAAAAGAGTGAGAAGTGAAATAATCTTAAAAACACCTTCTGCCCACTCTTCCTTCCTTCCAAGTTCTACCTCCTTCTCCTCAGTGTCACAAGGAGATGAGAACACTTGCTCAGGCCTTTGTTAGACTCAACACTACCAAAATGGCAATCACCTGCTTCGTCTTGTCTTCTGTGGTTAATATTGTGTTACAGAGTAGCAAAGATTTGTTCTTTCTTTTTTTTAATCCTATCCTTAAATGTCCCAATTAAAGCCCCATCATCTAAATTCCAGCCCCCTCAGCCATCAGGATGGCTGACCGAAGAGGCTTCCATGGGGGAGGATGTTGAGGAAACTTCCATCCCCATCTTGTACTACCCTGAGAGTGTTCCTATGTGAGATTGTTCATTTTTCCCGGAGGCAAGGGTCTTTTTGCCCCCAGTCCCAGTGGAGGACAGTGAAGTGGTACTCTGCCTCTCCTTGCACTTCCTGCTCTCCCTCTGTCAGCACTGTGGAGAAGGCAGGATTAGTGGGCTGAGAACGGCTCCCAGTTTGTGTTTGGGACTAATGGAGGTCTAAGCAGAGTAGTCACACAGCAAGGGTGAGACACTGGAGGCTGCATCCCTGAGCAAGCAGTGTACAGGGACTAAAGAGGAAAGAGCAAAATGGACCAGAAAGGTGCACTTTTAGTTTGGAAAGTGGTTGCTAGAGAAGCAAACTGAAGGGAATGAAGTCAGTAGGTCAGTGCTGTTAAAGGAAAGGAGTTATGGCTGGTGTTTCAAACAACACATTCAGCTGTCTTAGAGGCAGGAGAAGGGAAATGCCTGAATTATGTAAGCTGAGACTAAGAGACTTGAAAAACTTCTAAGGAATCTGGAAGAATAAAATAGGCTCATGTGGAGAGACAGCTTGTGATAATATTGCCTTGAACTTCCCCATAGATTTCTGTAGAAGAGATATCAAAATGCTGAAGGACAGATCAAAACATTTTAAATATTTTCCTCTTCTTTGCAAAACTACAGAGACCATTCCTGTTATATGTAAATTCAGTGTTCTACCTTGTGGTAATGCCCAGACCTCCTGGCTGCTTATAAAAAAATGAGTAAATACAGACAATGAGATTTCAGAAAGGCAAACCCAAACCTGTCCTTTGTCAGCCGCCTTTCTCTCAGCTTTAATGCACTCTCCAGTCCACAACGGCTCATCCACACTGGGATCCTGCAGCAGGGTGCAAGCCAAAGCAGGGCAGCTCTACTCGACATCCTTGCACTGCTTCTGACAATGATACCCCAATGCCAAGAAGGGACTCTGACATTGGAATCCCCTGTTTCTTCTCAAAGATATGCAGTGTCAAATATTTTGTGGGCACCAGGCTCTGACATCGCATGGTGTCAGTTCCAGATTACGTATCACTCTTCTGGTGAGACACGTGTGCCCTTAGTGATGCATAATGAATTCATCTTCTAAAGGATGTGCAAGATTCATTCCTTCATTTATTTGCACACATAAAAAGCATGACATTTACACTTCGAGCAGTGCCACAGAGGGAGAAGCTGGTCTGGTTTTTTTCCCCCTCTCTCCCCTGCTTTTACAGCATTACTGTTCTCTTTACAATGTGATTATGTGAGCAAGCAATTGGATTACTGAAAGCAGCCAGCTCACATTTCCTCTGTTGAAAAGAGCTGTGAAAATCTTTCTATCTGTGCCAGGAAAGAAATAGAGATACTGTTAAGTAAGTGTCTGGCCTGATATCTCTTCAGTCTGATTATCCATGTGAATGCACTTCTGTTCAAAAGCAACACATTTCCCATTTCTTTATCTAGCCATTGTGAGGGACATCTTTCTATTTCATGGGTTTGAAATATCTGATGATGTGAAATGCTCTGTCTCCCTTTTCTCAGAGCTTTGTGCCTGGGGTTGCCCTCTGCAGATGTCACGGGTCTATAGAGGAGCCCGTACAGATCCCTGTCTGTGCTAGGGACGTGGGTGCTTCTGAAAGCAGGAGTCACTTCATGGACGTGCTGTGCTGCCTTAAGTGTCTGTGCTGACAGGAGTGAATGTTTATCCACGGCTGTGTGTGTGTCTGGGTGTGGATTTCTCCCCCAAAGACAGCAAAACAACAACTCTGATAGATTTCTTCAAATTAATTTTGGAGAATACTACTTGGATAATGGAGAGAAACAGAGTGGTACCAAATAAATAGTTTCAGTTCTTTTCCATTGATTTACCTATGCCTAATTGAATAGGATGAGGTGAGCAGTTCAGATAATGAGTGGTACTGGTCTGAGGTTATTGTGAAAACCATGAAACTGATATAGCTGTAGGGCTATATTCATTAACTGCCTCCACATGAGCAAAGCCAAAGTACTTTTTCTGCATGTGAATTGACTCAAAATTAATT
Organism: Scytalopus superciliaris; assembly: GCA_013400415.1. NCBI lineage: Eukaryota > Metazoa > Chordata > Aves > Passeriformes > Rhinocryptidae > Scytalopus > Scytalopus superciliaris. Next base: position 8,828 of record VXBX01002273.1, on the reverse strand, counting down.
CAAACCGGTGTTTCAAATTCCTTTCATATCTGGAAGGGTAATAAAATGGATTTAAATGTTTCCCTTAAATGTTTGTTGTGATTCTGTTTTATCAATCCCATCAATGCATCCTTCTCCACTTTAGATGAGCGTATTTTCTACTTTGTTTCAGCTTCATCTTATTGGACCATCAGGAAGAAAACCAGAAACCAGACGATCTCATCTCATACTAAACTGAACTAGAAACTAGTAAATGTTAATCACTCACTTGATTGCCAGTGGTCTTGTACTTCCTCCTACAGTGTTGCTCTGGAGACCCGCTCTTCTTGCTCTGTGCTGAGCCGTGGGGGGACAGAGGTGTTCAAGATGCCCTACAATGTGTGAACATGTCCAATGGGCTCTTCAGTGACTGCTGTAGGTTAGTCCAAGCCAGCTGAATTCTATTAACTGTGTTCTTCTGTCTGAGTAGTTTTGTTTAACATGAGCAGCTGAAGTTGCTGAAGCCTTAGGCTGAACTTATCTTAACCCTTAGCTTTGGCTGAACTTGCCTTGAGCTCTTGCTTAGTTATGTAAACTGGAAGATAAGGAAATCACAACCAGATTAAAACAGCTACTGACCCACTGGGAGACAGAGAAAGAATCTGCTAAAGTGTGAGAAGACCCCAGACCAAAAATCACCATTGAACCAAGACGTGTGCAGGGTGTGAGGAGAAGGTAAGCATAAGGCACCTGGACTGTCAGGTTATAACAGGCCAGGGATTCCTTTGTTCGGGGTCCCTTCTCAGAGGCACCCATCTCCAGCTGTTCCTACCACTGTGCCACTCAAATAAATTGGGCTTAAAGTTTGAGACTCTGCTGCAGGATATTTGGAGCAGAGAAAGTTCTGTGACAGTGACCTCATCTGCATCCCCACAAATTCCCGGGTCCCTCCTGGGCAGAGCCAGCAGTGCTGCACTAGAAGGTGCAGAGTTAGGGGCAGGTGTGTGGGATGTCACAGTGTCCCAGCAGAGCCTCAAGTGAAACCACCACTGTGTCCAGAGCCAGACCTCATTGCACAGGGGCCAGGCAGGCTGGTTGGATCAAGCCTCACCCTGACTACCCCACAGGATTGGGCTTGTTCTCAGCAGGATGAGGGGTCAGTCATTTGGGGCATTTCAGAAGAAAGGTCTGGTTCTTGAGGGCAGATCCTGGGAAGGATGCGGCTCTCCAAGCACCCTTCAGGACTTCCTGATAGCAGCACACTCAGGGTGCTCAGAGAGCTCCCACCTTATCCCTGTGGGCACATGGGATTTTCTGGAACAACAGTAGGGAGCTGGGCATTAACACCTGCCTTAAACATGCCCTGTCCCCAGGTCCCAGGCAAAGCAGTCACGTGTTTAGACTACATGTCTTTAAACATTCTGTTACCCAAAGCTAGTGGAAAGCAATCCTGTTATCCTTTACTTTAAATAGGCATTTTAGAGAATGTCTGTAGCTTTAGGGATGTCTACTTTCATTTGTGAAAGAAACAATGGTGGTTTTCTCCAGGATGCATTTTGGCTTCTCAGTAAACGTCACAGTGATACCATCCTCCTCTTGCCCGAAGTTGCTAACAGCATTGCACAACTGAAGCAGATTCATTGCGTTCAACTGAAAACACTTCAGTAATAAACTAGGAAAACTGACAGGGCTGGCTTTTGGAAGCAGATCTGCTTTGAAGGTACCTCTTGGCCTCACCAACCAGAAGCTTGGTAAACTGGTTCGCTTCTTCTTCCAGGGAAGGTTCTCCCATGGATGTTGATGTAGCTAATCAGCAACTAATTTGAAAGCTGAAATGAAAAAATATTTATGGTCAAGGAGGTACAAAGCTTCATGGAGATCCCAGACAAGGCTGAATTTATTTTTAGGTGCTAAGAGCTATTTAGGCTTCAGGTTGGTTGTTACCAACTTACAATTCCGATTTTTTTGGTTAGTGCTTGAAGCTTTATTATTTGGTTTGTAACATCAATGCATACAGAAACAATGACTGTTCTTTGGAAAACTCATATTTATAGAGCTTTTAAAATACGTACTCTGCCTCAGAGAAGATTAAAGTGTTGCTTCATTCCTTATCCAGGAATTGACAAAACTGCAACAGAATATATTTCAACAGAACAAGTAGCAAATATTAAAAATTCCACAGCCAAATATTATGATTTCTTGTTCTCAGCTACCCATGAATTTTCCAGACAGATGTGTGTGCCAGGGTCTCCCATGACACTATCAGTTCAAATGACTCATTTCTGGCTGTTTTAAGACTTCTAAAAATAATTTTTCATCTATACTCCTTTTTGGTGGGTAGTGAAGGTGGCTGTGGAAATTACAGAGGCAGAACATCACCGTGGGAAGAGAAAATACTTTGGATTGGTTTGTTGTTGAAAAGAACTAGAAATAGAGGCTGAAACCATTAATAAATATGTTTTGGTGCAAGCATAGAAAGAATGTGGACATGTGTGAGACATGGAGACAGGGATCACCACTGCCCCCACTCCTTGAGAAGGATGGGAGATACCAGTCTGTGCATGCCTTCACAGCAGGGGTGAAGCAGAGCAAAACCTAAGATCCCCAAATAATATAACACAAATTTCCTAGGGAATACTTAACTAGATATAAGGGCAGAAAACAGCCTGAAAATCAGAGGCCTGTCTGGAAGGTCAGTAAAACCCTGGGAAAATGCTGGGAGAGCCCTTCTGGAAGATAAGGCCTGAAACAAGCCTCCAGATGGCCATTATCGCTGTACCTTCAAGGATGCCTGGCTGCAGTTTATGTGTACTCCCTAACTTGTCTGAAGTCTGCTTTGTGTCACCACTTGCCCTCCCTATACCTCATGGTCATAAATACAATTAACTACACATTCTCTTCCCCTCCCTTTGATTAACTCTTGCAATATCCCACCTTGGAATCAGCAGGAACCAGCAAAGTTCAAAAGTTCGTGATGATGAGGAGAAAGAATACGACCACTACCATGATGAAGTAACAGGAACTCCCACCATAATATTCCTCAAAAGAATGACCACACCTCTGACTCCGCCTGAACACCGCCTACTATGAATATTATAACTAGGTGTTGTAATATTATGAATATTCATGTGAAATGTTGTAATCCCTCACAGAAATTGTATAAATATCCTGACTTTACACTAACTACCTAGGAACTCTTTGTCCAGCACGAGCTGGGGGTTCCCCAACGTTGCCTTAATAAATACCTCGCTGTATAAAGACACAAATTTGTCTTTGTGCAGTTTTCTATGCCTGGATTCTCAGCATCAGGGGGAATTCAGCACTTGAGCTGCTACGTGCTCTGAGAGGCAACTTCTTTTCCTTCCTACAAAAGGCATAAAAGCAAAGACTCACCTCTGCTTTCCTTTTCCTCCTGTCCCTGTATGCCTGTTAGGTAACAAAGAGAGAGAGAGAGAGAGATACCATCCTTCCAACAAACAGTCAGTATTTTGGAACTGCCAATTTTATGGTACCTGGTGCCTGGTGTTTATTTTCCATGTGCCAAGCCCTTGAGGGCACTGTGGACTCCATTGGCTCTTCCCAGCCATGCAGGGAGAGGCTGGGGAGGATGTCCCTGGGGGAAGTGAGAAGCACTTACTGAGACAGGGACAGTCAGCTCTTTGCTGACAGGTGAGGACACAATCCTGCTAATGCTGTCGATAGTATGAGGGAAGGAAGCTACAAAGCACACTTGGCCAAATGTCTTGACTTTCACTTGCAAAACGCTAATAGGATGGGCTGGGCTTTTTTTCAGTCACAGCTTATTCAAGTGAGACCTTAAATTATAATTAAAAGTAGGATGCACTTGTCCTGTATAAATATGATAATTGGTTCATAAATGTATAATGCTATTAATTAGCATGTGATCTTTTGTAACACAGGAATGTGTGTTGCTGTCTCCTGAGGGTAGGATAATGAATCACAATTCAGTGCTCCTGTAGTACTTGGAAAGAGCATCACTCAGATCAGGCTGTTCAGAAACTTTGATAGCCAAATAAGGAAGAAAAGAGGAATCTTTGCAAGACTGAAAATCTAATAATCATCTAGTAGGAAGATATTTTTCTGTTCAACAGAGGGGAAAAATATTTTTGCTCTTTGCATTACTCTCAGCTCCCTCGTCACATGAGTGTGACTGAGGTACATCCCTGTTTGAATCCTGGCATGAAAGCTGTTGTATAAACACTGCAGTTAAAAAAAAAAAAAGCTGCAGTGAAAATGTACTAACACACGTTCACATGCCTGACCATGTTTAATATTAGCTCTAGTTGAAGGAATATAGAGTAAGTCACATTGAAAGCATACTCAGGCTCCAAGAACAAATGGCTCCATCCAGAAGACCAGGAACACTCAGTGTGGTGTCATTCATTATTCATGTAACTGTTCACTTGAATTACTCCTCAAGGTTTGTTTGAACAGTTGTTTTCACTTGGAAGATATGCTCAGAAGTACCTGTAAACAGTTGGAGACTTACCTTTTGTCCTGCATCCACATCATGCTGAAGATACAGGGGCTTTCACTCTGCTCAACTCTAAGACATCAGTTTGAAGTGGGTTTCATCCACTGTTCCCTGGTCTGAAAAGGTCTGAAAAAAGTGGCTTATCTCTCTCAGCCACTCAAATTCTGCTTTACTTTTAACAATTTTTGGTGTGATCAAATATATTGATGTAAAGAATACAGAATACAACTTGATTTAAAAGTTAAAAAGAGCTTTACACAAACCAAGGGCACATCCCCTCACGGTCTGTTTTGCATTACAAAAAAGCATCTCTGTATCAGAGATGTGTTTGCATTACAGAGCTGCCACCAGCCCCTCTGCCAGTGCTGCAGACTGGCTTTCCAGCCTCATAGAGGGATGATTTCTGTAACACATTCACAGCCAAGACAGTTAAAATACATGTTGTTCTCATGAAGTAGCAAACCATGGCAAATCAACCCCAGCCCCATTAGAAGGAAGGAAGTTGAGGGTAGCACAGGAGAAGAGTTGAGCTGGCTATCCAGAAAACAAGGAGGCTAAAGGCACTGATAGTAATTCCTAGAGGGTGCTGTGTCCCCCTCCTTGAGGTCTCTGTGGAACAGCGAGGACAACAGCCACAGGGACACAAAGGGTGGTGGTGTGTGAAGGTTATGGAACAGTGGTCAGTGTCTGAGCAGGAAACTTTGTGTTTTAATTCACCCTGATGCAGCTTCACAGAATCACAGAATGGTTCAGACTGGAAGGGACCACAGTGGGTCATCTTGTCTCTCCCTGCTCAAGCAAGGCCACCACTGTCCAGACTGTTCTGAAATATCTTCAGTGAGGAGACTCCACACCCTCTCTGGACAATCTGTTCACTGTTTGCTTACTGCACAGGAAAGACATTGTTCAGGTGGAACTTCCTGGGCATCAGTTTCTGCCCATCACCTCTTTTCCTATTGCTCAGCACCACGGAGCCTGGCTCCAAAAGAAACCAGAACACATGGGGCTTCTCTGTAATGACAGGAGGACAGGCACAGCCTCTGGCTGTTCCTCTAACTGTTCGTCTGACCACAATAAGGTCAGAAAAAAAGAAGATACAGAGCACTTTTTGTCGGAGGAGAGAAGGGAGGCTGGTTGTGGAGGGACAGCTTGATCAGTGCAGATCTGTGACTGCCTGAGCTCTGAGAACTGTTTGCTGTGTTTATATGGGCCCTTAGTATGTTTAAGACTGTAGTTAAAGTCTGTACCAAGTTTGAGGATTTTATCATGCTATATGTTTTCCCTTTGTTTCACTCTGTGTCGCTGCTGGAATGTGCCATCGCTCCTGGCTTGTAACCCACCCCTGATTGGTCCCTGCCTGCAGCAGGGTACCATTTCCTTATATGGTATACACCTGCCTCTCTGTTGCCAGTTTTGAAGGGTCTTGCCTTGTATGGCTGGGGCTGGCCCAGACCCTTCCCCAAAACCTTCCCAGGGTGCTCCTGGGGTCAGGACCCAGCCCCCCGACCCTATTTAAGTTGGACCAGCTTGAATAAAGCTCTCTCTCCGTGTGCTTCGGCAGCACCTACCTCACCCCTGGGAGTGTGTCCCTTTCTTTCTCCCCCCCCCCCCCTTCCCCTCAGGACCGGAACTTTTCCCATTAGTTGGTTTAAATTTACTCTTTATTATCTCAGTGTTCATTGTAAAAAATCAGTTGTTGTGGTGCTCTTAATCTGCACTGTGGGAGCTGGTATTCATCAGCTTTACAGTTTTCATTTAATTCATTGCCTACATTTGTATAAAGAGAACAAATGGCTGAGAATGGATAACAAAACATCTGAGAGAAACAGTCTGATTTAGGGAAAGGTCTTCTGTTGCAGGAGAAGTGGATTTCTGAGAAGAAAATGAAAACGCGACTTTTGGAAAGCATCATATAAAATGAAAGCAAAAGCAAGTGAAGTTGCTGAAACAGTTCCAGGCTGACAATGGCTGTGTCTTCAGAAAGTTACTGTGCCAACGACAGAGCAGACTGTATTTGTCAGAGTTCAAGGGCATGGGAAGAAACCAGATAAAAATAGATTGGATTTTTTTGTTTGTTTTTTTGGATTTTTTTTGTGTTTTCTTGGCTACATGTATGCACCCCCAACAAATCTGCTACATATGACATACCAACTGTATAAAACACAGTTGCTTTTTTAAGAGACAATTACAGGAAATCATTTGCAAAGATCTGCCTCTGGCTCTCTTGGCAGGGAGATCAGAAACATGGAGAATAATAGAATGCTAAGCAGAAGCCTCCTTTCTCCTGTGTATTCCCTGAACATTGATTTAATAATATCCTTCTGGTGCTACTCATAGACTGACTAGGTTCATTTATCCCACTGACCAGTGTGCTCATCATCTCCTCACAACAGCTTTAATGCTTTCAGGATTTTCAGATAGATCTTTTTTTACCAGCGATACAGGTCAAAATGATTACACATAAAAGAGTGTAGTTTTAAGATAGACTCAGACTTGGTTTTTATTGCTCTGAAAATTATAGCCCTAAAAAACCCCTAAACTTTAGTCTGAGACCTGGTGGGAGACTCAGGCTTTTGCTGCTTGGGCATATCCAGGAGGAGCCACAGGACACATCCCTGCAGGAACTGCAGCCCACTGTGCACCTGGACCCACCCCAGCTCGGGCAGTGGGCAAGCAGCTGGGAGGCCGAGCTGAGCTCCCTGCAGGGGTGGACCCATGGTAGATCCAGCCTTTGGAGCCACCTGATAGCTCTCTCCATCCTCATGGAGCCCTTTCCTGGCTGGCACCACCTGCCCATGGACTGAGCACCAAGAGGATGTGGTGATCGTCTTTGTCTCCTCAATATCCAGCTGTTCGCCTTCCCTCAACCCTGCTGAGCTCCTCTCCAGGCAAGTCCAAGGATGAGGGAAAGCTTATCTCTGATGCGTTAATGCAGGGGACCCTTTTATTAAGGACTAAGAGAAGAAAGGTCTAGCCTTTATGACTCCAGTCAAGTAGTTCTCCAGAGAAATTACTGGTAAGATTTCAATTGTCAGCATGGCTGTCTTCTGAAAAGATTTATCTATGGATCTGGAAGACTGAGAGAGAGTAATTTTTTTCCCTTTAATTCACTCCCTTATTATTCTTTGTATGTGCAAACACACACATACACACACAGACACACACGTACAGGCACAATTATTAACACACACATGTAGTGGCTGCCTTTTTGAGACCAGCAGTCATAAAATAAAATAAATCTGATTGTAGTAGATCCAGTGAAAATTTTAATAAAAACAAAAAGGCCATTTAAATGCCTAACATTCCCAATGTGCTCCTTATTATGAATTTTTATGGTTGTCTGGTTAGAATTAGAAAGCTTATTTTCCTTTAGCAACTTACACAGATGGCAGCAGTGAGGTAAGTTGTGGTGTTACAGAATGCTTGAAATATATCCATTCTTAACAACTTTGAACTACTGAGAGGAAAGTAAAAAATAACATTAAAAATACTAAGTAGAAACCTTCAAAATTGAGTTTTTCTCTCTCTTTTGTGCCAGTCTTTTGACATTTGGGTTTTTAATCCATTAGTTCTTGAGTGTTGCTTTTTTAACAGCTTTTCACTAATTCCTAAAAATGCCTTTTCAAATTCTATAAACTAGAGGAACTGCAAAGGCAAGTGTGGAGTTGTTGGCAGAGAACTACGTGCTTGTTTAAAGGGCAATGGGGCCAGTGACCTGGATTTGGCTGGTTGCACTGCTAGTTAAATGAGACAAATTGGTGAAACCCACTTTCATTTAATAGTAGTCTGTAGTTAAAAGGCTTTAAATTGTCTCCATTTCTATTTCCTTAGTCTGTCTTCACCTCAGTTCATCTGTGAGATGCTTTTGACATGTTACACTCTGTGCAAACAGAACTAACTCCTGAATCTTGCCAGCCCCCAAGTACTTTCCTTCTTACCTGAAGTCCAGACAACAGACTTCAGGACAGGGAGCTGAAGAAATTGTGTGGTCAGCAAAAAAACCCTTTCACTGCATTATTCATGTCTTAACTGAAGATAAATGGCCATGTGGGACACAACCGTGATACATTATCTTCTGAATTCTTGCATTTTTTTCCCAAGGCTCAGCCATTCTGCAGCACCAAGGTCTCNGAAATACCAAACTATGTGACCATAAATAATCTTTCTTATTGTGGTCTTAGTTAAACAAGTTACCTTCTTATTCAGAATTTATTCTTACAATCTTTATTAAAGTAGACCTTTTTGTTAAAATCTTTATCAAACTGACTAGTGAGAAGGAGATTTGAATGGAGAGTGTTTTTGATGGCTTTTAGTGTTCATGTGTTAGTTTATTTTTTGCCTTTTCTTTCTGAGGGTGTTTTTTAACATAGGGTTT
>VXBX01002272.1:556830-605379 GCA_013400415.1 Scytalopus superciliaris | reverse complement strand
ATCATATATTTTCTTCAAACTTCCATAGGAGCTCACTAGTGATCTTGGGTAGTATTCATTATTACCTGTGATGTGAGTGTGTGTCTGCTGGTGACGGTGGCAGCTGTGCTGTGCTGGCTGGGAGCTGAGCTGGCCCGCTGTGGGCACCAGTTTTCTTGGAGACGCTTAAACAGATTCCCTCTCTCTCTTTTTTTTTTTTTTTCCCCCTTTTTTTTTAATGTGGCTTTGCTATGGTGAGTGTGGAAACATCTGAAGCATGCATGTGTGTTTATGTTGAACTTTCCAAGGAACTGAGGAATTGTCAACAAATGGTCTCGTTGAAGATGGCTCCTGTGATCACAGGAGGCTGCCTGTGGTGAGAGACATCCTTGGGTGTTTCTGGAGCTCATGTTTGCAGATCACAGCTATATAAGGAGATCATCTGAGAACTGTTTGCACCTCTTTTGAACTTCGTCTTTTAAAATCGTGCCATGGAAGTGTGTGCATGACTGTATTGATCATAGTGTGCCCCAAGTAGGGTGAGTGACAGAATGGATTACTTAATAAATTTTGTCCCCTTTTTTTTTTTTTTTCAAGAGTGAAACACATTTGACAAGTGCTTTGCTTTTTGGCATAGAATGTGAGTCAGATTTTTTTTTTTTTCTTCTTGTTGAGGAAAGAAGTGCTGTCTTGGCCTGAGAATAACAAATGCTAAGCTGAATGCTGCTGGCGGCAAACCCTGGGATAACTTAGTTCCAGCAAGTCAGGTGTTGCAGTTTGCAACATGCTCAGCCAAGTATAGAAGGAGCTGCCAGTGGCATGATCGAACAGGCTAAATGTGGTGGCAGCTCTTGGCAGTGTCTGTGATACTCTCCTTGCCCAGAAATCCCAGGTGTGAGCAGTGAGCACCAGAGGTAAACACTGGGACACAGAGGGTAGCTCCTGGTGTTCCTCTCTGCAGGAACAAACTCCCGGCATTCCCACCTGGCCTTTCTCAGCAGCCAGTCTATTGCCTGGGAGGCAGCAGACAGATTTCGAAGTACAAGCAGCTCTGAACCAAAATCCATTTCAAAGGGGTTGTCTTGGGCTTTTCTTTTGATAATGGATCACTGTCATAAAGGATCCTGGCTTCCTGTAAAAAAATGTAGATGCTAATGCATGCATACAGTACATATGATATTGTTTAAAATAATTTTGTTTCAATTGTTGAAGTCTTTAAATTGCAATTTGAATTAAAAAAAACCAAAATATGGAGTGCACAAAATATTTTCAATTTGAGTTGCTCAGCTGGATGCTTCTGATTTCTGTTTTCTAGCTGTGATTCTTGAGGACTGTTTATGTTTGTAATTGCATCCTTAAAGCTCCTTAACCAACCTGGAGATAATATAGCACAGTTATAGATGATGCAAATAGTCATAGATTCATTGGTCTACTTTGTCTCTTGTTTTGCAGTGCTTTTTATTTTAAAGACTTGTAGAGGTTTGTTTCATTCCTTGCCATGTCACCTATGGAAGGATTGCTTGCAGAAGGAACTAATGAGTCTCACGGATGTGATCTGTCCAGGTGGTCTTAAAAGATATGAATAAAAAGAAGATGAAAATTAATTGTCATGTTCCTTAGCATCAGACCAATAAAAGTCCTGGTTTGTTACCTTTTTTCTTATTAGTCATAATAATATGAAGAACTTGCTAATATCATTGAGTTGTTACTGCAGAAGAATGAACGGCGTAATGTTAATGCTATTGTGTAAAATCGTATTTGAGAGGGCACCTTGCTATCTTGCTCTCTTGCTGTGAAAAAGCACCATTTTTGGCAGAGAAGTTGAAGCCCAAGTAGCTTGGCTGCAATAAGGCAACAGTGTCCAGTGCTGGTGATTCAAGGGCAGCCAAGTCAGCGCTGCGAGAGCCGCAGCAGTGCCCACCAGCCTTTCTCACACTGGACACGACATCTAGAGAAGAGAGATGTGATCTCAGCTTCGGCTGTTCTCATCTGTGCGTGTCATTAAACCAGAGGGCTGACTGATGCTGTATGAATAACTCAGATAAGTAATCCCCCTGGCCAAGGCTGCTTTTCGTCCTCATTTGCTGTTTAATGGTCCAGTGTGGCTGAAGGAGAAATGAATAGCAGGGGGACATGAAAAGGACAATGACAGAGGGAATTTTTTTAGCTCTAATGATAGTCAGTCACCACTGTTCAGAGAATTTGAAGTTCAAATGATAGGTGAATATATGATGGATTAGGTTCCAGGTGCATGTGAAGTGATATGAACTTCATCTTTATGCTTTCTAGACTGGTTTGTGAAAGGAAACATGCTGATGTTGGCTTCTTCAGGGTGATTATGGAGCTGAGATACTGTAGCAAAATGTAACTCATGCACAAAGTACACTAATTGATGTCTCTATTAATCTTGCTGATCTCTAATCTTCATCATATATTTTCTTCAAACTTCTATAGGAGCTCACTAGTGATCTTAGTTGGTATTCCTTATTACCTTTGTGCTTTGCCAAGTATATTTGCTTTCTAGAACTGATTTTTTTTTTTTTCAAAAACCTGCAATAATTAAATATTAAAGACATTTGACTGTCATTAAAAAAGAATAATTAAATAATAGCAAAAGGAAGTTCACTAAACAAAATCAAACAATTATTAACCAAGCAATAATTTCACTTTTGCTTTTGGTTTCCAGGAGTGTCTCCTGTTGTCTTAAGCACCTAAATCACGAAATTGTTTTCTAAATTGTTTTGGGCTATTAACTTGAGTTTTAAATTTGCAGCCCTTTCGTGAAAGACAGATTCTGAATTTAGATAGGAGCAAACAGAAAAAATGCCATAGAACACTTTTTTCTTTAAGTCCTTTATCCTAGGATTTTCCCAGAAGCATACAACTAGGATTCATTGAGGGAATTAGTCAGTGGGGCATACTTCCTTACCTACAGCTATTAAAAGTATGAGGCTCTATGAAAAAATGTAAGTGTTACTGGCTATTGCCTCCCCAGAGAGCCAGTCTGCTTACAGATTGTGAAAAAAACAGCAGCTGATTATGCCTTAATTACTGAAATTGATTGCAGAGACTGATGATATTAAAAGCTGAAAATAGAGAAACAGCAATAGTAGTTGTTGCCTCTCTGAGGGGAAGTGAGGTGCGAACAGCTGTGAAAAAGGATTTGAGATCAAATATTGTAATAGGGCATGCTTTTTGGCTCTTTGATGTTCTAGTGTGTATTTTTCAGTTCAGTAGGAACTTCAGTTTGTGTAATCCTGCTGTATGTTGAAGGCTTTCTTTAAAAATAAACAAACAGAAACACCCACAAAAAACCCGCAATGAAATACCAGAGGAAGAGACAGAAGGATAAAGCAGAGTATAATGGATACTCCTTTTAAAGCAGCAAAAGGATAGGAAAGGAAGAATTTAGCAGTGTGTGGTGTGCAAAGTTCTGTTCATTTAGCACTCCTACATATTCTTATTACTTACTGAAAGCAGAGAAGAGATTTAAAAATAATGAAGATCACAAGGACGTGTGTGAAGCAGCAGTGTGGATGAATCTATTTTAACTAATACTCCGGAGCTGTGGAAACGTGCTTTTTAGTAGTTATGGTGATGCTAACACTTGAAGCAATTCAGATATACTATAAAATACTTAATGTTGGGTCATTCCGTGGCAGAGACTCTTTCTGATTCATCTCAGTCAAGCTGAAAATACTACTTGCCTTCTAAAGGAATTGGAAACTGAGACTGAAATGTTAATTGTGACTTCAGGCTATAGTGCCCTATGCAGAGTCTAAATCAACAGTGTCTGAAAGTGAAGCTTCAGGTGTATTTGAAGCTTCTATAGTAATACAAATAAGCAAGTCTGAACTAGTCTTGGTCATCTTTTGAAGAAAATAAGTGTTTTTTGTGCTGATTAGAATTTGTTTTCTGTCTGTAATAGCTTGATGACATTTCTGAAGCTTTGACAGTTCATCTTGCTATATGTCTTACTAGGACCAGCTTGTTTTATTTCATTAGTATTTTACTATTTCAGTGGGAAAATAACAGCACAATGAATATGCATCATCCCATAAACTGCTCATTCTGAGGCAAACTAATGATTCCTTCATTTTATGTGTCAAATAAAAAAGCCCCACATCTATATTTAGATAACTTGCTCACGAGATATGGCAAGATATTCTTACTCAGTGCACAGCACGGTGAGTTGGCAGGGATGGTGTTTCACATGACTGATAATGCAGAAGTTTCTCTTGGTATTGCTGTGGGTAGGACAAAGAATCGTGATGAAGAGGGAACAAGATAGAGATAGTTCAGAGTATCCCCAAAATACCTATCAGAAGAGTCACTTAAAATAAGCGTTATTGCATCGTTGTGGTATTTTGGAAAAGGGGAACTCCTATGTGTTAGAAAATATTCTGTTTATTTAAGGATTTACGACTACTTCCGAAGACATTTAAAGGCTACAAGAGATTTCACTGTATCCAGAGATAAGTTTAGGAGAACCATGCATACACTTACGTTATAGATCACTTCAGAGGTAAAAGTACAGAGAGGAGTCATCAGTAATTATAAAACTGCTTTCTGTTTCACCAGAAAAGCTGTAACGTTTACAGTGAAAGGTTACGGCAAAAGGTATGAGGAGAATCACATGTTCTCCAGCATGTGACTGATAAATGCAAATCAACAGTGACTTTGTCACTATTTCCTCCTAAGAAGAGACACAGCTGCAGATACCACCAGGAGGGCATCTACCCATGGCTACAGTATTGCATCCTGTCCCTGAACTGGCAGCTTGTTTGATTCTAGAAAATGACTGCGTGTGAACTGATTTACTAATAATCTAATCAGGCAAGGTCGTTTTTAATTTAAAAAGCAAAGAAAAAAGGAAAAAGCCCATTAAAAACAACCACCAAAAAAAGCTTCAACAAAATGTGTTAGGTTGGAAGAGCTGGAGGGCTGTAAGCTGAGCACACAGAGGAAGGATAAAGACTTATGGGGGGGGGGATTACTAACAGATGCTTTGGTGGAGCAGATACTGTATGCAAGATTTTGTGGATGGCTCTCTCAGCTGGTATAGTTTCCTTTACATGAGTAGTAGGTGCATCTGCACCTCAAAGGCCAGAAAAAGAGCTTACTGTTTAAATGTTGTGACTCATAGGAAGAAATTTATGCAGTGAGTGGCTCTCATTTGTGGACACTTGCCAAACATCCTAAATCATCACTAGTTAATTATTAAAATTTTAAAGTTCTTTTACTGAAACTCTCTATTAGATAAGCCAATTAAGCTTACATTTAGAAAAAGCTTCACATAGCACAGGCTACCTAGTTTGTTCTTCATCCTTCAGTGGTGATGGGATTATGTTTGGACAAGTAGAATACAGCCTGACATAAAAGTATGCTTGTTTCTGACTTCCAAAAGGGTGGGGCTTTTAAAATTTTAAATTTTGGCACAGTTACCTTGAAAAGTTTAAATGGAAAATGATAACAAAGTCTGTGAGTGGACATCGAGTAGAATATGCTTAGGCAAAAGAACGGTGATGTCAGAGGTGCAAAAACAACGTTTTCTTGATGAGAAGGTATCTCAGCTAAAGGAAATTAAAGTGGCAGTTGAAAACAATATTAAGGACAGGGAAAGGGGCAACAAAATGCCAGTTAACAAAATTAAAATTTAATGAATAATGGACTAAAAACTTAATTCTAGTGTGGGCAGAGATAAAGTGCTTAATATATCTTGCAGTGGGGAAAAAATACCGCTGATCAGAGGTAGATTCAGTGACAGATGTGGATTATAAAACTGAGTAATTTAATAAAGGAAGAAACAGCAGTAGTTATTTCTGTTGTGGGTTTTGACTAAAGACGGGGGATATATCTAGCTGATGGCATGCTACAGATATAATAAAGATGTTTGTCACCTATAAAATCAAAGGATATGAGATGTCATCTGCTGAAATAAACATTCTTAGGCCAACAGATCACCTGACTGTGAATTATGTAGAGTAGACAGGGAGTTTTCTGAATTACTGAAGTTAATGAGTAACTGCAGAAGTCTTAGTTTCCTGCTAGTGTGGTTCTAGGGAAAGCTCCTATTGCCTTTCTGGAACTCCTGGAGACTCTGGGAACTATCCCTGGTGTACACCATGTGCTGTTGTAATCAGCACTCATCTCTCTGGTGGCCTCTCTCTTCCTGCATGAAGCTGATAACTTCCAAACTGAAATAACTGGGTGTCTGTCTGCACCCAGGGTGCTGCAGCCTTGGCTCAGGACCTCGTTTGAACTCTGTGATGACTTTACAGTAATCGCCTTCCTTCCCCTGCCCCATTTGGTTCTGGGAGACAGTAACTGCTTGGGAGTTTCCTGAGTCTTTCCTGTGTTGTTGTAATAGAACCAAGCTATTTTAATTTTCTCTGTCGTTGTGGCTGACCAAGGTCTGTCTGCAGGCCAACTAATCTTGTTGTCTTCTCTAAATATATTTCTGTTTGTGATCAGCAGTTGTGTGTTGATTTTTTTGGTTGTTGGTGGTATTTGTTTGGTTTTTTAACTCTGTCTTGAGCATTGACTAATCAACACCTTGCTGTGGCAGAATCCCCTTCCTTGACCTGCTGGCCGTGCTGCTTTTGATGTAGCCCAGTGTATGATTTGGCTTTCTAGGCTGTTAATGCACATGTGGGGCTTCTTGTCCACCAACAGCTCCAAATCCTTCTCCTCAGAGCTGTTCTCAATCCATTCTTCACTCAGCCTGTGTTTGTGCTTGGGGTTGTCCTGACCGAGGTGCAGGGCCTTGCACTTGGCCTTGTTGAACTTCATGAGGTTTGCACAGCCCCACCTCTCAAGCCCATCCAGGTCCCTCTGGATGGCACCCCATCCCTCCAGTGTGTTGGCTGCACCACACAGCTTGGTGTCATCTGCAGATTTGCTGAGGGTGCGCTCAGTCCCACTGTCCACGGTACCAACAAAGGTGTTTAACAGCTCCGGTCCCAATACTGAACCCTGAGGAATACATCAGCTCTTTGGGTTACTGGCAGGCACCTTCCATGGGATCCACAGTGATAGGTTTTCTTTCTGGCAGCTGTCACAGTTTGGAGGTGGTGAGCCTGAATAGTTACCCTCCATCCCTGCTTTCCTGTGATTCAGAGCTAGGAGAAGATCAGTCGTAACTATCCCCTGTGTAGGGAGGCAGAGGGCAGCTATGTGGAGAGGCCCTGGGAGTTGTTGGCTGCACAAAATTAAATGTTGATCAGCCCAGTGAGATCTCTGCTGGCTGCAGCAGCCTGGGGACAAGGGTTTCTAGATTTGCTTTTTTGTTTTACAGGATAGCTAACTGTTTTTGGCTCATGTCAGAATAAGTCTGTGACATCCAGCATCTTTTTGCAGACCTTGAACATAGATTGTGTTATTTTAGATAGTTTTAGTGTAATTGGCAATTACTAGATATTTTTAAGGATTAAAAGTAAGAGCTCAGAGATTTACTGTGTTTCTATGTAACTTTACCAAAACTTAAGGCTCTGTTTCCTCTAGTCTCTGTTTTCTTATTTTTCTTTCCCTACTCCCTTTTTTATTTTCTTCTAGAATTGCATTTCTTAAATCTCTACTGAAGTTGTCAAGGCTAGTTAGAAGAAGAAGGTTGTGTGCCTGTCTCATGCAATGTCTGTATTGCAAATACAGCTGAAGCTAATGAAAAGAGACCTCTATAATCACTGTACAGAAGCAGAACAAGGTTATATTTCATAGCTTTGACAGCTACCTGAAAGGTGCCTGTTTATGGGGAATGGGAATTTGGAATCATAGAAGCTTTTGTCTTCCTCTTTTTAAGAAGAATTGTGGGACAGAATGGGTATAATATTGCCATCCCTGATGCAGTTGTTTAGCATGTGCATTGGGAAACAGCCCTATATATATATATACACAAATGTAGAATTTCATCCAGAAAGCTCCAGTCTGAGTACCATATCTCAAAGAAGACCTGCTGCTATCAGATAGAGGATAGCAATATGCCTATGATCTTTCTTTATCCTTTTGGCACACAATACAAATGTTGCACAATACATGTGCATAGCAATAAGGGAATAGATTTATCAGACTTTGTTGTTAGGCAAACTGATAGACAAGAATAAAATAACTACTCCACAAGTACTGTGGCCTTTGCTCACTGTCAATGAGCATTGTATCAATACTAGCATAGACAAACCATTGCAGAATTTTGAGTCAACTGTGGTAAAATCTACTGCTGTGGTCATTTTCAGACTACCCACTACTGTTTTCAGTATTTCTAATAACAAGTAGACCATTTATTGTGGGGTAAAATAGAAAGCTCTTTGCATAAATAGAGTATGGTATGTTTATCAACTATACATATTTTAATTTTAGGTCCTTAGATGAACACCATGATCATCCTAATGTGGTAATGGGAGATATTCAGTCAGATGAAGAAGATATCATGAACAGTTCTGATGAAGATGATGACACAAATTCTGATTCCAGCAAAGGGGAGACAGATCCTCAAGAAGATAAACAGGTATCTTCCTATTTTTATCTTCTAAAGCTATTCCTCCCTCTTTTACTATTTCATAAGTTTTCACCTGCTTGGATATTTTCAAATGAAAGGCCTTGAATCAACATAACTTTATGTATTTCTTTTCATCATTCTTACTGTTTAGTTTGTTTGGTTTTTTTCCCAAAAGTTTAATTTCATATGTGCATATTAGCCTGATATTAAGAGGTCAAGTTTAGAAAGACCCACTAAAAATGTGTGTGTTGCCTGGCATAATTGTTTTCACTCTTTCACTGAATCATGGAGTTGTAGACCTGCCTACCATGCCCCTCTAATGGAACTACATGCACAGATGTACATTTAGAGATCTTCAGTTTTGACACTTCTAAGGAAGACACTTATAAAGAAGACAGCACTAGCTGCTCCAAATGAAATGAAGTTTTGAGGGTCCTATTCCTCTCCTTGGGGATACTCATATTCTTATTTCTTAGTCCTGCATGCCCTGAAACCAGCCCGCCCATAGACCAGTGCTTCTCCTCAGCATCAGTCCTGGCAGCTGTTTCTTTTGTTAGTAGTTACATTTGCTTCCTTTCCTTAAAAATAATTTAAAGAAAAAAAAAATACAAAACTAAAGCCTCAATAAAATAAAACAAACAAACAAACAAAAAAAGACAATGAAACTTTTTAGTGCTGGAAGAGAAGGCTTGATGTGTCAGACCTGAATGTTGTTTAACCAAATGAGAGGAATAAATTGGGAGAGGGAAAGAGTCAAGGGAAAAGTTTGTTTAGTGAAACAAGACTGTACCTGTATAGAAGTGAGCTTACCTTGCGTGCTTCTAGAGACGGCCTGAACCTCTCGCAGTGGAGTTTTACAGGGAAGTGCTGCCATGAGGAGCAGTCTGGGGCAGGGTGTAGGGATTGCCGAGAGGCATCTGCCGCGGGCCGGCTCCAGCTGCGTTCGGCACGAGCAGCCGGCAGCTGGGGATTAGCAGCCCGCTCCCTTACCGGGGCAGCAGCTGCAGGGGGAATGGAGCAGTCTCGGCATCGGGCAGCAGCAGGGCTTCTTTTCGTTTTTCCTTACCACAGGCATCTGGCTATTTTGATGCTTTATATCTGTTCGGGGAGTTACAAGGCTCCTTTCCAATGCTGTGCCTGAGAGTCCTAATTGTATCCCTCTGGTTCTCCCTTTAGAGACGCTCAGAGCCAGGGTATCTTTGGCTGAGCAAATGCAAGGTGGCCTTTTCAGTGCCAGCTGGTATGTGAAAAGTCTTTCAAATGGGGTTGAAAACAGACTGTGATATTTCATTTTGTAATTGTTTAGCTGGTAGCATCTTGTTCTCAAAATACTAATTTTCAGCTCATTTGCAATTGTCACATCTACAGTGATGGCAGATACCTTGCTCTGCATAATTGACATACTTGTGAATTCAGTCCTGTAGTGAGCTGTCAACTCTGCTTTTTCAAATGGCACAGAGGCCTGAGGATAGGTGTTAGAATCTTGCTTGAATGGGATTGACCCTCACTGGATAGATCTAAATGTTCTTGGAAATCAGTTTCATTTCAGAGGTCAAATCCCAGCTCTGTGTACAGATGTCTACATTGCCTGTAAAATAAATAATGTATTTTGTATATATGTAATGCAACACCAGATAATTTAATTTAGAAACTAATTTAAATTTAGTAATTTGGCACAGTGTCATTTAAATTCAAATTAAAAAGTTTAATTAAGATTTAGTTTATTTCAAATATAGTAATGTCATTAAAATCAACCTATGAGTATCATCTGTTCCATGGTTTCATTTCCAGAACATGAGATTTATTTACAGGTTTGGAGAAGAACTAAATCTCCAGACAAATCCTGAGACATTAGTGCTTATGAATCAATGAATCTTATGAATCAAATGAATCAAATGCTTATGAATCAAAGTTTTGTGGATATAACATCACCACTATCTGATTTTCTAGATAAACTGTTCAGTGCCTGTATTAAACTACTATACTCAATGCAGCCTTTCCAGGACTTCTGCCTCACTTTTGTATCCTGTGATGTTTTAGTGCTCCTCATCCACGTTCTTTCTTTGCAGCCCATTAAAATGAAAGCCTGAATGTCTAATAGATGTGGTGACAGCTGGCAGCAGAGAAGCATATGGCAAACCATGAGAGCTGTTTTGGAGAAAGGTGTTTTATCTGAGGGAAATCCTATGTGGGAGTTACAATGTGTAGAAAACACCTGCCCCCTGTTTTCTTTGTTATACTTGTTCCCTCCATCTGATGTTGAACAGTAGGATTGATTTTTTTGGGAGCCCAATGTGTGCATAAAAACCAACAGCATCTCCACAGTGTTTCAGGTAGATGACAAGGCTCACACTTCTGCATCTCTGCAGTACAGTTGCTATGTATTCCAGCAGCTCCATTAACACATAGTCAGAAGCTGACTTTTATCTTTGGTGTGATTCTTTTTTTTTTCTCCTTTAATCTATTTTTTTCAGAAAATAAAATATAAGTCTTTTAAGATGTTCCTGAAATACCTTTCACTGCACATATTACTATTGCTGTATTAATCAGGTAAAAAGATCAAATAATATACAAATATAATATGTACTTTAATACTTTGGCTAAATAGTAATTGTTATTTGCTAGGACTTCATTCATTGTGGGCTTCAGTGCTTTCTGTAATGATTAAATTAAAAGGCTGATAGTATTGTAAAAACTAATCTTCATCTTAGCTAATATTGTTTCCAGCTACAAGCTAAATTCATTTTCTTACAGATCCTGAAATGACAGAAGATTTCAAAGCCAAGACATTTCAAAGCAGTCTAAAATGTTTTTTTTAATAAATAACTATTGAATAATTACATTGGATTTGAGGAACTACTAGCTGGAAATTATCTTTATGACCGTTTAATGGGTGCATACTATAACATATAATTTTATTTGCAGAGTAAGGCAGCTGGAAAGAAAACAAAGGTGTACCATATTGCCAAGGAGATCATGAGCTCAGAGAAAGTGTAAGTGTCAATGCTAAACTTAACAGCTACTCAATTTTTTTTAATTGGGCAATTAAAATGTAACTATTTGCTTCTTCTTGCTTTTCTGATAGGTTTGTGGATGTGCTAAAGCTCTTACATATTGTAAGTACTCAAAAAAGAAGTAGTTTCCTCTTCTATTTGTTTAATCAATTAAAGTTTTATGTTTAGGTTTTGTTGTAGTGACTGTGCCTCTTTTCTGCTGTGTCTACATACTCTAAATACAAAAATTAATCTAATTAATCTGAACTTTCAAAGTCTCACATTTTATATAATGGGTGAATATTTTGGTGGTTCCTTTTGCATCTCCTTAATTAATGTATGCAGTCTTCCAGTCAAGTGTGGGTATTGCTTGAATACTGAAAATTGAATATATATCCATTTATGTTAATAAGGATCATATTTATAAGCCAGTTTGCACTGGCTTGTAAATATGCACATAGTAACAAAAATAAAGTTTTTTGTTAGAATCACTCTTTAAGTGGTGGGGGGAGGCAGGAACAATTTGCATTTAGAAATTGTACAAGAAAATGCACATGTTTTAAGTAATCCAGCTAATAGCTCTAATGGTGCATCCATCACCATGGCAGCATATATGTTTTTGGGCTGCAGTGCCTTGACAGATGTTTGCTTCTGATAATAGCTGTGATTGCAGTACCTGCAATGTGTTGTCTACAGCAAGGGTTAAGTATTTCATCCATGTTTATGCAGATCAACATGCTGTGTTGAAGGTGATAATAGTAAGCTAATGAAGAATTTTTCTCTCTCTAGCTCAGTTTTATGTGTTTTCTGTCAACTTCTAAATGATGTATGTTTGTACCATTTTGTCACTCTGTTAAGTGCAAGCATAGTAATTTCTTCCTTAAGCAATAGAAATTGTTACATTGCAAACAGATGCGTTGGTCTATCTCAGTCTCTTGAGAAGCATGTTCTATGAAACTGGGAATAAAGGTTCTTATAGATGGTTGTATACAGTTCTGTAATAGAAAGATTTTTTTTCAGGAAACAAAAAACTTACCACACCATTTGATGATTCCTCTTTTGGTTTCCTTCTAGTGATTGATTTTCTGATTGTGTTCAAGCTTGCTTTTTAAAAGCTGGATCAAGCAGTTTCAGCCAATATATAATTTATATTCAGCATGGGTTCTGGTACAGAAGCTTAACTCCGAGTAACAGGAAGAGAGCTGTATAATTTTAAATTATCATATTTTTCAGGCATGTAACTTATTTGTTAAAGGTGTCTTTGCTTTTCAGTGTACCAGTTTTTCTGGTAACTTGCAGTACTGGAAGAAAAGGCTGTTGGTGAGGAGAAAAGGAGGATACAGGCAAGCAGAAGAAGAATATGAGAGAGGGAAAATAGTAGGATAAACTTAAAGTTGTCCACACAGTGTAGATGTGCAGTGGTGTAGGATGTGTTTTACTTTTCCTCTAATGGATAACTTGCAACTCTATTCATGACAGTATGCTAGTTCCTAGCTGCCAAATAAAAACTATTAGAATGGGTTTTTTTGGCTAGCAATAACAATCAACATGCATTCAGCCTGATCTAACAGAGAGGATCCTAGGCTAGGAGGAAATACGGTGTCCTCAACTTGTTGGTTTGCCTACAGTGGGGAACCTTAATGAATGTCCTTGTCAGAAAGGGCACTGGTTTTGAGGCTCTGTGTGTGTGCACTCTTCATTAAATAAGAATTGCCATTGCTGAGAAAGGTTGCAGAAACAGGGTTTTTTTATTTCTACAGAGTGGTATGCCTGGGGATTTGCATATGTTTGTCACAGAGATTATTAAATCTGTTTATTTAATCATATATTTCTTACGGATGATATTTTAATGTTGATAAAACTGTCCTTTTGAGTTCATGTGCACTGAACCACTTTGGCTTAGTAGATTCAGCGTCAGGATTACTAACTGCCAGTCAAGCAACTTCTAACAAATTACTGGAATTAGAACTTAGATTCCCTCCCAGGCTGGGCTGTTTTACCCATAGTAAAGATTTAACTGGTCAGGGAATGCTCTGTTACACCTTCTGAATCATCTATTAGTCATTTAGTGACTAGTTCCATTCCCAGTGATCTGAAATTGATACTACTGTCCTCGATCCGTCTTAGCAATGCCAGGTAAATGCAGCTCATAGCACTTAACAGAGCCAGGGAACAGGACTGTTGATGTAAAGAAAAGGTTTTTAATTTGCTGCTTCTTAAAAGTGGAGCCTAAAGCAGTTGAGAAGGTGGGAATGTGATTGCAAACTGCTTACAAGTACCACTGAAATTTTTTTTAGCATTTTTTCTTTTATATTGACAAAGTCAAGTTAGGTGAAGGAACTCTTCAAGATACCTGGGTGTCGGCTGGCCTATGGGGACACTGTCCCACACTATAAGTACACCTGAATGCTTCTGTTGAAGACACACTACAAAGGTCTCCAGAAAATCAGAAACGTGAATGGTGTTGCTTGAGGGTTTAATCAAACACTGGATGTAATCTTGAGTTCTCTTTATTTCTGTTACTATCCTAATGCTCTTTCAGGGGAGGAGATTCCAGTAAAATGCTTTTGGAAATTCCTGAAAACAAAGGGGGTTAAATCAAATGAGCTCTTCTGTATGCATCTTTGTGAGATGGTTCATGCATAGTCCCCTGTGGGTAAAAAAGGGTTGAGAAAATGGGAGAAGTGCTGTTTCTTCCCTAAGGGCACTTGCAGAAATAAGGAACAGTGAACTGGCTAGTGACATACGAGAAGCAAGCTTATCTATTCTCTCTGAGTTGCTCTGTGCCCAAAACCCACCCGGTGTTCCTGGAAAAGGAGTAAGGCAGGATTGGTGCCCTTTGTACTCTTGTGTTGTGCCATTCTTTGGAAATTGTTTGCTTTGCACCTCCTCAGCAGTACCCTGGTGCCCTGAGGGTAAGCTGCCTGCCTTATTTGTTGTCATTCTTTATGTCCATTTTCGTTCTGAATTTTGTTCCTTTGCCAAAACCAACCACTTTTTTTGTTCTTCCAACCATTTTGATTCTGTTTCCTCCCTGCTATGGCTGTATAAGCAGCAAGGCTTTTGGTCCAGCAGAGGAACGTGCTTTTTTGGGACAACTTCTTCACTGCAAGGCTTAGTGTATAATTTTTTGCTGTGTGAAAAGAAAAGCTTAGGCCTGTGAGCTTTTGCCTGTGCCTTTAAATCTGTGCTTCTGACTTAGATCTCAGTTCTGTCCATATTAGAACTCTGAGACCAAGTAAGTAGGAGCTGTCAGGAGGCATCTCTTAGCATTTCTGCAGCCACAAAATGAGCCTCTTCTGGGAGAAGGCAGATAAGAGGTTGAACATCTTTTTTTTCTATTGTTTGTCCTTCCAGAGACACTTACAAGAGTGAAAAATTCTGGTTTGATGTTTCCATTTTTCAGAGGACAATTGCAAAATTCTCTCAATAAAAACTATATCCATATGTAGTTCTGTATAATATAAAAACTTGTATTTATGTAATATTGTAGCCAAATATTGTGAAAATAATTAATATTAGATTTGGAAAAAGAATGTGATGAAAATATAGATTAAAAAAATTAATAGCTGTGGGCTTTGGAGCAAAGGAGGTTCTGACCTCTGGTCCTGGCTTGCAACTGACCTACCATTTGGCTGTGAAAAATTATCTCAACCTCCAACTCCTTTTTCTCCATCTGTAAAATTTCAAGATTTGAAGAGTCTGAGGTGAATATGTCAACAGATTTTTAGTCTCTGAAGTGCTTCAGAGTTGCTGATTAAGGCATTTGACAATGAGTTGCAGCTGTAATCCTCTTATCAAAAAGACTAATGATTTAGTTTAGCTTTAGAGAGAAACATTGTTCTACTACCCAGCCTATTCCCTGAAATAACACTCTGGGAAAACGCCATGGTCAAATCACTGATTGTTGTAAAAAATTAATTACCTTATATTGTTAAAGACTTAGAATTATTTTCCTACCTGGGGAGGAGAAGTGTGAAACTACTTGGCACGTTTCCAGAAGTAATCTTACATGTTTGAAAAATGTCTCGATCCACACTTAGTCATAGTCTTCATTAACTATGTTAGCAGTTTATGGCTAATAGTCTGACTCTCTTGTTAGGAGTGCCTGTTTATATTTTAAATAACGTATTTGTGAAATCTATGGTTGCATTCCTAAGCACTCATGTTTACAGTTTGTCACATCTAGCAGCCTGGCTGTTTCCCAGAGCGTGAAACTTCTTTCACTTCCCTCCATTCTCCCCATAGGATGTCTGTGTGTGTTCCTTGAAAAGCATCCAAGTGCAAACATACTTTTTCCCCTTAAATTAAACTGATATTTGAGCTATCTGCAGGTGTATTTAGCTGGAAGTTGTACCTCAGCAGAAGGGATTATGATTTATTTTTATTTTGCTGATGGTATTTTCTGGGAGAACAGATCCAAGATGAATATTGGTTGAAGCCTGAGGAGTAGAATACATGACCATGTTTAGATCATGTAGTACTTTTTGTTAAATTTCCAAGAAGTTTGAATTTCATCCATTTGAAATTATCTTCATTCATCTATTAGATACCTGAAGATGCATTTAACCCAGTCAGCAGCTGAGGGAGGGTTTAGTCTGCTCTATACTTCTTTTGGCTTACAACTAATCTAGTTCCTTTGCTCCTGACTGACACAGGCAGGTCACTTTGCTGTGAGCTGGGAAGGACTGGTGGAAAGGACTGGGAGGGATCGGTGGAAAGAACTGGGAGGGATCGTGAGTCAGGACCTTTGCAGAGGGGAAGTGCGTGGGCTGATTGCATATGATTCACAACAGGGTCAGAATTATTTCAGATATCATGGCCCTTTGCTTATTTAAGGAAGCTGCACTGAAGGAGGGATGGGAGGAAACAAAAGCAGTGATGGTGATATCCTTCTCAAATACTGCTTAAAAACTGCACAACTCTAAAGGCAGTGTATACTAATAGTATCAATAAAATTCCCTACACATTTTCAAGTTGGAAGTGTTCTATCCACAGTAATTGAGCAACATCATGTACTCAGAAGCCCTTAATATGCCTAGACTAGATTTTCATATGGACAAGTACCCAGTGGGATGCTATCTCAGCCTAGAATGAATGAAAACTTTCTGGTTTGGAAAGAATGTTCTTTCCAGGGATGGTGATGGGTGCTGTCCTCTTGAAGCAGCTGTGTGAAGACAATTACCTTTGCCTAGGCAGTAAAAAGGTGGTATCAGAAGATTGTTATTGGATCAGAATAAAATGTAGAAACTGTAAAACAGCATTTCAGAAAGTGTACAATAGCCTCCCCTCTTCCAAAAGGAAAAAATCGTCCTGGTAAGAAGGTGGGATGATTCAATATAACTGGCATAACAGTCTGGGTTTTGTCATGCAGCATATGAAACTGTCTAGAGTTGCAAATGTTTTTCAGTGAAATAAGCACATTAATGCCAAAGCATGGCAAGTTGGGGTTTTTTGTTTGTTTGTTTGGGTGTCTTTTAATGAGTAAGATGGTAATATTTGAAAGGCTCATTTTTAATTAGAAAGTCTCTCTTTAGAATTCACTGTAATGGATTGCTGCATTGCTTCAAACAATAATTTCTAGGACAACCTCAGTGATTGTCTTTGAACAGACTGATGAAAGCAATGCTTTTCAGCAGTGTTATATAGGACTATGTGCTAAATATGTTTGTAATAAAAATCATTTCATGAAGACATGTATAGATGTCAGAGCAATGTATATATTGTTTGCAAGAGCAATTCTGTTTTTATTTAGCAGTGAACTGATTTAGGTTTACAAGGAGCTAGGCTCTGGTGCTTTTAAATTACTTTTATTGCAATTTCTAATTTTTAAGTCATTCATCTACTTGTATAAAAAGTTGGATTCTGAATACCTTCCATGCTTTGGAGTGAAGTTTCAGGGTTTACTTTGTAAGTTAACGTGTTTTACATCTGGTAATTAGAACAGACCCATTCTGTGTTTCCTAGTTTTGGATAAGAAATTTCTGTCTCAGAAGGCCAGCACCTTCAAGTATAAACACTGTTGACTCCAAGCTTATTACATTTGTTTGACTTTTCCCACCCCCAATCCCGAGGCATGTGCTCTCTGCCTTCAACTCTTAAGTTTATCTCAAGATGAACTTGGCATGACAGTTACTTCACACCCACGGCCAGGTTAAAAATAAATCTTAATATGATTACAGTGACAAATGCATAGTTGCTAGTGAAGACTTGATAATTAAAAAAAAAAAATAGAAAAAAAGCATTGAAGTTTACCTCTTGTTGTGTCACAGGCTGCTTCACATAATTGGCAAGCTTCACCTTATCTTTCTTACCTGCATTTCCTCTCTGCAAGGCTTTCTGTGTTTGCTTAGCTGTGAAATGGGGCAGAGGGGGTGATGAAGCAAAGTTTTGGTTGGCTGTTTTAATGATAGAGCCTTTCATGGCATGATCTAATTCCTGATGCTGATAGACTTTGGACCAAGGGAGTTGAAAACCCAAATCTGTATTTGGAAAACACTCTGCAGACTCTTTGAATGCTGTATCTAGAAGTCATATAAATGCTCTTAACTACAGATGACATTCCTGTGTTATCTAGTGCTTAAACCTGGGTCCCTGGTCTCCTTTTATTGTTTGATCAGGGGAAAGCTGGAGTTGTTGATTACTGTACATACAAAACTGCTTTTTGTTTCATCATGCAAGTAGCCTTATGACAATCAGACAAAGTTCTTGTTTCATCCTATGGCAAAGTACATACAGTGCATTGTATGTGCATGTGGTTGGGGGGGGGAGGAGAATATTATCATAATATGATGATGCATTTTGCATGAAGCTCTCCAGAATGTCTGATTTGAGCTTTTGCCATTGTAATTCCATGTATCATTTCAGTGTTAAGCAATGCCCTAGGGTCAGGAAAACCCATAAGATGCAGCTGGTGGTTAACCTATGTGTCACCAGACTGCACAGAGGATGTAAAACAGAACATTTCCATATGAATAACGCCATCTGTTTTTTAACTCCCTTGCATTTAGTTCTCAGCCTTCCCCCGGCACAGCCAGTGCCCTGTATCTCCTTTCAGTTTCTTGCCAGAACTGCCCAGCCACAGCCTTCATGACCCAGAGGGTCACAAAGCAAGAAAGTGTGTCTGGAGCTCATGCTGCCCAGAGCTGACATAATGCGGAGAGAGAGCAGGGGAAAGTTGAGGTTTGAGGGACCCTAAATAGTGCCAGATGCTGTACTGATGAGATAGCTAGTAAGACTGGTAGTAGTAGGCCTGGGGAGGGGGGAAAGGGGGCATTAATTTTTTTCCCCCCACAAACCAAGGATCCTACAGGCTTTCAAAGGCAGGTGTAGACCCCATGCACATTTCAAAGATAACTCATCATTGTACTTAGAAATACATTGATGGTCACCTTTTTCAGAATACCTAGAGTTTGAGCATGTGCTACCATGTTTCATTAACCACGAACTCAAAATCAGCTATTATGGATTGATTCCCTTTTTTTGACTGTTGCCAAAATTCAAGCTAGACATGATAATACAGAATGCCACCTAATTTGTATTTTCTTTTTTGTCAGTTTAGACAATGTTGTTTTACAAGTGAAATGCTATATTACTAACCTTTTTTAAAGTCTTGTTTGCATGTGAATAGAGAAAATACCTTGTGTTTCAATCCTGGCCATGCTGCCTTGTGTGGGTCCAAGATTTTAATTCTGAATAGTTTAACGAGGATCAATGAGCCTCAGCTCTGTCCTGTTGGGAGCTGGTTATAGTATAAAAATGCTATAAGATCCTTCAAGAGTAAACAGTTTTCCTTCTCCCTGTAAATGTTTTGAAGGTACCAGTGTTTTAAACATTGCTAACATTTGAAATCTCATTGTTCCTCTGTGTTGTTACGGTATCTTTTTGTTAGATGCTAATTTTCCTGTATATAGAAGAGTTGGTACATACAGAAATTTTTTGTGATCCTGCTTTTTGTCTAAGAGGAACATGTTCCAAAATCGCATTTGTAGATGACTTATGAACACTATTTTTAAGTAAGATACTATGATTGTATTAGCTGATACAAGAGTTTTGCTTTTTGACTTACATTTGCAAGAAGACACTCAAGGCTGCCAACAACCTTGCAAATACAAGCTTTGTTTATCCCCCCTTAGTTTCCTCATACGTAATACCAGCACATACCTTAAGGGTACGTTGTAAAAATAATGAACAACTTCTATATTATGCATACAGGAGCAAGAAAGTAAAGCTCCAGTGTTAAACCAAAGGGATTAAGGCAGTCCCAGGGGAGTAAATTGAAGCTGCAGAGAAACGTAACCCAGATGGGACCCGCCTTGCCTTTGGTAATAGGGAGCAGCGCCTGGAATGTCTGCAATGAGAACTCCATTGTGCTCTCTGTGTTGGTGCTTTGAAGGCTGTTCACTCATGGCAAGGGGGGTTTCTGTCCCCTTTGTACTCCGGCAGGATTTCCGGGATGCTGTGGCCCATGCCTCTAGGCAGCTTGGAAAGCCAGTGATTGAGGACAGAATCCTGAATCAGATCCTCTACTACCTACCTCAGCTCTACGAACTCAATCGGGACCTCCTGAGGGAACTGGAAGAGCGATTATCTCACTGGTGACTATCAATAAAGGGATACCACTCCTTTGATGTTGAAATTTATCTGCGGGACTTATATGACTCCATGTGATCGTGGCTTGACTCTTGTTTGTGTTTCACATGCCTTCTTAAATGACAAAATTTACTTTGAAAGCATAGGAGATTATTTTTCATTTAGTTGCTCTTTTTGCCATTTAGATGTATCCAGAGAGGTTCAGAAGGCATTCCAATACATTTTTGTAGCAATCACATTTTTAATTTAAAATGACATTTTTATTTGAAAGTTCTGCTCCCTGCATGAGCATGGTAAGTGCACTAATTTCATTAGGGGGAAAGGAGACTGTCCTGAAAACTGGTTTGCATTTCAGGGGTAGTTTAGATGTACTAATCAGAAACAGCCCTGATTGACAGCCACAAGCACCTTGAAGTCCATTCTCGGTTACACTGGTGGGTGGATCTAAATCAGCAACACAAAACCTACTGACAAAGGCACTGAAATGGGTAGACTTGCTGTTAAGTTTGAAGATTCAGTTTCCTCAGAAATTGACCTTGTACTAAAGTGATCAAACAGTTCCAGACTATTTTAAAAAGACTGTGTATTAAGTGATTGTCATCTAACACTAGCGTGTTGACATGTGCCTAATAAGGTTTTTCAGAGTAGCTACTGAGATGGGTGACTGTTTGCTGTGCTGTAAGCTTTTTGTTCAAAGCATAAACTAGTACATCTTACTCTGAAAGCGATGTTTTGCTGTAGGGTTGTGTGCTATTTTTAGTTCTAATTGCACATTTTTATTTCTTCTGTTTCTAGGCTTGAACATCAAAGAATTGCTGATATATTTGTTAAAAAGGGTCCCTACCTAAAGATGTATTCAACTTACATCAAAGAATTTGATAAAAATGTTGCATTATTAGATGAGCAGTGTAAGAAGAATGCAGGGTTTGCTTCAGTAGTCAAAGACTTCGAGGTATTGTATTCTTTTATAAGATATATCCATTTTTTGACTTTTTAGCAGTTGTGATCCTCCATAGCTGTAGAAACTATCCTCAATTTGTTTGTGTTTTGGTGGTGGGTTTTTTGCTGCAGTCTTCACTTGAGACAGGAAGAAGACAAGGGGCCTTTTTAAGGACTTGCTGTTTCTGATTCACATTATTTTGAATGCGAACTCAAGATAATTAGCATTTTTGAAGCATGGATCTTTTAACTCTGTATTGTCTTTAGAGGTGTGGATTAATTAAAACTTCTGCAGTGAGCACTCCTGTCTTCTCTGCCTTTTTGCCTAGTGAACAGTGACAGGGATCACAAAGAAGCACGTTGTCCTTGCCACCCTGTTTCCTTTATTTCTGGGAAGTTTCACCTCTCTTCCTCCTAAATCAAAGCACCTGTTTTGAATCCACAGCATATGAGTGCTTACTGACATCTTCTAACACATGGGTAATTTTGCAATGCTTGCTCTGTAGTGTGGTGTTTAACACTGTGGTGGTCACACTTCTTAAAGATAAATCTTATCCAATATAATCAGTAGTTGTTGGTAGGCATGTTTTCTTTTGCTGGAACCTTTGGCTGCCACGGAATTATTTATTTTGCCTGTTTCTTTCAGATGAGCCCCCGCTGTGCTAGTCTGGCCCTCAAGCACTATCTGCTCAAGCCAGTTCAGAGGATTCCCCAATATAGGCTCCTGTTGACAGGTACAGTCAAGCTCTTCAGAGGGCTTAACAATCTAGTTGTCACAAGTCCAAGGAAACCTGTTTTCAGGCAGCTGTATCCATCTGTAAAGTGTGTTTATCTGGCTTCAGATAGGTGAGGCTTATTTAAAAACATGACACAATATATATCTATATATATATACACACAATATATATTTTTAAAACATGGCATGGGTTTAGAGGCTTTCTTTGTTAATTTTGATTGCAGTAAGATACACAAACATGGTCCTAATATTTGGTCCTAACACACCTAACACTGTGGTGTGTTCTGGTGGTACATTCACCAGTACATGGAAACCATGAAACCTGTGGTGGTTTTTGTTTGTTTCTGTGGTAGTAGAAGCCTGTAATTTCCTTAGAGAGTTGGAATGCTCCTGTTTTACTTAAGGTTTTGCTTTGGGGGTGAGGTGGGGGTGGAGATTGGGTGTTTATTTAAACAAATGAAAAAGGCAATATGGAAAATTGGAGATAAGAGAAGAAAGACGTCTATGCAACTGTGAACTTCTGTAAGCAGCTTCTCCATTTCTCCATCACCCAGGTGTAAAATCTATTCTGTTTTTAAGGCAACACACATGTTTTAAGTGTACATTTGCCAGTATGTGCTTAAGACTTGTTGCAGGGGCATTGTAGGCTGAAGAACTGGTTTGGGACTAAGAAATCTGGGCTCTATACCCTGCTCTGGCACTGGCATGTTTGGGTGACCTTGAGCAAGTCATCTCCATGATGCAGTGGGGGTTTTTTTGTCTGTAAAGGGAGTGCAGTGACAGAGGCCTCCTTTGTGAAGTATTTTGAGATGTGTTTGTTGTAAGAGGGGGATGGCTCCTGTAAGGATTTGGAAATACTTAAGGCATTGTTTTTGAGAGCCATTGCTTCTTGATGAGCAATTTAAAAATAACCTCTGTTTATGTAGTAACTGCAAAATAAAATGCTCTGTGACCTTTTTTCTTGGCTCTGTAGCAGCTCATTGGCATTTCCCCAGCAAGTACTTAGACTAGTGATGCTGTGGGAGATACAGACTTAAGTGTTATACAGCAGTTACCAAGTTATTAACATTGACTGTTTTAATCATCTCATTAAATTGTACAGGTGTTGAAAAAAAGGGGAAAACTTCTTAAATGGAAGACTATAGGGGAAAATCTAAATGAATCTGAACTGATGAAATCAAACCATAACAAGCCTTTGTTATACACTTCAAAATTGGCAGAGCTTTGGATAAGTTCAAAGGTTTTAATTGAAAAGGTTG
The DNA here is from genome assembly GCA_013400415.1 of Scytalopus superciliaris. NCBI lineage: Eukaryota > Metazoa > Chordata > Aves > Passeriformes > Rhinocryptidae > Scytalopus > Scytalopus superciliaris. Next base: position 582,390 of record VXBX01002272.1, on the reverse strand, counting down.
AACAGAGGATCAGGAAGGAGCAAGTGCCGTTTTCAATATACACAGCAAAGCGAGAGATGTCAGGGATGAATGGCACTGAAACAAAACTCAGATGTTGAAGGAGAATTCTTTATGATCATTAGCTGTCACTGTGGCTGGGACAGGCTGCTCTAGACCTTAAAAAAATTCATTCTGTGGTGATGGAGGGGTTGCTGTGGGTGTCCCCTGTCTGGACACCTTACTGTGGCTGCCCAGCTTTAAATACACCTGCAAATGCTATTAAAAGGAATGGGATTGCCATGCTGGTGGTGGATTTAGAAAAGTAATTTTCTCTTGTTCTATGTGAGCAATAAAAAAAAGTCAGACCAAGAATTTAATTATGCTGGGGCTGGAGAGTGTTATTTTGGATCTGTTTCTTTTTCAGCCTGTTCAATCATGAATGTCTGTTGTGCTTGAGATTCTCACTCTTCCATGTCTCTGTGGATGACCCATCAGCTTTGTTCCCTTCCAGCAGCTCTGTGTAATATTGAGCAATGCCTCTATAAACTTGTATTATATGAACATCTGGGAGAGATGCAAAACACTCGTATCTCTATTGTTGCAGTGGGTGAGATGCAGCAATGGAGCAGCTGCCCAGGCTGAAGACAGGGGGAACTGTGGGGAGGAGGGTGAGAGCAGAGGAGTGAAAATAATCCAGGAAACGGAGCTGTCAGGCCTGAGTCAGCAGGGATTTCTTCCTATTTAGATGTTCTGTGTCAGTGGGACAGCTTTGTACTGGTAACCTGCTGCTACTCGGTCACATCACAAGATTGTTGCTGTGCTTTGAAGTGGAGTTACTTTTGTGCTAACAAAAGCAGGAGCAGGTGGGCTCATAAATCAGCCAAGGAAAGGCACAGCTCAGCAGTGCTTCTCTTTAATTATACAGCTTCTCCAGTCCAGTAAGTGGACTTCCACTGCCTTACATAATGGCCCCAAGCTCTATACAGCAAATATCAGATGGGGTTTGGGGGAGGTTAATTAGAGGCCTCTTATTTTTGATCGAAATGAAGGTGATTCTCTTCTCCCAAAAACCTCAGATTTGAGTAGATGGTTTGAGACTGTGCTGTATGAACAGGCTCTTGATTGCCGTAGAATGAGCCTCTGTCCTCTTTTCCCCAACATAAGGTTGGCAGAGAGAGTGTCTTTCATTATCCTTTACTGGGGTATAGTGAGGGGAGGGGGATGAAGAATAAGCCTTTGAGCAGACTACTGCTTTGCAGGTTGGAAATAGAGTTGTCAGACTCAAGGGCAGTTATGTGCTGGGCAAAAATTGCTTTGAGTTTAATTTAGTTAAATTAGGCAACCCGAGAGAAAAAGTAGTTAATGAAGCATAAAATAATTTTAAACAGGAGAAGTGATAGTCAGCATCCCCCAAGCAAGAAGAGAGAATTGCTGGCTGCTGTCAGGTAGAAGCAGGGCATGAGGAAATTTTGTTCGTCACAAAACCAGTACTTGTGTGCTTTTGTGTTGATTTTTGTTTGGTTCTGGGGTATCCAGTAGAATTATGAGTTTCTGACGGTCTGGATAAGTTCTTTCTAGTCTGAACAACTAAAGCACACTTCAGAGGGGAATACTTTTTTGGCAAAAACACTAGATACCATTTCACCTTAATATCTGACTTCTGTATTTATTTTATCTAGGAATGTTTTTGCAAAATCTCTACTGTAATGTTTTTCATGTCTGTGAAATCGACTTGTCTGCATAGTTTATGCCAGTACCTCCAGAAAGCTGTTGCAGGCAGAGAATTTCCAGTGTTTATTCACAGGAGAGACTAAAAATATCTGTTCAGATGCTTCTCTGACGCTGAGTTTTAGCTATGAACTGAGGTCCCCTTACCAGATACACAGAGAGTACTAAGATGAAAATTATCTGTTTATCACTTTAGGATTTTATAGTTACAAATTTTATTGGCCTCTCCAGTCTTGCAATACAAAAGCTGCAGAATTTTAAATGAATGCAGTTATGTTAAAATCTTTGATTTTCTCTAATTCACTGATGATATAATTTAAAATGCAAGAGTATACCCATCCAAAATGTTTTTGAGTGATGTAAAGTATTGTTCTGGGGAATATGTCATAAAGCATGACTATGCCAAGAAATAATTAGTTCCCATCTTAGGTCTCTGGTTTTAAGTTTCCACTGCAGTTACTTTGGATATTAAATTGGATGTCTCAATGTACTAGGGGCAGTGTCTTAGAGAGCCAGCTGTACATTTGCAGATGAGGAAAATATACCTACCTTACCTCTTCTTCCCAGCCTGTAGAGGTGAGTGTGTGGTTGGCAGGTGTATTTTTATTTTTGTATAATTTTTAGGGACTCGTTCTTTATATTGAGAGATTCCCACTGAAGTTCTTTGTGCTGGCCTCACTGAAGATTAAGGTGCAATTTTAAAGCTTTGTGGTGGAGTCCCAAGAGCCCTCTGCCTCAGCAGCATGGCACAACTCCAACTTGAGAGAGCACCCATCTGCAGGCAGGGCAGGAGAGGACAGCTGGTGTGTATCTGTGACAGGTTCCTCCAAGCTAAACCAAGTTAAAAACAGCGTGAACTCTTCTCAGTTCCTTTCAAAATACCACCTGCTCGTTTTTTTCCCCTCTCACACAAGCTTCTTACCATCATAACCTGACGTGAAGTAAGATTAACTTTTTTTTTTTTTTACCGCAATATGTGTCTGCCTAAATGTTGTGCTAGAATGTCTGGTAGGCAGCATGAGATCTGGAGGGACATGAAGGATGCAATACTGATGAAGTGTAGCTGGAGGAGTTTTGGTGCCATGTCAGGCTTGTGTTAAAAGATGACACATTATCCAGGGCCTGCTAAAGATCAGGCAGAACTCTGAGGAGAGCAGATAGCTGTGGGTGTTCCCTGGCCCAGCCAGCCAGATCTCCCAGTGCTCCCTCCACGCCTCCCAGCTGGTTCCTCTTCCTTAACCCCAACCTGCTCTTCATGCTTCTCCTTGGATCCTCCCTTAGGTCTCTGCCAAAAAATAAAGCTTCAGTGCCAAATGTTTCTCTTCCTGTTGTTCTGTTTTTCTCAAAACTTGCGTTAACTGTGACAGGTTCTCTCACTCCTCGTACCGATTCTACTGCAGAAACATGTTTCATGATTCCCTTTTAGTTTTGTGCATAAGGAAAAGATTATAATACACTGAACAGTCTCTGAGGGGCATGCATGAAGCAAGACATGTTATGAAGGCAGGAACAATTGGCTCCTGATCCATTTTGAATAAAAGAATGAATTTGGGTAGGGCAAGCATGTGGGAGTTGAATTATTTCACTCCTACATGAAACTTGTACAACTGTGAAGCTAAAGTTGAATGCTTGCTAGATTACATGTGGTTTTCAGTAGATCCATACCTCATTTAAAAGATAATTATAAATCAGTATTTGTTGTTTTTATCAACCTATATTCCCATATTCCTACCAATGTATGTTTCTGTGAATGTTTCTGTTTTGGTTTCTTTCCATTTTAAGCAGTTCAAAGTTGTAGCATATAGAGAATAGATGGTTGACTTTTTACTGAGGATATATATTAGTCTTTGACAGTCTCACCCTTTTTTGTGAACTAGACACTTGATGAGGGAATAGAAACTCAAAGGGGATGTTTTCTTGTACAGCCATACTTTTGGAGTTAGTTTTAAATGCTAAGTAAAATAGATTTTAAAACTACCAAGAGTTTAATGGATTGTGGGTGCCATCTTGTGGTTGAACTACATTTATAATTGAAAACCAAAAATGCCTGTTTGAACATGGAGGGATGTATACTGTTTTTATTACTGAAAAAGATTAATCATAATCAGATCTTCTGTAAGCAAGTTACATGCTTAGGCAAATATCCATAATCTTCAAAATTTTTTGCTTCAGCTTAAATATGAGTGATTGCACATACGTACATATTTTTCACTTACCTCTTTTGTTCTCAAATAATATATACAATGTATTATTTGTCTTTGGACTTGATGATCTCGGAGGTCTTTTCCAACCCGCTCGATTCTATGATTCTCTGACTTGTACAAGGCCACTGTTTCAATAGCCACCCCTTCACTGAGCAAATATAAATTTATACTTCCTTTGTGGCAATGCTTAGTTTCACTGTTTCACTACTTTAACAGATTTAAAAGATTAGGTAGTAGATCTTTGTGGCATAGATCTGCCTGAAAAGCAGATTTCCAGGTAAAAGGTGTTTTTTACTACTTTCCGGTGTTGTTTATTTATTTAACAAAACTATGTCTATATTATTTTTTCTTTACACAGATTATTTAAAGAATCTTTTAGAAGAATCTGCAGACTACAGGGATACTCAAGGTAAATGTCTCTTTAAAGAAAAAACAGTTTATGTACTTATGATGATGTTTCCAGATTTTAAGTGCATGCAAAATGCTAGGTCAGTAATAGAAATGTTTTCTATTTAGTTATAAGTTTCTCAGCAGAGCTACTAAAAGATTACAGGCTTGTGTTTCAAAAAAGTCTGGAGCTGACAGTCATATCAGCTCACCCTTAAGTTGAAACCAAGAGATAAGAGTGAAGTTTCACAGGCAGCTTAAACAGATATTTTGGGCACTGCTATTGAAGGAGACCGTCCTTGCATCTGTAGACCTTTCACGATAGGCAGCTTGACTGCCAGCTGCTCTCTCCAACTATGGGCCTTTCTGGCCTTCTTCTCTCTCATGGTGCCAGAATGCGAGTTCATGTGCAGGAGTGAACAGGATCAAGGAGCTGCCTTGAGTTAAATTTAACCTGAGGAGTTCTCCAGTTTGACTTGTCACAAGTTGCACAAACTCGAGTGACTTACAAAAATTTGCCTGCATGTGGAGAGAAAGAAGATCAAAGGAAATGAGCAGGAATAGTTGGTGATGAAGAGGACAGGACCACACACTTCATAGTAGCATGGCATTAAACTGGTTTAACTTCAGCGTATCAATGCAATGCACATTCAGGCTGTTTCCTTCTGCAGTGTGTGCCTCAGCAGTACAAAAATGCTCCCACCTGATGTTTCCATTTCAATTGCATGAGACCTCTTCACTTACTTCACTCATTAGTGACATTTGTGCAAGCCCATTACCTTTAGGAGGGTTGTACAGTTGTAGTTGATTGGACTTCAGTGTGTGCCTTCAATGCACTGAGCCAAGTTTGCTTTGTCTGCTGATACAATACCATAAAATATATGAGTAAATACCCTTTGGAGGACATTTAGACATATTCGTTTGAGTATGGTGAAGATAGAATCCAGAAATATTTTAACTGATGACTCTTTAAGAGATAGAAAAGTTTGTCTTGCACTTCTTGTGGCTGTGAACAAATTAATGCTTGCACATTAAATAGTTGACCCCTTGAAAAGTGAGCAACTTAAATACAAATTTTACTTTACATTTTCTTGTGGTTTTTCCAGCTTCTCTGTTTTTTGTACTTGTGCCTTCCCCAGTGTTTTTCTCTCCCTTCATACATCAAAGATAAAAGCCAAAGCTTAGTTGTAGCAATAAGAGTGTTAATTTGACATATTTGATAATCTATTTTAGAACCTGGGTAAGAAAAGAAAATCTAATCTTTACTCACCAAGTTGTTTCTTGTAATAGTTAAGCTTAACTTACTTTGCTTAGTTGTTTAATTCCATTATGGGGATGGGAGTGAGGCAGGGAGTGGAGAGGGAGAGTAGGTTTGGTTGTGATTAGCATTCTTGGGGAAAAAAAAAAAGCACAATTCTTCTTGATAACCTTCATTTGAATACATGACTTCAGCTAAGTAATACATGGCATGTTCTTCGTCCCTGTAGATTATTTTCTGCTGTTGTTTAAATTAATTTAGTCTTGGCTGTGTAAGTGGTCCTGAGATCTGGAACTTTCCCTTCAATAACTAGCAAATTTTCTAATTTTCTCTAAAATTCTTCAGGCTTTCTTGAAGTCAATGAGTAAAATTTTAAGTTTTTAATAGATATAATAACTGATAGATGAAGAAAAGTATAACAGAAAGAATCAGGTACTCATTTCTGTCTTCACAAATTCAGCTAAATTTCCCTTCATCATCTTCCATGCACTTGGGAGCTGGGGAGTGTTTTGCCTGAAGCAACACATTTCCTACTAGGAGACCACCAGCTATTTTTCAGCAGGCTCAGCTGATGCCTTGACATCTATAGCTGAACTTAAATTTTGATCAAATGCTTGGTATCTGCTATATATTTTAACTGTTTGACTCCTGTGCTTGCATTGCCTTCGTTCATGAAAATCTTGTGCAAAAATTCTCCTTAGATTGATTTAGTATGAGCTTTTTGTTCACATCTGTTTAGTTTCTTATATGGCTTCATGACCTTCTGAACCTTTCAGTTCAGAAAGCTGTATCTTTCAACACGCTTTCTTTCCAAATATGACTCAGCAATAAGGGAAATAAATGCATTCTACAGTACTAATACTCTAATCATTACCTGGGAAAAACCCCTAAGGCTTTGGTTTTGCCTGGTTTGGTAGGCTTCTCCGTGGACTTTTAACCAAATGTAGTTCCTTTCTTTGAAGTTCCTGACTGTGCTTCAGTTACTCAGAAGGTGCCAAATGCTTTAGAGGCTACGTTTTATCAGATTGTTCTAGCTTTCAATTAAGTCTCTTTTTTTCTACTTAAGTAAATTAGAGGGTTTTGGAAAAGATCCTTGTGTTGGGACGGATCCTTGGACTCAACACTCACTGTGTTCACTTAATCATTTTATGTTGTAACTGTTTTTTGCACTTGCACCTTAGCATATATTACAGTTAAGTTGCTGGTTATTAAATATCAGTACTTAATAAAATTTCTCACTTTGGTAACTTTTTTCCAGAGTTGTTTTGTTTTTTTTTTTTCTTCTGGTATTAGGAGTTTGAAATTTAGAAATTTGAACTTTATACTGTTATCTTGAGGTGAAGCAAAACTAAAGGCAGAAGAAAGTAATGGCAAAGATATGTATAATTTTTCTAGGTAGTCTTCCATTACTGGCACTGGTGGCAGTTGGGTAAAATGGAAAACACTTAGTCCCTACATAGTCTCTCTTAAAATGTTGTTAACTTTTCTGCTCTAAGTAGAGTAAGTAATTTGTTTTGTGAGAAACTGGAATTTAGATTTGCTTGTGGATGCTTTTGATTAGCTGTAAGAAATAATTGACACTGTTAGTTGAAGCAATGACTTACTAGGGCATACTTATTAAACCATGATCCAAAGACTCTGGGATTTTTGGCAAGTGCTCCTGAAGGCAGTGACTGTACAGTCAGTTCCTTAAATCTTGGAATGATGTGGAAATCCAATATTGTCCCTGTGCTTTACATTGATGCTAACTAGTCTGTATAACCAAAGCATCATTTCTTCATCCTTCAGATGCTTTAGCTGTTGTCATAGAAGTTGCAAACCATGCCAACGACATCATGAAGCAGGGAGTAAGTATTTTGACTTATGAAGCTGATTGAGTAAAGCTTTTTTCTCTCTTTTTTCTTAAAAAAAAAAAAAAAAAGAAAAAAGGCATGGATGCAAGGGCAAATACTTACCTTCTGATTTTCTTCCCATAGGATAATTTTCAGAAACTCATGCAGATCCAATACAGTTTAAACGGACACCATGAGATCGTACAGCCTGGAAGGGTAGGTCCTCCAGATGGCATTCAGCAGATTGCAGTAAGGTGCAGAACAGATGATATGCAAGCACAGGGCTGAAGCTGGCATATACCAAGAAGAAAAATGGTATATTGCATTATTATTCGGCTCTAACTGAAGAGGCAGTCAAATGGATACTGCCTCTCCATATGTGTGGAGGTTTCTTTAGACATTTGTCTGATGAAAGCTTAGGATTTTTAGAATATGATTCCATGCCAGGTCTTGCAGGCAGGTTTTTGTCCTCAAGCTTAACCTTGTATTTGTCATAGTTTCAAGTGCAGCATGGGAAACTGTAATGCAGTCATTCACACTCACTTTTAGAGAAACCTAAGGATAAACAGCTTTTCTCAGAAAGGAAAGCTTGAATCCCAAAACTTCTGCAGCACCTCTGGTGTAGTAATAATAATCATAATAGTGATGAAAAAGTCAGCTCATTTGCATGACTTGTGCCCTAAAAAGCTAGATTTTGACTTTGTTTTAATCTCCTAGGTCTTTCTGAAAGAGGGAACACTGATGAAGCTGTCACGGAAGGTCATGCAGCCACGAATGTTTTTTTTGGTAAGATGTTGTCTATGTTGCTGTGTGCCTAATACTAGTGTAATTCTAAGTGCTTGAAACATAGACTGCAAACATAAGTAACTCATAACTGCAGGTAGTAGAAAAAATGACCATTTGTTGTATCTAGCTACTCAATTCTAATTCAGAGAGATTATCTGTGGCATATGCACTAATTTTAATAGGAAACAATTTCTCACTAAAATGTACCATTTTGAACAACACTTATTTAAAATTTGAGAGCATTTATGAGAAGACATCATCTGTGATAGTGTGGAAACAAACACAGTTACGCCATCCCACTTAGTTGTACCAGATCTTAAAACCTAGATCTCTGGCACTGCTATTGCACCCTTCCCTCTCTCTTCCTCTCTCCTTCACCTCTCCCTTCCTCCTCCTTGCTCCTTTTGCCTGCAGGAGCTCCCGTGCATCCTGAGCAGAGCACTGGGATGGAAGTTAAGTATTGCATTCTCTTCCTGTCTCTGCTTTTTTTGAAACTTCTTTGTATCTCTGAAGTTTCTGTTTCCACTTGAACCTTTTGTTTATCTCTTCTATTTAGACAGTAAAGCAGCTGTTACTGTGTGTAATTTATGGCATTATTGATCTACAGTCCTGGCTGAAATCTGTCTTGCGGTTACTGTAGTTTGAATAAATATTTCCCTAGGCAGTAATGGAGTATGTACTGTATCACTTAGGGTAATACTCTCAAAAATCTGGTGCTATCTTCAGCTGAACTTCACAAATTAGATGTCGCTAATTTGAGTGTCTCTGGCTTTTTCTTCATTTTGTTTTTTGGGGCAATGGGTTTGTTTGGTTTCAGGGGGAGGGTTTAGATATAAATGGTATAGGCTAGTGTTTGTATCTTCAGACACTTGAGCAGTGATTTTTCCATTGATCATGTTATGAAGACTTAGTAAGAGTCCTGAAACATTTGGTTATTTTGCAAAGAACCTCATAGCAAAAACTTACAAGACACTTCAGGTTCTGATGTCTGTTTCTGTGCAGTAAATGAAGTTTGGATCCATGGGTTGAACAGCACAGAAAATAATGAACCAGTCTTAGTAACTGTTCAGTAAGTGCACTGAATGAATCCAAATGTGGTAGAACAGGAAATAAACAGTAGATGCACTTTAAACTGGTAAAATTCACATGGTAGTATGATTAAGTTTGTCCTTTTAATCATAAATTGCTGATCTCCATTCTGCCATCTGAAAGTTTCTAGATTGGTTTGGTTTGTTTGAATGGTTAATTCTAATGTCACTTTAAAGTAGTTTGTTATATTATATGGCTGTGTACATGAGAAACATTTTTGTCCCTTTTGAAAGCCTATTCTCTGACATCTGTGCACTGTTTACTCATGTGCCAAACATATATTTACACAAGGAGGATATAAATAGATACCTATTGTTATCTTACTCATACATGAAAATGTTTCTTGGATTCTAAGTGGAATAATAGGAAGTAGAGGATGTCCTTCTGGACAGTTAATCTCAGTGCTGTAGGAGTTCTGTACTTCCAGTGAAATGCATCTGAAATTACCTCTCTCTTAACAGCATTTAGTCATTAAAAAGGGTTGCTTCTGTATTACAGTTCAATGATGCCCTGTTGTATACTACTCCAGTTCAGTCTGGGATGTATAAACTCAACAATATGCTGTCGTTGGCTGGAATGAAGGTGAGTCACTTGTTAAAATGAGCTTTTCTCCAAATCTACCTAAACTCAGGCCTTCAGATTTTGCAAACACAACAGTGTTTACTCTTGACAAGAGATATTAAATATACTTATGTTCCAGGCTTAACATTGCTTGTATAATATGGTCAGTGGGATTGGCCTCTAGGTTTCCCTAAAAACTCTGTTGCCGCAGGATCATCCCAGCTGCATTTCATGCAGTATTGTCTGGAATAATCTATCTACTTATTTTTTGTATTATACTTTGTTTAGACTGCCTCACTTTTGCCTTTTAACTGGTTTTTACTGCCCACACCCAGAGATTAGGCATCTTTGCCTGATAAGCTCCTGGTGGATTGAATCTCTGTAGTTTACAGAGATTTGCTAACTGTGAGGGAAGATAAGGCTTTTGATTCTGAGCCCTTGTGAAAAGCATCAAAGTGAAGCCCTGAGCCCCTCTGGATAGTGATAAGGGACATGCACACAGTCCCTGACATGACAGTTAGTGGGAATAACAACCCATTGCCTTGGGAATCATCATCTCTGGTCCTGTCAAAAAAAAATGACCAAGTCCAGCTGTGATACAGATCTGGTGCCCAGGTCCAGGCTTTTGTGGGCAGAGCTGCAAAATCTGTTTTTCCAGCAGATGTCTTGTGGTGGCTCAGAACCACTTGTGACTTTTAAACCTCCTTATGTTTGAAACTTGGTAGCTCAGAAGCATAGCAAGGTGGTGCAGCCCTTGCCCACTCTGGGATACACCATCTTGTCCTGCAGCAGCAGCAGTGCCTTGTTTTGCCCAGTTGCAGGAGGTTCTTATTGGACAACATGCCTGGGCATGTTGAAGCACAGAGAAGGTGTCTGACAGCTTCATCCCCTGCATGTGTTCAGTGATTGTGTAGAAGCCATAGTGAAATAAAAGATTGGGCTGCATGTCATCTTAGTGTAGCTGGGCCATCTGGACTGCTGTATGAGCTCCTACTTTGGCATATTTTCTCTCCCATGTACCCCTTCTGCAATAAAAACGTAAGAGTTTTTACAAGAAGTAAAACTAAAGCACGTACAAAAGTACCATTTCAGTTTGAATGTGAAGTTTTCTCTCTCGGCTGAAGGTTAAAAAGCCAACCCAGGAAGCCTATCAGAATGAACTGAACATTGAAAGTGTAGAGAGATCCTTCATTCTTTCAGCAAGGTAAGTCTTCCAAATGAATAATGATTTTAAAACTATGTGATTTCAAGCAGGCCACACAAGCTTTTTATAGCTTGCTATATGCTTAATGTAATGAAAAATTACCCTTGGCTAGAGTGATTACAGAATAGAGGGAATCAGTTAATCAGAGTGAATAAAACGCTTGTTTGGTTCCTCTTTTTCGGCTTAGCTATACCTTCAGAAACTTCAAGTAACTTGAAGTGTTATCCTTGCACTGCCTTTCCTTTAGAGGGTTTCAATTAAATTAATTGTAGGCTTTGCTTTTCAGTTTTTTTTTTTGTTCTTCCAGAGTTGGTGATATTCTCTGTCACTGCATTAACAGGACAGGATATGAAGCATGACAATAAATTTTCACATTATTATTGGTTACTGATATAAATTGGAAGAAGTGATCCTTATCTTTTAGCTAAAACAACAGTACAATTGAAACAAGAAATGGATCTCATGAACCTGAAATTATGGGAATGGCAGCAATTACTGGAATATTGCTTGTCTTTACCAGAAAACTAAATGTTCCATGTATCAGCAAAGGATACATGGCCACTAAAGCAGAGCAGCTCTGGTCACCTTCACTGAGATGCCTTCAGCAAAGGCCTGGCTTTGTGGATTGTTGTTTTTACTGTGCTTGAGTTGAAGTTTTATGTGTTCTGACATTTGTGACAGTGCTGATACCAATGAAGAAAGACATGTTTTCTCTTTTGTTTAGCAAAGCCGAGCAAGGGCAGGCTGCTGCTTTTTGTGTGACCTTGTAAATACCGACAGGAGAATGCCTGCACAAAGATAGCAGTATCTGTAGCTGAGGGGTAAACCAAGGTTAACATTGTCAAAATAGCCACAGGAAGTAGCTCAATTGCCTGAGCAGTAGTTATTTGTAACAACACACTTGAGATGAGTAATTTTTTGTATTTCTTCAACCAATTCAAATGTTTCTTACAGTTTTTCTGCACACTCGGAAAAAAAAAAGAACAAAGATGCATTTCACAGTTTAGGGTATGATTCTGCTCCAGAATAATACGAACAGGTCTGTTCTGCTTAGGTGCCTTGGTGTCTGGGTGTCACAGAGATACACAAAGACATTTATGGGATAGCAGTAGGCAATGTGGATTTATCTCTGCTTGACTTGAAACAGCATTTCACTCTTAATTAAGTTGTTTTAAAAAATGGTCAAAAATCATTGGAACTTCTGAAGATGTTATCATCTTGAAATCCAAGCCATATATTTTCCACAAAACAGGATAGACTTGTCTTTTTTAGGAATTGACTAAGTGGTAGATTAAAAGCAACTCCTGTGAAATATGTGCTGGTCCATAGGGGAAAACCCCTATATATAACATTTTCATCAAATTCAGCATGCTTTTGTCTTGACCTTGAAATTGCTGGAATTAACCTCCTGTTACCAACTAAGGCTGCTCTGATTTGCTTTTTCTTTTTTATTGGTGTTGATGTTGCATCTTTGGAAAGCATTTACCTTTATAGTTTTTATACTTGCTGGAAGCTGTGAGTGTGCAAGAGCCCTAAGTTACACAACAGTGACAGAGTGAGGTGGCATTTGCATGGCATGGAGGAGATGCTGGGGGCCCCAAGTGTAAATGACAGTTTTCAGATTGTTTTCTGTCTGTAACCAGAACTGGGCCTGTTGTGGTGTAGGAGGAAACAATTGAAAAAACTACCAGCAGCAGGTGCTTGCATATATTTTTTCCCTATTAATTATGTTGTTCCTATTGATAAATACCCTGAATGTGAAGAGAATCTGTATCTTGTCAATGCAAGCTACATCCTCCCTTGAATGATGCCTCGTTCTAACAGCTTCTTGGCTCCTATGTGGTAAAAATATCAATTGCAAAACTGTTCAAATTAGCCTTAAAGACACTGGAGACAATTTTCACCTCTTTGTTTTTTTCAAATAATAGGCATTTGTGGAGTGTATACCAAAGAAGAGATTCTGAAATGATCCTAGGAGACGAGGCAGGGAAGGGAGCAATTAAGCTGGTGAAAAATTGCTAGTAATAAAAAGTAGGCCAGTTAATAACAGAAGTATAGATTAGTGCCTAGATATGTCTTTGTCACTTCAGGTTAAGTTTCACTGACTGCATTAGTGTTCTGTCTTATCTAGTCTGGGTTGAGGTTTCAGTTTTCCTGGGGTATCTGCAGCAATGTGAATTGTTTTTCATGGCACAATGCAGTATTGTACTAGAAATCTCTTCATCAGAGAAACAAGTTAGCGCATCTGCACAGACACAGAGCTTTGGTCCTGAAAACAACAGTTGTGCCAGCCTGACGTGGTCTGAAGCCAGCTGGCCCCGTCCCCCTCAGTAAGGTTAGCAAAGGGCTACCCCAGGCAGGCATAGCTGCACTGCTTCCACTAAGTAAGGACAGCTCAGGCAAGGCTGGCTCAGCTAGGAGAAGTGCCCTAAGGCTCTGATTCTGAAAACAAGAGGGTTATACTTCTATAAGGCCATCCTGCGATGTGTGCCCCCAGCACAGGCATCTGCCAGTAGTGACAATGGCTGGGACTCTCTGCAGTCCATTTCAAGCTTTCTACTGTTATGTTAACTGTTAAATAAATAAATAAATAAAAAAATAAAAATAATAATGTTTAAAAACCCTAAGAAAACCTTGCAATTTCAAAACCACTTTTGGGAGGATGCAACAAATGCTGGACCTGCAAGCAGGGGGAGTGTTGGGGCTGGGCAGCTGCAGGGGAGGACTAGGAGTGACAGCAGAAGAAGCTGCCTGTTTTGCTGCAGCAAACCATTACATCAATTCAGTTGCCCGTGGCACCACCTTTGCTCTAAGTTCTGAAGGATTGTAAACAATCCTAAAGGCTAGTGCTAGCAAATCTACCAAGCACACACTTCCTGGTGAAATATGAGAGTCTTAGCCACTCCATATATAGCAATCTCCACAGGATCAGGGAATGCTTAATCTCCAAAAACTGTCCCAACTTTAAATTTAATTATTTAATACTGTTGCAGGAATCTAATTAAATGTAACCAGAATTTGCATAAGCCAGAGGAGTTGATTAGAGTTATGAATATTACGTAGTTAATGCAGACCAGTTGTTCTTTCCGGATGAGGAAGCAAAGGTAAAGAAACTAAACAAAATGTTCCACTCAGAGTGCAAGATATTGGGACAGACAATAATGCATTGCTTTGCCCTTGCTTGTATCTTATTTCCTCTCCTTTTGTTCTAATTTTGTTGTTGTGTATGTGCTAGATATGTTTTTTTCTCACTCATGCATCACAGGCTTCCCATGTGTTCACCTTACTAGATTTGTCCTCTGATTCTGTATAGTTCTTAGTTTCATCCAGTTTAAACTATTTTCCTTAAAGGTTCAAAGATAATGAAAGCTTCCAAACTCACCTACAAAACCATTAAACAATAATTAGTGTTAGACACTTGGTTTGTGAAAGTCATTGCTTTCCTCTTCCCTAACTTTTTGTTTGAATTTTAGAAGCCCCTTTTGAAGCTGGCATGGCTTCTTAAACAAGCAGTTTAACTGTTCCTCTGCCACAAAACTCCTTCCTCAGAGCCTTCTCTGTGGAGCTGCACAAGCAGTTGGTTCAGCTGTGTGATAAACTCAGTCGGTAAACTGATCCAGAGGAAGGACAGGTTGATGGCTTGCTTTAATATGGATTTATTTCCCAGTCTAGCCCACTGCATAGCTGTGTGTGTTCTGGCACAAGGGAGAAAAATAAGACCTAGTGGTTGAGAGAAAGGATAGTAGGCTGGCCTTTCAGCAGGAACAGCGTGGATTTATGAAAATAGCGGTGTGCCGATTGCCAGAGGAGGTGCTTTGGCATTAATAATGGCTATAATATTGTAGTATAGGTGCAGGCTCCTGCTGTGCTGGGCACTCTTGTTCTCCCTGCTCCTTGTGCTAGGACACTTTAGCCTAGTGTTTTCCTTGCACTTGATTAGTGATCCACCAGCTGTGGGATAAAGAGAATAAGCTCATCTGTTTATCTCTTTAAGTTAGCTCATCCAATGGAAAATTTTGGGAAAAAAGGATTATTTGAAAGTAGCATAATCTGGTAGGAGCAATCAGGAGCACAAGGCAGGAGAACAGTCAGAATGTTTTTTTTCTGACAGAAGCTTGGGATTTCAGAGGGTTGGGTATAACAAACTGCACTCTGAGACAGAAGGAGGCAGGGAATAAAAAAGTTTGTTGAAATTTCAGGTTGCTTCAAGGCCCATGCCTTTGTTCTGGAAGCACCATTTACACCAGAGTCATTCAGGCTATTCAAGGGTCCAGGGAGAAGGGGGAAGCAATGACAGACAAGCCTTGAAACAATCACAGGGTATTTTGGAAGGAGGAAAGGGAGGGAGGGAATCCACATTATAACAACAGATACAGAAATCTTTTTTAGCACTAATCAACACAATTAACACTGTGCAGACTGTTGAAAGAATAATGCCAGTTTTAGTAGGAATTGGGGATGGTCTATAAACTTGAAATTGCAAGAGTTACGTCAATGTGTAATAAAGCTAATGAAATTCTAATCAACACTTGCTTTTTAGTTTTAAATGTTAATAATAATAAAATGTTTCTGTGGTTTTTTTGCTCCAACAGTTCTGCTACAGAAAGAGATGAGTGGTTAGAAGCTATCTCCAAATCAATTGAAGAATATACAAAAAAGAAAATCACATTTAATCCAAGCAAAAGTCTTGAAGAGGTATACCACAGCATTATTGTTAGTTTGTTCCCTTTTTGAATATAAAGTTTGCTTACAGGTGTTTAGAGAAAGAAGAGGCATTCCACGATGAATAATAAAACAGATGGTAAATGATAAGAGAACAGAGGATAGAACAGAGTACTACTTCATGATGCTATTTACTTCATAAATTTAAAATTATTTTCTTCCAAAAAAATCCAAACCAGCTTTTGCATTTCTCTTTGTAATCTTGTGAACAGAAATACGAAATGAAAAGATTTTAAAATAAAGTAGCTGTTGATACAAGTAAGCTGGTAAAGCTTGAAAGTGACAGAGCCTTTGTGAACTAATTAAATGCAGCTCTGTTGTCAGGCTTGCATTATAATGGTCATTGATGAAATAGTAGATAACATTTAAGACCATGACAATTTATCAGAGAAGGCTTTCCAAAATCATTAGCATTTTCCTGTAATCTCTCACAAATACTAATGTTATTTGTCATCACTGAATGTAAAGGTATTCTGCTTGTGTTCTCTCAGGCAGATCCAGAAAAACAGGAAGAAGATAGTCCACTGGGATCAAAGGCTCCAATCTGGATCCCTGATACCAGAGCCACTATGTGCATGATCTGTACAAGTGAATTCACACTGACATGGAGAAGGCATCACTGCAGGGCATGTGGAAAGGTTGGGTGATTTTGTGATTACCTTCTCTGTTAGTCCTTCAGGTTCCTTGTGTGACAAGTACAAAAGGAGCCTGATCACACAACTTTTTTAAACGAATACTGTACTATGTCACAATTATGAGCATTAGAAACAATGGGTTGGTGGTTTAGCGTTTGGGTTTTGGGGATTTTTTAAGGCAGGTGTTATGACAGACCAGTGTTCAACCTTCAACCTCTTACCTGTTTTTTATTTTGTATTCTGGAGTCCTATTTATGGTTGCTTTTGCAATTACATAGGAATGCTGGCTGAAACAAGGAAATATTTTGTCATTAATTTTCATTAGATAAACAATGATTTTTGGTTTTAAATCAGTACCAAGTTTGTTTTATATTTAATACTTATTACAGGTACATCTAATAAATCTTTATTTTTCTTGTTTTAATCAAGTAAGAATACAGAATTAGAATTCAAAGCAGTTGAGAAATCGTCAAGAGAACAATGACTTTTTAGTTATTTCTATTAAAAAATTTATTTAAACACTTCAGTAACACAGTAGGCTTATTCAATTTTTTTGTGGATTATTAATGTTGACTTATTGAGTTGTGTAATTCAGTGATTTTTTTATATTAAAACTTCGGTCACTTGAGGAGGAAAGGGCAGCATGTTCAACATAATGACACAGGAAAACTCCAAGATCTTAAACCATTTTTACTGTCAAATAGTGCCTATTTCAGGTTGTGTTATGGGCTTAATAGTGCTGAAGTGAGTGTCTTTTGAGTATCTGGTGATTTACAGGTGTGCATCATATACAGTAATGCTTTTATTTGTTTCTAGATTGTCTGTCAAGCTTGTTCATCAAATAAATATGGCTTAGACTATATGAAAAACCAGCCAGCAAGAGTATGTGATCATTGCTTCAGGGAGCTACAAAAACAAGGTAAAGAAGATCTTCACAAACTGTCTGTCTTATTTTTGTGGCCCTTATTGACATGGTATGTCTGTGCCTCATCTTTACTGCTGGGTTCAAGTGCCTAATTCTGCTTGTGCCTGAAAAGCGATGGGCGTCTGAGATCCTAAGATGCCAAACAAGCTTCTGTGGAGCAAGCTAGGAACTTAATTTGCAATACATTGGCTCTTCCTTCCAGTAACATGTATGCATTAACTCTATGGTAATGACACGTAGCTTATGCTGCTTTCCTTTTGAGATAAATAGTGTTACATTGTTTTTCATTAATAACAGGGTTCTAGTGTGCATTAAAGTCCTTGCATGACCTTATCATGACCTCCCACTGGGTTCATATGTTCTTTTTCTGTCTGTAACTTGTATGCCTGTAAACTTTATTTTTGACAGCTAAACTGCTGAGATAGCTAAGCTCTGGGGCTCTGTAAAAACATAGGCCTTCATCTTACTGAAGCTGAGTCTCTGCACCCTCAAGCCTCAGCTCATCTGGAATTCAAGAATTTGTCATATCTCAGTTATGAAGGCAAATTCCTAACCATTTCCTGCTGAGTACTGGCAACATGGATTTCAATATAAAGCACCACAGCTAGAGCAGTTTTCATTGAGAATAGCCTGGTGGTAATAACGTTTGCTTAGAGAGGAGGTCCAGGATCAGTGTCCTCACTCATCTTGAGAAAACTCAAGTATGTCTCTGCAACAGTGCTTCATATCATTATGCAGAAACAAATGTAAAATCAATGGAGACACCTCCAATGAGGTGGGAATCCAGTTCCATCTCACAAGACTTGCTCCAATTATGTCCAAATACTTTAATATAAAATACACAAATGAGATGTAAGCAGAGATTGAAATTTTGCTGCCCTTCCCTCTGGCAGAGGCTCCAGTCCCACACAAGCTCTCTAGGGTATCAGAAAATCTGTGATGTCCCAGTGAAATAATAAATCTATGGATCCCAGTGTGCTGGGGGTGACGTTTCTCATGGGACTGGACAGCAGCATGGATAACCCTTGAAGTGGCAGTGGGAGCCTGCAGGAAGGCGTCTGGACCACCTGCAGGTGCCTATGCTGGGCACTAGAGGTTGCTGTGCTACAGGCAATGGCAGGTGCCTTCAGCTTGGAAAAGGGCTGCGGAGCAGGTGCAGTACAGCTGGCAATTCCACTGCTCTCCTGCTCTGTTTGTTATGTAGGGGCAACTCTAGAAACAGATTTAGTGAAACTACTCATCCCACGTTGGGCTGTAAAGTAGTGGTGGCTGTTGCTAGAAAAAGGGGTTTTAAAGAAGTGAAGTGTTGCAGATGTCATCCAGGAGACATGAAGGAACTGCCTGTGGCAGCTGGAGAAAAGACAGCACGTGCTCTGGAGATGGGAATGTCCAGAAGTGTGTGTATGTGATGGCGTGATGCTGGAAGAGGAGCCCTACAGCATCTATATTGAAAAAAGCTGAGAAGTTAACAGATGTAGAGAACTGAAGGACAGTTCAGAGTTGGGGAATAGAGGTAAAATACAGATTGAACTGCAGAGGACAGCTGTAAAAATTTGGTGTGATTTTTAAGACTTAATTTTCACCCTGTTTATGAGCAAAGGCATTAGGAAAACAGACTTTGAAAACAAACAAGACCAATCTGTTTAGTTCTAAACTTCTTGTGTTGTTTTTTTTGGTCTGATTGTGATTTGGGGGATTCTAACTCATGGTGTTGATGATAACACTGAACAATTAATTCAGTACTGAATTTAATGTGATCAGGTGTTACTATTGAAACACTGCAATCTGAATAAAAATGCCAGCTGTTTGTAAGAAGAAAAGTCCAAGAATCAATTGCCTGTGTTTAGTCATCTGTGACATGAAAGCACTATATTCATCCTGTGTGTTTTAGATAACCAGTGCACTCCTAAGAGCGGATCCCCAGTCAACCATAAATCTCCATCAAGTGCCTTGTCTACAGTATTACATAGTATTCCCTCTGGAAGGAAGCAGAAAAAAATTCCTGCAGCCCTCAAAGAAGTAAGTGCTTTACTGGTCAAAAGTAATGCCTTGTTGGTATTACATCATCAATATTAACAATGAAAAAAAATTCCGTATTTTAGCCATCTTCTCTAGAAGCAAAAAGTCAAAATGTGTCTGTGACTGTGGTTTGGGCCTTAGTTTTAAATAGGCAGGGACGTGAACTATGAAGCAGTGTGTAAACCCAAACTACTGTGTGATTCTGTGATTCATCTTATATAGGAATGCATGTTCTCCAGCTGTACATGTGTCCTCAGTGTTTCAGCTCTCTCTTGTCCTGTTGCATCAGTTTAAGTCCTTAGTGACAGCAGAAACCTCTCTCCCAGACCAAATAGATGGTAACAGACAAAATAATTTTTCTTTCAGCCATCTCAGTTAGTTAGTGACATTAACCTGTGATTAGATAAGAATTTGAGTCTTTGACAGGCAGGGCTCTGGAAATCTGCTTGTTTTTTCAGGAAAAAAAAAAAAAAAACACCCAAAAAACTGTACTGTGAAAACTTGTACTTTCAGGGTTTGTTGATTCATTTTGCTTTTCCTCTTCAGGTCTCAGCAAATACAGAAGACTCTACAATGAGTGGCTACCTACACAGATCTAAGGGCAGTAAGAAACCTTGGAAACACCTATGGTTTGTTATAAAAAATAAGGTGCTATACACGTATGCTGCTAGTGAGGTAAGAGACTACATATTAGAAATAAAATACCCAATGATAATACTATCTTTGTAACTAAGTTGTTTATTTTTGTGATCTAGAAACAAGCTATAAAATTAGATCACCTTACAGTATTTGATCTGATTGTGATGCAGTATTTTGAAAAGGCCCGGTGAGCTTGGTACCATAATACGTTGATATAGCTATGCTGTTTTGGATTCCAGACCTAGTTTGAGAGTCTGCACTGCACACCATTGCTCAGTTGTAGGTATGTTCTGAGTCAGTTCAATACATGGGAGGTCTGTTTGGATGCATCACAGTGTGCTAGTGGCAAAGCCAACATTATAAAAGCATCTTGAAAAATCTTGTTCTGCAGTTCCATAAGGTATTTTGAATGCTTGGAAAATGAGTAAACTAAATCTCTTGTCCTCAAACTCTTGTCTTTAGCCTGGAGTTGTTATTTGATACACAGTGTTACAGCAGAAAAAAAGAAATACATCTTGGCTAATGGCCTTTGCTTTTTTATTTAGAATGTGTACTCCTCTAACCAATATGTATGTGTGTGTGTATATATATATATCTATATAAATATATATATATATATGTAAGCTCTGCACATCCCAGCATGTGCTAAGAATGTAGTCTTGTTGCATCTTAGAATGTTTTGTAACATATATGGATGTATTGTAGCACCAGATCTTGGACTAATTTTGTATCATATGTTATAGTTTGCTACTAGCCTTCCAGAGCAAAATATCCAAAGCATCAATTGAAATGTATTGTTATTCCTCACTTTCTATCAAAATGTAAGGCCCAACCTATCCTGGACATGGAAAGAAATACCCTTCTTCACCCCCATGCCATCCTCACTCTAGTTATTTCCTGGCTTGTGCTCAGATTTGTTCCTGGGTTGTTCCTGCCAACCTTTATTTTTAGAACTTCTGAATTATGTCCAGAACCAGTGATGCTATTTCCACTACAGTATTAGCAATATGAAAAAACCAAACAAACACAGTAGTTCTAAAAATAGCTTAAATAATTATGTAGAAAAACATTACTTTTACATCAATTAGAGGATTATTTGAGAGCATTGTCTCTTCTGGTAGTTGCAAAGGAGACTTTGGAAGAGGTAAAGAAAGATGTGTTAATCTGTGACAGTCACTTTAAGTTTGTTTTGGTTTGACTTCCTCTGGGATATCAACCTTATAGAGTAGCTTCAGTTTGCAGCCCAGTCACAGAATTAACTCTTTCCTATTTTCTTTAAACTGAGGAAGAGCTGTCCTTATTTTTCATCTCAATGAGCCATTGCAGGAGGCGTTGTTTATAGAGTCTTAAGCGAAAGTTCAGTGTTGGTCAGCCAGGAAACCTCACTTAAGCTACTTATGTTCATTCCAAGTGATACAAAAATCAGTGGCAAAACCCCCACCTATTTAGTGGTACAAAGACTTGAGATAGTAAAACAGATTGCTCAGCCTTCCTTGACTCTTTTCCAGTATCAAGAAATGCTGTTTTCCCAGGACACTCCTGTTTAATTGTAGAGGGAATTACCAAAGTCTTCACCCAATTTGTCGGTGTTTATGTACATTCTTTCATTTTTTAGCTACTTTTTTTCTTCTATCCATAAGCACTGCAAGACCTTGCCTGATTACAGAACACTGTTTTGAAATTTGTGCTGGATGAAAATAGCTGGGTTTTTTCCCTTCCAAAAATGCTGTGTGTTGTATTCATTTATAAAAAGACAAGAGTATTAAAAAGAAAAAAAGTAAGTAATTGAGATGAATGAAGAAGAGGAAAGGTTTAATTTTTAGCCAGGTTTTGAAACTATATAAAGAGAAAGTAAGAAGGTACAGCTTCTCTTCCTACTCTTTCCTAACCAACCATTTGTGAACACTCAGCAAGTATTTTTTCCCCTTTTAATCCTTTTAATTTCCAGCAACAGAAAGCAAAATAAGCTTAACCATTGAAAGTATTTGGAACTTACTGCAGTGCTTGAGAGCATAAGATGCATCCATAGCTCCTCCTTTTAGCATACTCCGTGCAGTTAATAGCATCCCACTTCACTTTAAGGTTGTTGGAGAGAGCACTGGGCTTGATGGACCTTTGCTCTGCTGCCAGGCGGTAGCTGATCTTTTGATACAGGAAGGCCTTACCAAGCAGAATGATGAGACTATATAGTGAAAGACAAGGTAGATGTTATCAGGGAAGTGAAAAGAGGATCAGCAATGTTGAAGTCTATGAGGCTTTGTTATTTCCTGCCCCCTGATTCATGCATGGAGAAGATAAAAAGCGGCATTTTGTGCATGGCTATTTATAAAAACTTGTTTGTTGTATAGTCAGTTGCAATGGTATGGTATGTGAGTAAAGTCTAAATGCATGCCCTAATATGTCTTGCAAACTCTAATTTTGTCTTGTTTCCTTTTTTCCCCTGTTAAATAGGATGTGGCAGCATTAGAGAGCCAGCCTTTGCTTGGATTCACAGTCAGCGAAGTAAAAGATGAAAACTCAGAGTCCAGAGTGTTCCATTTGCTGCACAAAAACACTTTATTTTACATATTCAAAGCAGATGACCCCCATTCAGCTCAAAAGTAAGAAACCGAATTAATTTCTGTTACATATTTCTAGAAAATTCAGAAGTGGTGAATGTTCATATTCACATATTAAACATACATACGAAAAATGCATATTATATAGTATGCAAATGAAAGTTTTAAATTGCACAAGGTTCTGCATTTATCAGGACTTCTGAAATGCTTCTGAAATGAAGGAAGCAGACTTTCCTCTGCAGAAGGGTAAATGTAGGTGAAAGGGAAAGTCAAAGATAAAATAAGAAATCTTTCTTTCTCCTAAACCATTCCTCTATCCTTGGTCTGCTCAAGTGAAAATTGAATGTTACCTTTGGAGAAATCCAGAAAATGTGTTTTAAAAATTAACTAATATGTTCCTTTTTTATTTTCACCTGTTAACGTTAGTTGTTTTTAATAAATATATGGCAGTGAAAAATAAAGCAAACACTAAAAAGTACAGGACTGAAGTTTGAAGTGTCTGTGCAAGATGCGAATGAGCATCCAGGCATGCTTAATACATTCAGACCAAAAGCTTGAATTCAAAGAACATGCACACAAGCTGGTTCATTTCAAGTCCTGCTGATGTGTCTGAGTTTGGAGTCATATCTATCAATTTAAGTGTTGTGTATGTTTTATATAAAATAACCTAGAAGCTCGGTCATTAATCAGTAGAAAACATTTGTTACATGAATCTTACAGTAAACTAGAAATGAGTATAAAAGGAATACACTTAAGCTATCTTTCCTTTATAACTGTCTTATCTGACTCATTTCACTGCAGTTTTGCCAAATGAATTTTATATCAATAAATACATTTGTTGCACTAATTTGTCCATTGTTAATACTTGAGCATTCAAACGGCTCTAGGTATGGTTTTCTGCAAATAGAGACACTCTGAAAAACAAAGTACCCAGGACAACTGAAAATTTTGAACAGCTGAGAACATGTTTAATAACATTTCTCTACATAAAAAAATCTGTCTTTATTTGATTTTTGGGAGTATTTTGTGCAGATGCACACAAATGTTTCCTTGTTAATTAAGATACTATTCTCTTGTTTCCCCTGTGTCCTCATTTGTACTATATAAAACAAACTAAAAATCCCCAAGGCACTCAATAGCTTTGTTTTTCTATTCAGACAATGGCTTTTCTCATGAGTAGGAAAACTTGAAATTGAACATACTGTATGTTACTGAGGCTGGGAATAACATTAAGTACTTTGAATTTCAAGCTTTCTCCGAGTATTCAATATCCCTAGGAGATTTATGCTGAACCTTCAGAATAAATGCTGTTCTGACAGCATTAAAAGGAAAAACAAAAAACATGCCGTTGGCCTGTTTGCATCAATGGACACTACTTTTTCCTGATAGGGCCAAAGAAATATCTGATGCATTTGTGTAAGTGTAGTAATAAATTTTAACAAATGCTTATTTTTCAAAGAGATTTTAAAAGTCCAGTGCTATGTTCAATGCTCAAGCTGTTCATGGATTTTTTTGTAACTGTATTTCACATCAGTTGTTTTTAATGTATACATGGCAGTGGAAAATACATTGAGCCCTAAAAAGTAAGGGGTAGATGTTTGAGTTGTTTGTGCAGACAGGCATGAGCACTTATGCATGCTTAGTATGTTCATACCCAAAGCTCAAATTCAAAGAACATGCACACAGTTACAAAATTAAATGCTCAGGGCAAGGAAGAGCCAACATGTTTGACTAATGTTTAGATACCCTGTGAATACTAAGACAGGTATGAATTTCCATATAAAGATAATTACAGTCTTTGTCTCATTCAGTTCTTGCAAGATTTTCACTCAGGAAAAAAATTATCATTATGTGGGCCCCTTAAATTTACATACACAGAGTTCAGCCCTCACACAGAAGACAGACTTATTTTGCTTTTTACTGTGTTTGCCCGTGTAGCATCAGGAACTTTAAATTTTGCATCCTTGAGAAGCTGAGGGTGTTTATTACCCTCCTAATCAAATCGGAACAGAAGTCACAGCTATAGTGAGTAAAAGCAGCTGAATATTAACTTTGAGTTTCCAGTTTGAGACACCTTGGATCAGCAGTTTGGGACTTCTCCCTGCCCTGCCTTTCATACCCCACTCCCACAACTTTACATGTGCCCTGTGACTTCCTCCCTCAACCCCACTAGTCATTGCTAATGCCCACATACCTGCTGCAAAAGCAGAGGGCATGGGTTATGGCTGCCTCAGTTACAGTAGTGTCCTGAGTCACCCCAGATCATGTTTGCAGTGAAATGAGAAGGAAGTATTGGGCTTTTTTTAAGGTATGCAGAAACTTGGCATATCCTGCTTTTTGAGCATTTGATTTCCTAGCTTCACCCACTTGTGTATGTAACTTCTCTATGGGAGAGGTCCACAATAAAGTTGCTATCCTATGGCCTTGTGTCTCCAGCAAGCTTTGTATGTTTGGACTCATTGAATAAATTTCTGGTACTTGCACTCACAGACCAAGTGTTAACGAAAGTATAATGTTACTTCTTGTGTGAATCTGTAGCTAGTGACAGCAGTGAGGTTTATTCTTTTTTCAGCAACTTCCTAACAGTGTTTCATTTTCTCATAGGTGGATAGAAGCTTTTCAAGAAGGCACTGTATTATAGCAGTGTCAGTGTCATGTCTGCAAGTTTAAAGGAAAATATCCAAGGATGGTGGTAAAACAAACTACAGCAACTGTTGATGAAACAGAATCCTGCTGTCTCAACCTACACAAAATTGTATATTTGCCAGGATTAGGAGTTGTTGCATTTCTAGTGTAAAGTAATATTTTTTTAAAGAATTGTATGTATTTCTGTGTTGATACAAAATGTGTTATTTATTAAATTCCAATGTTTACTTTAATGGGCAGAATTATTTGTGAGGTCTGCATTGAGGTCCAAAGTGCCCATGTCCTCAGAATGACAGATTGTTGGTCAACAGATTCATAAACTTTATGCTTTAAAAAAAAAAAAAAAAAAAAAAGAATTTTTTGTAATTTTAAGTTTCTTCATGATTTT